>OW964840.1:19158186-19761593 GCA_943142095.1 Ophonus ardosiacus
AATACTTATGTATACCAATTTTCATAAGTTTTCACCAACCGGTTCATTTTTTATGAATAAAAGTTTGAAAATTGGCATAATCTGAAAAAATAGGTAAGGGGTACCCCTTACGATTTTTTCGATTTTTGGCTATTTTCAGTAATTTTGCTTTAGAGCTTGTATGCGGTGTTCAAAAATGATAAAAATTGGTGTACTTATGTAATTTTTCCCGTAGAATCGAATGGTGGCATCGCCAAATTCATATCTCGACCCATTTTTGGGTTATTACCCAAAAATGGGCAGTTCTGAGAAAAACTTTAAAATCTAAATATCTCGAGAACGAAAAGAGATATCGACCTGCGGTTTCAAAATTTGGAATCAGCGCATTGAGAAGTAACTAGATACATAAAAATTAGATTTTGAAAATTTTGAAGTTTTTATCTGAAATTGGGTATTTGGAGTTTTGGGGCAATAATTCAAAAATGGGTCGTGATATGAACTTGGCGACTTCATAATTCGATTCTACGGACAATAATACATATGTATACCAATTTTCATAAGTTTTCACCAACCGGTTCATTTTTTATGAATAAAAGTTTGAAAATTGGCATAATCTGAAAAAATAGGTAAGGGGTACCCCTTACGATTTTTTCGATTTTTGGCTATTTTCAGTAATTTTGCTTTAGAGCTTGTATGCGGTGTTCAAAAATGATAAAAAATTGGTGTACTTATGTAATTTTTCCCGTAGAATCGAATGGTGGCATCGCCAAATTCATATCTCGACCCATTTTTGGGTTATTACCCAAAAATGGGCAGTTCTGAGAAAAACTTTAAAATCTAAATATCTCGAGAACGAAAAGAGATATCGACCTGCGGTTTCAAAATTTGGAATCAGCGCATTGAGAAGTATCTAGATACATAAAAGTTAGATTTTTGAAAATTTTGAAGTTTTTTATCTGAAATTGGGTATTTGGAGTTTTGGGGCAATAATTCAAAAATGGGTCGTGATATGAACTTGGCGACTTCATAATTCGATTCTACGGACAATAATACATATGTATACCAATTTTCATAAGTTTTCACCAACCGGTTCATTTTTTATGAATAAAAGTTTGAAAATTGGCATAATCTGAAAAAATAGGTAAGGGGTACCCCTTACGATTTTTTCGATTTTTGGCTATTTTCCAGTAATTTTGCTTTAGAGCTTGTATGCGGTGTTCAAAAATGATAAAAATTGGTGTACTTATGTAATTTTTCCCCGTAGAATCGAATGGTGGCATCGCCAAATTCATATCTCGACCCATTTTGGGTTATTACCCAAAAATGGGCAGTTCTGAGAAAAACTTTAAAATCTAAATATCTCGAGAACGAAAAGAGATATCGACCTGCGGTTTCAAAATTTGGAATCAGCGCATTGAGAAGTATCTAGATACATAAAAATTAGATTTTTGAAAATTTTGAAGTTTTTATCTGAAATTGGGTATTTGGAGTTTTGGGGCAATAATTCAAAAATGGGTCGTGATATGAACTTGGCGACTTCATAATTCGATTCTACGGACAATAATACATATGTATACCAATTTTCATAAGTTTTCACCAACCGGTTCATTTTTTATGAATAAAAGTTTGAAAATTGGCATAATCTGAAAAAATAGGTAAGGGGTACCCCTTACGATTTTTTCGATTTTTGGCTATTTTCAGTAATTTTGCTTTAGAGCTTGTATGCGGTGTTCAAAAATGATAAAAATTGGTGTACTTATGTAATTTTTCCCGTAGAATCGAATGGTGGCATCGCCAAATTCATATCTCGACCCATTTTTGGGTTATTACCCAAAAATGGGCAGTTCTGAGAAAAACTTTAAAATCTAAATATCTCGAGAACGAAAAGAGATATCGACCTGCGGTTTCAAAATTTGGAATCAGCGCATTGAGAAGTATCTAGATACATAAAAATTAGATTTTTGAAAATTTTGAAGTTTTTATCTGAAATTGGGTATTTGGAGTTTTGGGGCAATAATTCAAAAATGGGTCGTGATATGAACTTGGCGACTTCATAATTCGATTCTACGGACAATAATACATATGTATACCAATTTTCATAAGTTTTTCACCAACCGGTTCATTTTTTATGAATAAAAGTTTGAAAATTGACATAATCTGAAAAAATAGGTAAGGGGTACCCCTTACGATTTTTCGATTTTTGGCTATTTTCAGTAATTTTGCTTTAGAGCTTGTATGCGGTGTTCAAAAATGATAAAAATTGGTGTACTTATGTAATTTTTCCCGTAGAATCGAATGGTGGCATCGCCAAATTCATATCTCGAACCATTTTTGGGTTATTACCCAAAAATGGGCAGTTCTGAGAAAAAACTTTAAAATCTAAATATCTCGAGAACGAAAAGAGATATCGACCTGCGGTTTCAAAAATTTGGAATCAGCGCATTGAGAAGTATCTAGATACATAAAAATTAGATTTTTGAAAATTTTGAAGTTTTTTATCTGAAATTGGGGTATTTGGAGTTTTGGGGCAATAATTCAAAAATGGGTCGTGACATGAACTTGGCGACTTCATAATTCGATTCTACGGACAATAATACATATGTATAACCAATTTTCATAAGTTTTCACCAACCGGTTCATTTTTTTATGAATAAAAGTTTGAAAATTGGCATAATCTGAAAAAATAGGTAAGGGGTACCCCTTACGATTTTTTCGATTTTTGGCTATTTTCAGTAATTTTGCTTTAGAGCTTGTATGCGGTGTTCAAAAATGATAAAAATTGGTGTACTTATGTAATTTTTTCCCGTAGAATCGAATGGTGGCATCGCCAAATTCATATCTCGACCCCATTTTTGGGTTATTACCCAAAAATGGGCAGTTCTGAGAAAAACTTTAAAATCTAAATATCTCGAGAACGAAAAGAGATATCGACCTGCGGTTTCAAAATTTGGAATCAGCGCATTGAGAAGTATCTAGATACATAAAAATTAGATTTTTGAAAATTTTGAAGTTTTTATCTGAAATTGGGTATTTGGAGTTTTGGGGCAATAATTCAAAAAATGGGTCGTGATATGAACTTGGCGACTTCATAATTCGATTCTACGGACAATAATACATATGTATACCAATTTTCATAAGTTTTCACCAACCGGTTCATTTTTTATGAATAAAAGTTTGAAAATTGGCATAATCTGAAAAAATAGGTAAGGGGTACCCCTTACGATTTTTTCGATTTTTGGCTATTTTCAGTAATTTTGCTTTAGAGCTTGTATGCGGTGTTCAAAAATGATAAAAATTGGTGTACTTATGTAATTTTTCCCGTAGAATCGAATGGTGGCATCGCCAAATTCATATCTCGACCCATTTTTGGGTTATTACCCAAAAATGGGCAGTTCTGAGAAAAACTTTAAAATCTAAATATCTCGAGAACGAAAAGAGATATCGACCTGCGGTTTCAAAATTTGGAATCAGCGCATTGAGAAGTATCTAGATACATAAAAATTAGATTTTTGAAAATTTTGAAGTTTTTATCTGAAATTGGGTATTTGGAGTTTTTGGGGCAATAATTCAAAAATGGGTCGTGATATGAACTTGGCGACTACATAATTCGATTCTACGGACAATAATACATATGTATACCAATTTTCATAAGTTTTCACCAACCGGTTCATTTTTTATGAATAAAAGTTTGAAAATTGGCATAATCTGAAAAAATAGGTAAGGGGTACCCCTTACGATTTTTTCGATTTTTGGCTATTTTCAGTAATTTTGCTTTAGAGCTTGTATGCGGTGTTCAAAAATGATAAAAATTGGTGTACTTATGTAATTTTTTCCCGTAGAATCGAATGGTGGCATCGCCAAATTCATATCTCGACCCATTTTTGGGTTATTACCCAAAAATGGGCAGTTCTGAGAAAAACTTTAAAATCTAAATATCTCGAGAACGAAAAGAGATATCGACCTGCGGTTTCAAAATTTGGAATCAGCGCATTGAGAAGTATCTAGATACATAAAAAATTAGATTTTTGAAAATTTTGAAGTTTTTATCTGAAATTGGGTATTTGGAGTTTTGGGGCAATAATTTAAAAATGGGTCGTGATATGAACTTGGCGACTTCATAATTCGATTCTACGGACAATAATACATATGTATACCAATTTTCATAAGTTTTCACCAACCGGTTCATTTTTTATGAATAAAAGTTTGAAAATTGGCATAATCTGAAAAAATAGGTAAGGGGTACCCCTTACGATTTTTTCGATTTTTGGCTATTTTCAGTAATTTTGCTTTAGAGCTTGTATGCGGTGTTCAAAAATGATAAAAATTGGTGTACTTATGTAATTTTTTCCCGTTAGAATCGAATGGTGGCATCGCCAAATTCATATCTCGACCCATTTTTGGGTTATTACCCAAAAATGGGCAGTTCTGAGAAAAACTTTAAAATCTAAATATCTCGAGAACGAAAAGAGATATCGACCTGCGGTTTCAAAATTTGGAATCAGCGCATTGAGAAGTATCTAGATACATAAAAATTAGATTTTTGAAAATTTTGAAGTTTTTATCTGAAATTGGGTATTTGGAGTTTTGGGGCAATAATTCAAAAATGGGTCGTGATATGAACTTGGCGACTTCATAATTCGATTCTACGGACAATAATACATATGTATACCAATTTTCATAAGTTTTCACCAACCGGTTCATTTTTTAATGAATAAAAGTTTGAAAATTGGCATAATCTGAAAAAATAGGTAAGGGGTACCCCTTACGATTTTTTCGATTTTTGGCTATTTTCAGTAATTTTGCTTTAGAGCTTGTATGCGGTGTTCAAAAATGATAAAAATTGGTGTACTTATGTAATTTTTCCCGTAGAATCGAATGGTGGCATCGCCAAATTCATATCTCGACCCATTTTTGGGTTATTACCCAAAAATGGGCAGTTCTGAGAAAAACTTTAAAATCTAAATATCTCGAGAACGAAAAGAGATATCGACCTGCGGTTTCAAAATTTGGAATCAGCGCATTGAGAAGTATCTAGATACATAAAAATTAGATTTTTGAAAATTTTGAAGTTTTTATCTGAAATTGGGTATTTGGAGTTTTGGGGCAATAATTCAAAAATGGGTCGTGATATGAACTTGGCGACTTCATAATTCGATTCTACGGACAATAATACATATGTATACCAATTTTCATAAGTTTTCACCAACCGGTTCATTTTTTATGAATAAAAGTTTGAAAATTGGCATAATCTGAAAAAATAGGTAAGGGGTACCCCTTACGATTTTTTCGATTTTTGGCTATTTTCAGTAATTTTGCTTTAGAGCTTGTATGCGGTGTTCAAAAATGATAAAAAATTGGTGTACTTATGTAATTTTTTCCCGTAGAATCGAATGGTGGCATCGCCAAATTCATATCTCGACCCATTTTTGGGTTATTACCCAAAAATGGGCAGTTCTGAGAAAAAACTTTAAAATCTAAATATCTCGAGAACGAAAAGAGATATCGACCTGCGGTTTCAAAATTTGGAATCAGCGCATTGAGAAGTATCTAGATACATAAAAATTAGATTTTGAAAATTTTGAAGTTTTTATCTGAAATTGGGTATTTGGAGTTTTGGGGCAATAATTCAAAAATGGGTCGTGATATGAACTTGGCGACTTCATAATTCGATTCTACGGACAATAATACATATGTATACCAATTTTCATAAGTTTTCACCAACCGGTTCATTTTTTATGAATAAAAGTTTGAAAATTGGCATAATCTGAAAAAATAGGTAAGGGGTACCCCTTAGGATTTTTTCGATTTTTGGCTATTTTCAGTAATTTTGCTTTAGAGCTTGTATGCGGTGTTCAAAAATGATAAAAATTGGTGTACTTATGTAATTTTTTCCCGTAGAATCGAATGGTGGCATCGCCAAATTCATATCTCGACCCATTTTTGGGTTATTACCCAAAAATGGGCAGTTCTGAGAAAAACTTTAAAATCTAAATATCTCGAGAACGAAAAGAGATATCGACCTGCGGTTTCAAAATTTGGAATCAGCGCATTGAGAAGTATCTAGATACATAAAAATTAGATTTTTGAAAATTTTGAAGTTTTTATCTGAAATTGGGTATTTGGAGTTTTGGGGCAATAATTCAAAAATGGGTCGTGATATGAACTTGGCGACTTCATAATTCGATTCTACGGACAATAATACATATGTATACCAATTTTCATAAGTTTTCACCAACCGGTTCATTTTTTTATGAATAAAAGTTTGAAAATTGGCATAATCTGAAAAAATAGGTAAGGGGTACCCCTTACGATTTTTTCGATTTTTGGCTATTTTCAGTAATTTTGCTTTAGAGCTTGTATGCGGTGTTCAAAAATGATAAAAAATGGTGTACTTATGTAATTTTTCCCGTAGAATCGAATGGTGGCATCGCCAAATACATATCTCGACCCATTTTTGGGTTATTACCCAAAAATGGGCAGTTCTGAGAAAAACTTTAAAATCTAAATATCTCGAGAACGAAAAGAGATATCGACCTGCGGTTTCAAAATTTGGAATCAGCGCATTGAGAAGTATCTAGATACATAAAAATTAGATTTTTGAAAATTTTGAAGTTTTTATCTGAAATTGGGTATTGGAGTTTTGGGGCAATAATTCAAAAATGGGTCGTGATATGAACTTGGCGACTTCATAATTCGATTCTACGGGACAATAATACATATGTATACCAATTTTCATAAGTTTTCACCAACCGGTTCATTTTTTATGATAAAAGTTTGAAAATTGGCATAATCTGAAAAAATAGGTAAGGGGTACCCCTTACGATTTTTTCGATTTTTGGCTATTTTCAGTAATTTTGCTTTAGAGCTTGTATGCGGTGTTCAAAAATGATAAAAATTGGTGTACTTATGTAATTTTTCCCGTAGAATCGAATGGTGGCATCGCCAAATTCATATCTCGATCCCATTTTTGGGTTATTACCCATAAAATGGGCAGTTCTGAGAAAAACTTTAAAATCTAAATATCTCGAGAACGAAAAGAGATATCGACCTGCGGTTTCAAAATTTGGAATCAGCGCATTGAGAAGTATCTAGATACATAAAAATTAGATTTTTGAAAATTTTGAAGTTTTTATCTGAAATTGGGTATTTGGAGTTTTGGGGCAATAATTCAAAAATGGGTCGTGATATGAACTTGGCGACTTCATAATTCGATTCTACGGACAAAAATACATATGTATACCAATTTTCATAAGTTTTCACCAACCGGTTCATTTTTTATGAATAAAAGTTTGAAAATTGGCATAATCTGAAAAAATAGGTAAGGGGTACCCCTTACGATTTTTTCGATTTTTGGCTATTTTCAGTAATTTTGCTTTAGAGCTTGTATGCGGTGTTCAAAAATGATAAAAAATGGTGTACTTATGTAATTTTTCCCGTAGAATCGAATGGTGGCATCGCCAAATACATATCTCGACCCATTTTTGGGTTATTACCCAAAAATGGGCAGTTCTGAGAAAAACTTTAAAATCTAAATATCTCGAGAACGAAAAGAGATATCGACCTGCGGTTTCAAAATTTGGAATCAGCGCATTGAGAAGTATCTAGATACATAAAAATTAGATTTTTGAAAATTTTGAAGTTTTTATCTGAAATTGGGTATTTGGAGTTTAGGGGCAATAATTCAAAAATGGGTCGTGATATGAACTTGGCGACTTCATAATTCGATTCTACGGACAATAATACATATGTATACCAATTTTCATAAGTTTTCACCAACCGGTTCATTTTTTATGAATAAAAGTTTGAAAATTGGCATAATCTGAAAAAATAGGTAAGGGGTACCCCTTACGATTTTTTCGATTTTTGGCTATTTTCAGTAATTTTGCTTTAGAGCTTGTATGCGGTGTTCAAAAATGATAAAAATTGGTGTACTTATGTAATTTTTTCCCGTAGAATCGAATGGTGGCATCGCCAAATTCATATCTCGACCCATTTTTGGGTTATTACCCAAAAATGGGCAGTTCTGAGAAAAACTTTAAAATCTAAATATCTCGAGAACGAAAAGAGATATCGACCTGCGGTTTCAAAATTTGGAATCAGCGCATTGAGAAGTATCTAGATACATAAAAATTAGATTTTTGAAAATTTTGAAGTTTTTATCTGAAATTGGGTATTTGGAGTTTTGGGGCAATAATTCAAAAATGGGTCGTGATATGAACTTGGCGACTTCATAATTCGATTCTACGGACAATAATACATATGTATACCAATTTTCATAAGTTTTCACCAAACCGGTTCATTTTTTATGAATAAAAGTTTGAAAATTGGCATAATCTGAAAAAATAGGTAAGGGGTACCCCTTACGATTTTTTCGATTTTTGGCTATTTTCAGTAATTTTGCTTTAGAGCTTGTATGCGGTGTTCAAAAATGATAAAAATTGGTGTACTTATGTAATTTTTCCCGTAGAATCGAATGGTGGCATCGCCAAATTCATATCTCGACCCATTTTTGGGTTATTACCCAAAAATGGGCAGTTCTGAGAAAAACTTTAAAATCTAAATATCTCGAGAACGAAAAGAGATATCGACCTGCGGTTTCAAAATTTGGAATCAGCGCATTGAGAAGTATCTAGATACATAAAAATTAGATTTTTGAAAATTTTGAAGTTTTTATCTGAAATTGGGTATTTGGAGTTTAGGGGCAATAATTCAAAAATGGGTCGTGATATGAACTTGGCGACTTCATAATTCGATTCTACGGACAATAATACATATGTATACCAATTTTCATAAGTTTTCACCAACCGGTTCATTTTTTATGAATAAAAGTTTGAAAATTGGCATAATCTGAAAAAATAGGTAAGGGGTACCCCTTAGGATTTTTTCGATTTTTGGCTATTTTCAGTAATTTTGCTTTAGAGCTTGTATGCGGTGTTCAAAAATGATAAAAATTGGTGTACTTATGTAATTTTTTCCCGTAGAATCGAATGGTGGCATCGCCAAATTCATATCTCGACCCATTTTTGGGTTATTACCCAAAAATGGGCAGTTCTGAGAAAAACTTTAAAATCTAAATATCTCGAGAACGAAAAGAGATATCGACCTGCGGTTTCAAAATTTGGAATCAGCGCATTGAGAAGTATCTAGATACATAAAAATTAGATTTTTGAAAATTTTGAAGTTTTTATCTGAAATTGGGTATTTGGAGTTTTGGGGCAATAATTCAAAAATGGGTCGTGATATGAACTTGGCGACTTCATAATTCGATTCTACGGACAATAATACATATGTATACCAATTTTCATAAGTTTTCACCAACCGGTTCATTTTTTTATGAATAAAAGTTTGAAAATTGGCATAATCTGAAAAAATAGGTAAGGGGTACCCCCTTACGATTTTTTCGATTTTTGGCTATTTTCAGTAATTTTGCTTTAGAGCTTGTATGCGGTGTTCAAAAATGATAAAAATTGGTGTACTTATGTAATTTTTTCCCGTAGAATCGAATGGTGGCATCGCCAAATTCATATCTCGACCCATTTTTGGGTTATTACCCAAAAATGGGCAGTTCTGAGAAAAACTTTAAAATCTAAATATCTCGAGAACGAAAAGAGATATCGACCTGCGGTTTCAAAATTTGGAATCAGCGCATTGAGAAGTATCTAGATACATAAAAATTAGATTTTTGAAAATTTTGAAGTTTTTATCTGAAATTGGGGTATTTGGAGTTTTGGGGCAATAATTCAAAAATGGGTCGTGATATGAACTTGGCGACTTCATAATTCGATTCTACGGACAAAAATACATATGTATACCAATTTTCATAAGTTTTCACCAACCGGTTCATTTTTTATGAATAAAAGTTTGAAAATTGGCATAATCTGAAAAAATAGGTAAGGGGTACCCCTTAGGATTTTTCGATTTTTGGCTATTTTCAGTAATTTTGCTTTAGAGCTTGTATGCGGTGTTCAAAAATGATAAAAATTGGTGTACTTATGTAATTTTTCCCGTAGAATCGAATGGTGGCATCGCCAAATTCATATCTCGACCCATTTTTGGGTTATTACCCCAAAAATGGGCAGTTCTGAGAAAAAACTTTAAAATCTAAATATCTCGAGAACGAAAAGAGATATCGACCTGCGGTTTCAAAATTTGGAATCAGCGCATTGAGAAGTATCTAGATACATAAAAATTAGATTTTTGAAAATTTTGAAGTTTTTATCTGAAATTGGGTATTTGGAGTTTTGGGGGCAATAATTCAAAAATGGGTCGTGATATGAACTTGGCGACTTCATAATTCGATTCTACGGACAATAATACATATGTATACCAATTTTCATAAGTTTTCACCAACCGGGTTCATTTTTTATGAATAAAAGTTTGAAAATTGGCATAATCTGAAAAAATAGGTAAGGGGTACCCCTTACGATTTTTTCGATTTTTGGCTATTTTCAGTAATTTTGCTTTAGAGCTTGTATGCGGTGTTCAAAAAATGATAAAAAAATGGTGTACTTATGTAATTTTTCCCGTAGAATCGAATGGTGGCATCGCCAAATACATATCTCGACCCATTTTTGGGTTTATTACCCAAAAATGGGCAGTTCTGAGAAAAACTTTAAAATCTAAATATCTCGAGAACGAAAAGAGATATCGACCTGCGGTTTCAAAATTTGGAATCAGCGCATTGAGAAGTATCTAGATACATAAAAAATTAGATTTTTGAAAATTTTGAAGTTTTTATCTGAAATTGGGTATTTGGAGTTTTGGGGCAATAATTCAAAAATGGGTCGTGATATGAACTTGGCGACTTCATAATTCGATTCTACGGACAATAATACATATGTATACCAATTTTCATAAGTTTTCACCAACCGGTTCATTTTTTATGAATAAAAGTTTGAAAATTGGCATAATCTGAAAAAATAGGTAAGGGGTACCCCTTACGATTTTTTCGATTTTTGGCTATTTTCAGTAATTTTGCTTTAGAGCTTGTATGCGGTGTTCAAAAATGATAAAAATTGGTGTACTTATGTAATTTTTCCCGTAGAATCGAATGGTGGCATCGCCAAATTCATATCTCGACCCATTTTTGGGTTATTACCCAAAAATGGGCAGTTCTGAGAAAAACTTTAAAATCTAAATATCTCGAGAACGAAAAGAGATATCGACCTGCGGTTTCAAAATTTGGAATCAGCGCATTGAGAAGTATCTAGATACATAAAAAATAGATTTTTGAAAATTTTGAAGTTTTTATCTGAAATTGGGTATTTGGAGTTTTGGGGCAATAATTCAAAAAATGGGTCGTGATATGAACTTGGCGACTTCATAATTCGATTCTACGGACAAAAATACATATGTATACCAATTTTCATAAGTTTTCACCAACCGGTTCATTTTTTATGAATAAAAGTTTGAAAATTGGCATAATCTGAAAAAATAGGTAAGGGGTACCCCTTACGATTTTTTCGATTTTTGGCTATTTTCAGTAATTTTGCTTTAGAGCTTGTATGCGGTGTTCAAAAATGATAAAAATTGGTGTACTTATGTAATTTTTCCCGTAGAATCGAATGGTGGCATCGCCAAATACATATCTCGACCCATTTTTTGGGTTATTACCCAAAAATGGGCAGTTCTGAGAAAAACTTTAAAATCTAAATATCTCGAGAACGAAAAGAGATATCGACCTGCGGTTTCAAAATTTGGAATCAGCGCATTGAGAAGTATCTAGATACATAAAAATTAGATTTTTGAAAATTTTGAAGTTTTTATCTGAAATTGGGTATTTGGAGTTTAGGGGCAATAATTCAAAAATGGGTCGTGATATGAACTTGGCGACTTCATAATTCGATTCTACGGACAATAATACATATGTATACCAATTTTTCATAAGTTTTCACCAACCGGTTCATTTTTTATGAATAAAAGTTTGAAAATTGGCATAATCTGAAAAAATAGGTAAGGGGTACCCCTTACGATTTTTTCGATTTTTGGCTATTTTCAGTAATTTTGCTTTAGAGCTTGTATGCGGTGTTCAAAAATGATAAAAATTGGTGTACTTATGTAATTTTTCCCGTAGAATCGAATGGTGGCATCGCCAAATTCATATCTCGACCCATTTTTGGGTTATTACCCAAAAATGGGCAGTTCTGAGAAAAACTTTAAAATCTAAATATCTCGAGAACGAAAAGAGATATCGACCTGCGGTTTCAAAATTTGGAATCAGCGCATTGAGAAGTATCTAGATACATAAAAATTAGATTTTTGAAAATTTTGAAGTTTTTATCTGAAATTGGGTATTTGGAGTTTTGGGGCAATAATTCAAAAATGGGTCGTGATATGAACTTGGCGACTTCATAATTCGATTCTACGGACAATAATACATATGTATACCAATTTTCATAAGTTTTCACCAACCGGTTCATTTTTTATGAATAAAAGTTTGAAAATTGGCATAATCTGAAAAAATAGGTAAGGGGTACCCCCTTACGATTTTTTCGATTTTTGGCTATTTTCAGTAATTTTGCTTTAGAGCTTGTATGCGGTGTTCAAAAATGATAAAAATTGGTGTACTTATGTAATTTTTTCCCGTAGAATCGAATGGTGGCATCGCCAAATTCATATCTCGACCCATTTTTGGGTTATTACCCAAAAATGGGCAGTTCTGAGAAAAACTTTAAAATCTAAATATCTCGAGAACGAAAAGAGATATCGACCTGCGGTTTCAAAATTTGGAATCAGCGCATTGAGAAGTATCTAGATACATAAAAATTAGATTTTTGAAAATTTTGAAGTTTTTATCTGAAATTGGGTATTTGGAGTTTAGGGGCAATAATTCAAAAATGGGTCGTGATATGAACTTGGCGACTTCATAATTCGATTCTACGGACAATAATACATATGTATACCAATTTTCATAAGTTTTCACCAACCGGTTCATTTTTTATGAATAAAAGTTTGAAAATTGGCATAATCTGAAAAAATAGGTAAGGGGTACCCCTTAGGATTTTTTCGATTTTTGGCTATTTTCAGTAATTTTGCTTTAGAGCTTGTATGCGGTGTTCAAAAATGATAAAAATTGGTGTACTTATGTAATTTTTTCCCGTAGAATCGAATGGTGGCATCGCCAAATTCATATCTCGACCCATTTTTGGGTTATTACCCAAAAATGGGCAGTTCTGAGAAAAACTTAAAATCTAAATATCTCGAGAACGAAAAGAGATATCGACCTGCGGTTTCAAAATTTGGAATCAGCGCATTGAGAAGTATCTAGATACATAAAAATTAGATTTTTGAAAATTTTGAAGTTTTTATCTGAAATTGGGTATTTGGAGTTTTTGGGGCAATAATTCAAAAATGGGTCGTGATATGAACTTGGCGACTTCATAATTCGATTCTACGGACAATAATACATATGTATACCAATTTTCATAAGTTTTCACCAACCGGTTCATTTTTTATGAATAAAAGTTTGAAAATTGGCATAATCTGAAAAAATAGGTAAGGGGTACCCCTTACGATTTTTTCGATTTTTGGCTATTTTCAGTAATTTTGCTTTAGAGCTTGTATGCGGTGTTCAAAAATGATAAAAATTGGTGTACTTATGTAATTTTTCCCGTAGAATCGAATGGTGGCATCGCCAAATTCATATCTCGACCCATTTTTGGGTTATTACCCAAAAATGGGCAGTTCTGAGAAAAACTTTAAAATCTAAATATCTCGAGAACGAAAAGAGATATCGACCTGCGGTTTCAAAATTTGGAATCAGCGCATTGAGAAGTATCTAGATACATAAAAATTAGATTTTTGAAAATTTTGAAGTTTTTATCTGAAATTGGGTATTTGGAGTTTTGGGGCAATAATTCAAAAATGGGTCGTGATATGAACTTGGCGACTTCATAATTCGATTCTACGGACAAAAATACATATGTATACCAATTTTCATAAGTTTTCACCAACCGGTTCATTTTTTATGAATAAAAGTTTGAAAATTGGCATAATCTGAAAAAATAGGTAAGGGGTACCCCTTAGGATTTTTTCGATTTTTGGCTATTTTCAGTAATTTTGCTTTAGAGCTTGTATGCGGTGTTCAAAAATGATAAAAATTGGTGTACTTATGTAATTTTTTCCCGTAGAATCGAATGGTGGCATCGCCAAATTCATATCTCGACCCATTTTTTGGGTTATTACCCAAAAATGGGCAGTTCTGAGAAAAACTTTAAATCTAAATATCTCGAGAACGAAAAGAGATATCGACCTGCGGTTTCAAAATTTGGAATCAGCGCATTGAGAAGTATCTAGATACATAAAAATTAGATTTTTGAAAATTTTGAAGTTTTTATCTGAAATTGGGTATTTGGAGTTTAGGGGCAATAATTCAAAAATGGGTCGTGATATGAACTTGGCGACTTCATAATTCGATTCTACGGACAATAATACATATGTATACCAATTTTCATAAGTTTTCACCAACCGGTTCATTTTTTATGAATAATAGTTTGAAAATTGGCATAATCTGAAAAAATAGGTAAGGGGTACCCCTTACGATTTTTTCGATTTTTGGCTATTTTCAGTAATTTTGCTTTAGAGCTTGTATGCGGTGTTCAAAAATGATAAAAATTGGTGTACTTATGTAATTTTTCCCGTAGAATCGAATGGTGGCATCGCCAAATTCATATCTCGACCCATTTTTGGGTTATTACCCAAAAATGGGCAGTTCTGAGAAAAACTTTAAAATCTAAATATCTCGAGAACGAAAAGAGATATCGACCTGCGGTTTCAAAATTTGGAATCAGCGCATTGAGAAGTATCTAGATACATAAAAATTAGATTTTTGAAAATTTTGAAGTTTTTATCTGAAATTGGGTATTTGGAGTTTTGGGGCAATAATTCAAAAATGGGTCGTGATATGAACTTGGCGACTTCATAATTCGATTCTACGGACAATAATAACATATGTATACCAATTTTCATAAGTTTTCACCAACCGGTTCATTTTTTATGAATAAAAGTTTGAAAATTGGCATAATCTGAAAAAAATAGGTAAGGGGTACCCCTTACGATTTTTTCGATTTTTGGCTATTTTCAGTAATTTTGCTTTAGAGCTTGTATGCGGTGTTCAAAAATGATAAAAATTGGTGTACTTATGTAATTTTTCCCGTAGAATCGAATGGTGGCATCGCCAAATTCATATCTCGACCCATTTTTGGGTTATTACCCAAAAATGGGCAGTTCTGAGAAAAACTTTAAAATCTAAATATCTCGAGAACGAAAAGAGATATCGACCTGCGGTTTCAAAATTTGGAATCAGCGCATTGAGAAGTATCTAGATACATAAAAATTAGATTTTTGAAAATTTTGAAGTTTTTATCTGAAATTGGGTATTTGGAGTTTTGGGGCAATAATTCAAAAATGGGTCGTGATATGAACTTGGCGACTTCATAATTCGATTCTACGGACAAAAATACATATGTATACCAATTTTCATAAGTTTTCACCAACCGGTTCATTTTTTATGAATAAAAGTTTGAAAATTGGCATAATCTGAAAAAATAGGTAAGGGGTACCCCTTAGGATTTTTTCGATTTTTGGCTATTTTCAGTAATTTTGCTTTAGAGCTTGTATGCGGTGTTCAAAAATGATAAAAATTGGTGTACTTATGTAATTTTTTCCCGTAGAATCGAATGGTGGCATCGCCAAATTCATATCTCGACCCATTTTTTGGGTTATTACCCAAAAATGGGCAGTTCTGAGAAAAACTTTAAAATCTAAATATCTCGAGAACGAAAAGAGATATCGACCTGCGGTTTCAAAATTTGGAATCAGCGCATTGAGAAGTATCTAGATACATAAAAATTAGATTTTTGAAAATTTTGAAGTTTTTATCTGAAATTGGGTATTTGGAGTTTAGGGGCAATAATTCAAAAATGGGTCGTGATATGAACTTGGCGACTTCATAATTCGATTCTACGGACAATAATACATATGTATACCAATTTTCATAAGTTTTCACCAACCGGTTCATTTTTTATGAATAAAAGTTTGAAAATTGGCATAATCTGAAAAAATAGGTAAGGGGTACCCCTTACGATTTTTTCGATTTTTGGCTATTTTCAGTAATTTTGCTTTAGAGCTTGTATGCGGTGTTCAAAAATGATAAAAATTGGTGTACTTATGTAATTTTTCCCGTAGAATCGAATGGTGGCATCGCCAAATTCATATCTCGACCCCATTTTTGGGTTATTACCCAAAAATGGGCAGTTCTGAGAAAAACTTTAAAATCTAAATATCTCGAGAACGAAAAGAGATATCGACCTGCGGTTTCAAAATTTGGAATCAGCGCATTGAGATGTATCTAGATACATAAAAATTAGATTTTTGAAAATTTTGAAGTTTTTATCTGAAATTGGGTATTTGGAGTTTTGGGGCAATAATTCAAAAATGGGGTCGTGATATGAACTTGGCGACTTCATAATTCGATTCTACGGACAATAATACATATGTATACCAATTTTCATAAGTTTTCACCAACCGGTTCATTTTTTATGAATAAAAGTTTGAAAATTGGCATAATCTGAAAAAATAGGTAAGGGGTACCCCTTACGATTTTTTCGATTTTTGGCTATTTTCAGTAATTTTGCTTTAGAGCTTGTATGCGGTGTTCAAAAATGATAAAAATTGGTGTACTTATGTAATTTTTTCCCGTAGAATCGAATGGTGGCATCGCCAAATTCATATCTCGACCCATTTTTGGGTTATTACCCAAAAATGGGCAGTTCTGAGAAAAAACTTTAAAATCTAAATATCTCGAGAACGAAAAGAGATATCGACCTGCGGTTTCAAAATTTGGAATCAGCGCATTGAGAAGTATCTAGATACATAAAAATTAGATTTTTTGAAAATTTTGAAGTTTTTATCTGAAATTGGGTATTTGGAGTTTTGGGGCAATAATTCAAAAATGGGTCGTGATATGAACTTGGCGACTTCATAATTCGATTCTACGGACAATAATACATATGTATACCAATTTTCATAAGTTTTCACCAACCGGTTCATTTTTTATGAATAAAAGTTTGAAAATTGGCATAATCTGAAAAAATAGGTAAGGGGTACCCCTTACGATTTTTTCGATTTTTGGCTATTTTCAGTAATTTTGCTTTAGAGCTTGTATGCGGTGTTCAAAAATGATAAAAATTGGTGTACTTATGTAATTTTTCCCGTAGAATCGAATGGTGGCATCGCCAAATTCATATCTCGACCCATTTTTGGGTTATTACCCAAAAATGGGCAGTTCTGAGAAAAACTTTAAAATCTAAATATCTCGAGAACGAAAAGAGATATCGACCTGCGGTTTCAAAATTTGGAATCAGCGCATTGAGAAGTATCTAGATACATAAAAATTAGATTTTTGAAAATTTTGAAGTTTTTATCTGAAATTGGGTATTTGGAGTTTTGGGGCAATAATTCAAAAATGGGTCGCGATATGAACTTGGCGACTTCATAATTCGATTCTACGGACAATAATACATATGTATACCAATTTTCATAAGTTTTCACCAACCGGTTCATTTTTTATGAATAAAAGTTTGAAAATTGGCATAATCTGAAAAAATAGGTAAGGGGTACCCCTTACGATTTTTTCGATTTTTGGCTATTTTCAGTAATTTTGCTTTAGAGCTTGTATGCGGTGTTCAAAAATGATAAAAATTGGTGTACTTATGTAATTTTTCCCGTAGAATCGAATGGTGGCATCGCCAAATTCATATCTCGACCCATTTTTGGGTTATTACCCAAAAATGGGCAGTTCTGAGAAAAACTTTAAAATCTAAATATCTCGAGAACGAAAAGAGATATCGACCTGCGGTTTCAAAATTTGGAATCAGCGCATTGAGAAGTATCTAGATACATAAAAATTAGATTTTTGAAAATTTTGAAGTTTTTATCTGAAATTGGGTATTTGGAGTTTTGGGGCAATAATTCAAAAATGGGTCGCGATATGAACTTGGCGACTTCATAATTCGATTCTACGGACAATAATACATATGTATACCAATTTTCATAAGTTTTCACCAACCGGTTCATTTTTTATGAATAAAAGTTTGAAAATTGGCATAATCTGAAAAAATAGGTAAGGGGTACCCCTTACGATTTTTTCGATTTTTGGCTATTTTCAGTAATTTTGCTTTAGAGCTTGTATGCGGTGTTCAAAAATGATAAAAATTGGTGTACTTATGTAATTTTTCCCGTAGAATCGAATGGTGGCATCGCCAAATTCATATCTCGACCCATTTTTGGGTTATTACCCAAAAATGGGCAGTTCTGAGAAAAACTTTAAAATCTAAATATCTCGAGAAACGAAAAGAGATATCGACCTGCGGTTTCAAAATTTGGAATCAGCGCATTGAGAAGTATCTAGATACATAAAAATTAGATTTTTGAAAATTTTGAAGTTTTTATCTGAAATTGGGTATTTGGAGTTTTGGGGCAATAATTCAAAAATGGGTCGTGATATGAACTTGGCGACTACATAATTCGATTCTACGGACAATAATACATATGTATACCAATTTTCATAAGTTTTCACCAACCGGTTCATTTTTTATGAATAAAAGTTTGAAAATTGGCATAATCTGAAAAAATAGGTAAGGGGTACCCCTTACGATTTTTTCGATTTTTGGCTATTTTCAGTAATTTTGCTTTAGAGCTTGTATGCGGTGTTCAAAAATGATAAAAATTGGTGTACTTATGTAATTTTTCCCGTAGAATCGAATGGTGGCATCGCCAAATTCATATCTCGACCCATTTTTGGGTTATTACCCAAAAATGGGCAGTTCTGAGAAAAACTTTAAAATCTAAATATCTCGAGAACGAAAAGAGATATCGACCTGCGGTTTCAAAATTTGGAATCAGCGCATTGAGAAGTATCTAGATACATAAAAATTAGATTTTTGAAAATTTTGAAGTTTTTATCTGAAATTGGGTATTTGGAGTTTTGGGGCAATAATTCAAAAATGGGTCGTGATATGAACTTGGCGACTTCATAATTCGATTCTACGGACAATAATACATATGTATACCAATTTTCATAAGTTTTCACCAACCGGTTCATTTTTTATGAATAAAAGTTTGAAAATTGGCATAATCTGAAAAAATAGGTAAGGGGTACCCCTTACGATTTTTTCGATTTTTGGCTATTTTCAGTAATTTTGCTTTAGAGCTTGTATGCGGTGTTCAAAAATGATAAAAATTGGTGTACTTATGTAATTTTTCCCGTAGAATCGAATGGTGGCATCGCCAAATTCATATCTCGACCCATTTTTGGGTTATTACCCAAAAATGGGCAGTTCTGAGAAAAACTTTAAAATCTAAATATCTCGAGAACGAAAAGAGATATCGACCTGCGGTTTCAAAATTTGGAATCAGCGCATTGAGAAGTATCTAGATACATAAAAATTAGATTTTTGAAAATTTTGAAGTTTTTATCTGAAATTGGGTATTTGGAGTTTTGGGGCAATAATTCAAAAATGGGTCGTGATATGAACTTGGCGACTTCATAATTCGATTCTACGGACAATAATACATATGTATACCAATTTTCATAAGTTTTCACCAACCGGTTCATTTTTTATGAATAAAAGTTTGAAAATTGGCATAATCTGAAAAAATAGGTAAGGGGTACCCCTTACGATTTTTTCGATTTTTGGCTATTTTCAGTAATTTTGCTTTAGAGCTTGTATGCGGTGTTCAAAAATGATAAAAATTGGTGTACTTATGTAATTTTTCTCGTAGAATCGAATGGTGGCATCGCCAAATTCATATCTCGACCCATTTTTGGGTTATTACCCAAAAATGGGCAGTTCTGAGAAAAACTTTAAAATCTAGATATCTCGAGAACGAAAAGAGATATCGACCTGCGGTTTCAAAATTTGGAATCAGCGCATTGAGAAGTATCTAGATACATAAAAATTAGATTTTTGAAAATTTTGAAGTTTTTATCTGAAATTGGGTATTTGGAGTTTTGGGGCAATAATTCAAAAATGGGTCGTGATATGAACTTGGCGACTTCATATTTCGATTCTACGGACAATAATACATATGTATACCAATTTTCATAAGTTTTCACCAACCGGTTCATTTTTTATGAATAAAAGTTTGAAAATTGGCATAATCTGAAAAAATAGGTAAGGGGTACCCCTTACGATTTTTTCGATTTTTGGCTATTTTCAGTAATTTTGCTTTAGAGCTTGTATGCGGTGTTCAAAAATGATAAAAATTGGTGTACTTATGTAATTTTTCCCGTAGAATCGAATGGTGGCATCGCCAAATTCATATCTCGACCCATTTTTGGGTTATTACCCAAAAATGGGCAGTTCTGAGAAAAACTTTAAAATCTAAATATCTCGAGAACGAAAAGAGATATCGACCTGCGGTTTCAAAATTTGGAATCAGCGCATTGAGAAGTATCTAGATACATAAAAATTAGATTTATGAAAATTTTGAAGTTTTTATCTGAAATTGGGTATTTGGAGTTTTGGGGCAATAATTCAAAAATGGGTCGTGACATGAACTTGGCGACTTCATAATTCGATTCTACGGACAATAATACATATGTATACCAATTTTCATAAGTTTTCACCAACCGGTTCATTTTTTATGAATAAAAGTTTGAAAATTGGCATAATCTGAAAAAATAGGTAAGGGGTACCCCTTACGATTTTTTCGATTTTTGGCTATTTTCAGTAATTTTGCTTTAGAGCTTGTATGCGGTGTTCAAAAATGATAAAAATTGGTGTACTTATGTAATTTTTCCCCGTAGAATCGAATGGTGGCATCGCCAAATTCATATCTCGACCCATTTTTGGGTTATTACCCAAAAATGGGCAGTTCTGAGAAAAACTTTAAAATCTAAATATCTCGAGAACGAAAAGAGATATCGACCTGCGGTTTCAAAATTTGGAATCAGCGCATTGAGAAGTATCTAGATACATAAAAATTAGATTTTTGAAAATTTTGAAGTTTTTATCTGAAATTGGGTATTTGGAGTTTTGGGGCAATAATTCAAAAATGGGTCGTGATATGAACTTGGCGACTTCATAATTCGATTCTACGGACAATAATACATATGTATACCAATTTTCATAAGTTTTCACCAACCGGTTCATTTTTTATGAATAAAAGTTTGAAAATTGGCATAATCTGAAAAAATAGGTAAGGGGTACCCCTTACGATTTTTTCGATTTTTGGCTATTTTCAGTAATTTTGCTTTAGAGCTTGTATGCGGTGTTCAAAAATGATAAAAATTGGTGTACTTATGTAATTTTTCCCGTAGAATCGAATGGTGGCATCGCCAAATTCATATCTCGACCCATTTTTGGGTTATTACCCAAAAATGGGCAGTTCTGAGAAAAACTTTAAAATCTAAATATCTCGAGAACGAAAAGAGATATCGACCTGCGGTTTCAAAATTTGGAATCAGCGCATTGAGAAGTATCTAGATACATAAAAATTAGATTTTTGAAAATTTTGAAGTTTTTATCTGAAATTGGGTATTTGGAGTTTTGGGGCAATAATTCAAAAATGGGTCGTGATATGAACTTGGCGACTACATAATTCGATTCTACGGACAATAATACATATGTATACCAATTTTCATAAGTTTTCACCAACCGGTTCATTTTTTATGAATAAAAGTTTGAAAATTGGCATAATCTGAAAAAATAGGTAAGGGGTACCCCTTACGATTTTTTCGATTTTTGGCTATTTTCAGTAATTTTGCTTTAGAGCTTGTATGCGGTGTTCAAAAATGATAAAAATTGGTGTACTTATGTAATTTTTCCCGTAGAATCGAATGGTGGCATCGCCAAATTCATATCTCGACCCATTTTTGGGTTATTACCCAAAAATGGGCAGTTCTGAGAAAAACTTTAAAATCTAAATATCTCGAGAACGAAAAGAGATATCGACCTGCGGTTTCAAAATTTGGAATCAGCGCATTGAGAAGTATCTAGATACATAAAAATTAGATTTTTGAAAATTTTGAAGTTTTTATCTGAAATTGGGTATTTGGAGTTTTGGGGCAATAATTCAAAAATGGGTCGTGATATGAACTTGGCGACTTCATAATTCGATTCTACGGACAATAATACATATGTATACCAATTTTCATAAGTTTTCACCAACCGGTTCATTTTTTATGAATAAAAGTTTGAAAATTGGCATAATCTGAAAAAATAGGTAAGGGGTACCCCTTACGATTTTTTCGATTTTTGGCTATTTTCAGTAATTTTGCTTTAGAGCTTGTATGCGGTGTTCAAAAATGATAAAAAATTGGTGTACTTATGTAATTTTTCCAGTAGAATCGAATGGTGGCATCGCCAAATTCATATCTCGACCCATTTTTGGGTTATTACCCAAAAATGGGCAGATTCTGAGAAAAACTTTAAAATCTAAATATCTCGAGAACGAAAAGAGATATCGACCTGCGGTTTCAAAAATTTGGAATCAGCGCATTGAGAAGTATCTAGATACATAAAAATTAGATTTTTGAAAATTTTGAAGTTTTTATCTGAAATTGGGTATTTGGAGTTTTGGGGCAATAATTCAAAAATGGGTCGTGATATGAACTTGGCGACTTCATAATTCGATTCTACGGACAATAATACATATGTATACCAATTTTCATAAGTTTTCACCAACCGGTTCATTTTTTATGAATAAAAGTTTGAAAATTGGCATAATCTGAAAAAATAGGTAAGGGGTACCCCTTACGATTTTTTCGATTTTTGGCTATTTTCAGTAATTTTGCTTTAGAGCTTGTATGCGGTGTTCAAAAATGATAAAAATTGGTGTACTTATGTAATTTTTCCCGTAGAATCGAATGGTGGCATCGCCAAATTCATATCTCGACCCCATTTTTGGGTTATTACCCAAAAATGGGCAGTTCTGAGAAAAACTTTAAAATCTAAATATCTCGAGAACGAAAAGAGATATCGACCTGCGGTTTCAAAATTTGGAATCAGCGCATTGAGAAGTATCTAGATACATAAAAATTAGATTTTTGAAAATTTTGAAGTTTTTATCTGAAATTGGGTATTTGGAGTTTTGGGGCAATAATTCAAAAATGGGTCGTGATATGAACTTGGCGACTTCATAATTCGATTCTACGGACAATAATACATATGTATACCAATTTTCATAAGTTTTCACCAACCGGTTCATTTTTTATGAATAAAAGTTTGAAAATTGGCATAATCTGAAAAAATAGGTAAGGGGTACCCCTTACGATTTTTTCGATTTTTGGCTATTTTCAGTAATTTTGCTTTAGAGCTTGTATGCGGTGTTCAAAAATGATAAAAATTGGTGTACTTATGTAATTTTTCCCGTAGAATCGAATGGTGGCATCGCCAAATTCATATCTCGACCCATTTTTGGGCTATTACCCAAAAAATGGGGCAGTTCTGAGAAAAACTTTAAAATCTAAATATCTCGAGAACGAAAAGAGATATCGACCTGCGGTTTCAAAATTTGGAATCAGCGCATTGAGAAGTATCTAGATACATAAAAATTAGATTTTTGAAAATTTTGAAGTTTTTATCTGAAATTGGGTATTTGGAGTTTTGGGGCAATAATTCAAAAATGGGTCGTGATATGAACTTGGCGACTTCATAATTCGATTCTACGGACAATAATACATATGTATACCCAATTTTCATAAGTTTTCACCAACCGGTTCATTTTTTATGAATAAAAGTTTGAAAATTGGCATAATCTGAAAAAATAGGTAAGGGGTACCCCTTACGATTTTTTCGATTTTTGGCTATTTTCAGTAATTTTGCTTTAGAGCTTGTATGCGGTGTTCAAAAATGATAAAAATTGGTGTACTTATGTAATTTTTCCCGTAGAATCGAATGGTGGCATCGCCAAATTCATATCTCGACCCATTTTTGGGTTATTACCCAAAAATGGGCAGTTCTGAGAAAAACTTTAAAATCTAAATATCTCGAGAACGAAAAGAGATATCGACCTGCGGTTTCAAAATTTGGAATCAGCGCATTGAGAAGTATCTAGATACATAAAAATTAGATTTTTGAAAATTTTGAAGTTTTTATCTGAAATTGGGTATTTGGAGTTTTGGGGCAATAATTCAAAAATGGGTCGTGATATGAACTTGGCGACTTCATAATTCGATTCTACGGACAATAATACATATGTATACCAATTTTCATAAGTTTTCACCAACCGGTTCATTTTTTATGAATAAAAGTTTGAAAATTGGCATAATCTGAAAAAATAGGTAAGGGGTACCCCTTACGATTTTTTCGATTTTTGGCTATTTTCAGTAATTTTGCTTTAGAGCTTGTATGCGGTGTTCAAAAATGATAAAAATTGGTGTACTTATGTAATTTTTCCCGTAGAATCGAATGGTGGCATCGCCAAATTCATATCTCGACCCATTTTTGGGTTATTACCCAAAAATGGGCAGTTCTGAGAAAAACTTTAAAATCTAAATATCTCGAGAACGAAAAGAGATATCGACCTGCGGTTTCAAAATTTGGAATCAGCGCATTGAGAAGTATCTAGATACATAAAAATTAGATTTTTGAAAATTTTGAAGTTTTTATCTGAAATTGGGTATTTGGAGTTTTGGGGCAATAATTCAAAAATGGGTCGTGATATGAACTTGGCGACTTCATAATTCGATTCTACGGACAATAATACATATGTATACCAATTTTCATAAGTTTTCACCAACCGGTTCATTTTTTATGAATAAAAGTTTGAAAATTGGCATAATCTGAAAAAATAGGTAAGGGGTACCCCTTACGATTTTTTCGATTTTTGGCTATTTTCAGTAATTTTGCTTTAGAGCTTGTATGCGGTGTTCAAAAATGATAAAAATTGGTGTACTTATGTAATTTTTCCCGTAGAATCGAATGGTGGCATCGCCAAATTCATATCTCGACCCATTTTTGGGTTATTACCCAAAAATGGGCAGTTCTGAGAAAAACTTTAAAATCTAAATATCTCGAGAACGAAAAGAGATATCGACCTGCGGTTTCAAAATTTGGAATCAGCGCATTGAGAAGTATCTAGATACATAAAAATTAGATTTTTGAAAATTTTGAAGTTTTTATCTGAAATTGGGTATTTGGAGTTTTGGGGCAATAATTCAAAAATGGGTCGTGATATGAACTTGGCGACTTCATAATTCGATTCTACGGACAATAATACATATGTATACCAATTTTCATAAGTTTTCACCAACCGGTTCATTTTTTATGAATAAAAGTTTGAAAATTGGCATAATCTGAAAAAATAGGTAAGGGGTACCCCTTACGATTTTTTCGATTTTTGGCTATTTTCAGTAATTTTGCTTTAGAGCTTGTATGCGGTGTTCAAAAATGATAAAAATTGGTGTACTTATGTAATTTTTCCCGTAGAATCGAATGGTGGCATCGCCAAATTCATATCTCGACCCATTTTTGGGTTATTACCCAAAAATGGGCAGTTCTGAGAAAAACTTTAAAATCTAAATATCTCGAGAACGAAAAGAGATATCGACCTGCGGTTTCAAAATTTGGAATCAGCGCATTGAGAAGTATCTAGATACATAAAAATTAGATTTTTGAAAATTTTGAAGTTTTTATCTGAAATTGGGTATTTGGAGTTTTGGGGCAATAATTCAAAAATGGGTCGTGATATGAACTTGGCGACTTCATAATTCGATTCTACGGACAATAATACATATGTATACCAATTTTCATAAGTTTTCACCAACCGGTTCATTTTTTATGAATAAAAGTTTGAAAATTGGCATAATCTGAAAAAATAGGTAAGGGGTACCCCTTACGATTTTTTCGATTTTTGGCTATTTTCAGTAATTTTGCTTTAGAGCTTGTATGCGGTGTTCAAAAATGATAAAAATTGGTGTACTTATGTAATTTTTCCCGTAGAATCGAATGGTGGCATCGCCAAATTCATATCTCGACCCATTTTTGGGTTATTACCCAAAAATGGGCAGTTCTGAGAAAAACTTTAAAATCTAAATATCTCGAGAACGAAAAGAGATATCGACCTGCGGTTTCAAAATTTGGAATCAGCGCATTGAGAAGTATCTAGATACATAAAAATTAGATTTTTGAAAATTTTGAAGTTTTTATCTGAAATTGGGTATTTGGAGTTTTGGGGCAATAATTCAAAAATGGGTCGTGATATGAACTTGGCGACTTCATAATTCGATTCTACGGACAATAATACATATGTATACCAATTTTCATAAGTTTTCACCAACCGGTTCATTTTTTATGAATAAAAGTTTGAAAATTGGCATAATCTGAAAAAATAGGTAAGGGGTACCCCTTACGATTTTTTCGATTTTTGGCTATTTTCAGTAATTTTGCTTTAGAGCTTGTTATGCGGTGTTCAAAAATGATAAAAATTGGTGTACTTATGTAATTTTTCCCGTAGAATCGAATGGTGGCATCGCCAAATTCATATCTCGACCCATTTTTGGGTTATTACCCAAAAATGGGCAGTTCTGAGAAAAACTTTAAAATCTAAATATCTCGAGAACGAAAAGAGATATCGACCTGCGGTTTCAAAATTTGGAATCAGCGCATTGAGAAGTATCTAGATACATAAAAATTAGATTTTTGAAAATTTTGAAGTTTTTATCTGAAATTGGGTATTTGGAGTTTTGGGGCAATAATTCAAAAATGGGTCGTGATATGAACTTGGCGACTTCATAATTCGATTCTACGGACAATAATACATATGTATACCAATTTTCATAAGTTTTCACCAACCGGTTCATTTTTTATGAATAAAAGTTTGAAAATTGGCATAATCTGAAAAAATAGGTAAGGGGTACCCCTTACGATTTTTTCGATTTTTGGCTATTTTCAGTAATTTTGCTTTAGAGCTTGTATGCGGTGTTCAAAAATGATAAAAATTGGTGTACTTATGTAATTTTTCCCGTAGAATCGAATGGTGGCATCGCCAAATTCATATCTCGACCCATTTTTGGGTTATTACCCAAAAATGGGCAGTTCTGAGAAAAACTTTAAAATCTAAATATCTCGAGAACGAAAAGAGATATCGACCTGCGGTTTCAAAATTTGGAATCAGCGCATTGAGAAGTATCTAGATACATAAAAATTAGATTTTTGAAAATTTTGAAGTTTTTATCTGAAATTGGGTATTTGGAGTTTTGGGGCAATAATTCAAAAATGGGTCGTGATATGAACTTGGCGACTTCATAATTCGATTCTACGGACAATAATACATATGTATACCAATTTTCATAAGTTTTCACCAACCGGTTCATTTTTTATGAATAAAAGTTTGAAAATTGGCATAATCTGAAAAAATAGGTAAGGGGTACCCCTTACGATTTTTTCGATTTTTGGCTATTTTCAGTAATTTTGCTTTAGAGCTTGTATGCGGTGTTCAAAAATGATAAAAATTGGTGTACTTATGTAATTTTTCCCGTAGAATCGAATGGTGGCATCGCCAAATTCATATCTCGACCCATTTTTGGGTTATTACCCAAAAATGGGCAGTTCTGAGAAAAACTTTAAAATCTAAATATCTCGAGAACGAAAAGAGATATCGACCTGCGGTTTCAAAATTTGGAATCAGCGCATTGAGAAGTATCTAGATACATAAAAATTAGATTTTTGAAAATTTTGAAGTTTTTATCTGAAATTGGGTATTTGGAGTTTTGGGGCAATAATTCAAAAATGGGTCGTGATATGAACTTGGCGACTTCATAATTCGATTCTACGGACAATAATACATATGTATACCAATTTTCATAAGTTTTCACCAACCGGTTCATTTTTTATGAATAAAAGTTTGAAAATTGGCATAATCTGAAAAAATAGGTAAGGGGTACCCCTTACGATTTTTTCGATTTTTGGCTATTTTCAGTAATTTTGCTTTAGAGCTTGTATGCGGTGTTCAAAAATGATAAAAATTGGTGTACTTATGTAATTTTTCCCGTAGAATCGAATGGTGGCATCGCCAAATTCATATCTCGACCCATTTTTGGGTTATTACCCAAAAATGGGCAGTTCTGAGAAAAACTTTAAAATCTAAATATCTCGAGAACGAAAAGAGATATCGACCTGCGGTTTCAAAATTTGGAATCAGCGCATTGAGAAGTATCTAGATACATAAAAATTAGATTTTTGAAAATTTTGAAGTTTTTATCTGAAATTGGGTATTTGGAGTTTTGGGGCAATAATTCAAAAATGGGTCGTGATATGAACTTGGCGACTTCATAATTCGATTCTACGGACAATAATACATATGTATACCAATTTTCATAAGTTTTCACCAACCGGTTCATTTTTTATGAATAAAAGTTTGAAAATTGGCATAATCTGAAAAAATAGGTAAGGGGTACCCCTTACGATTTTTTCGATTTTTGGCTATTTTCAGTAATTTTGCTTTAGAGCTTGTATGCGGTGTTCAAAAATGATAAAAATTGGTGTACTTATGTAATTTTTCCCGTAGAATCGAATGGTGGCATCGCCAAATTCATATCTCGACCCATTTTTGGGTTATTACCCAAAAATGGGCAGTTCTGAGAAAAACTTTAAAATCTAAATATCTCGAGAACGAAAAGAGATATCGACCTGCGGTTTCAAAATTTGGAATCAGCGCATTGAGAAGTATCTAGATACATAAAAATTAGATTTTTGAAAATTTTGAAGTTTTTATCTGAAATTGGGTATTTGGAGTTTTGGGGCAATAATTCAAAAATGGGTCGTGATATGAACTTGGCGACTTCATAATTCGATTCTACGGACAATAATACATATGTATACCAATTTTCATAAGTTTTCACCAACCGGTTCATTTTTTATGAATAAAAGTTTGAAAATTGGCATAATCTGAAAAAATAGGTAAGGGGTACCCTTTACGATTTTTTCGATTTTTGGCTATTTTCAGTAATTTTGCTTTAGAGCTTGTATGCGGTGTTCAAAAATGATAAAAATTGGTGTACTTATGTAATTTTTCCCGTAGAATCGAATGGTGGCATCGCCAAATTCATATCTCGACCCATTTTTGGGTTATTACCCAAAAATGGGCAGTTCTGAGAAAAACTTTAAAATCTAAATATCTCGAGAACGAAAAGAGATATCGACCTGCGGTTTCAAAATTTGGAATCAGCGCATTGAGAAGTATCTAGATACATAAAAATTAGATTTTTGAAAATTTTGAAGTTTTTATCTGAAATTGGGTATTTGGAGTTTTGGGGCAATAATTCAAAAATGGGTCGTGATATGAACTTGGCGACTTCATAATTCGATTCTACGGACAATAATACATATGTATACCAATTTTCATAAGTTTTCACCAACCGGTTCATTTTTTATGAATAAAAGTTTGAAAATTGGCATAATCTGAAAAAATAGGTAAGGGGTACCCCTTACGATTTTTTCGATTTTTGGCTATTTTCAGTAATTTTGCTTTAGAGCTTGTATGCGGTGTTCAAAAATGATAAAAATTGGTGTACTTATGTAATTTTTCCCGTAGAATCGAATGGTGGCATCGCCAAATTCATATCTCGACCCATTTTTGGGTTATTACCCAAAAATGGGCAGTTCTGAGAAAAACTTTAAAATCTAAATATCTCGAGAACGAAAAGAGATATCGACCTGCGGTTTCAAAATTTGGAATCAGCGCATTGAGAAGTATCTAGATACATAAAAATTAGATTTTTGAAAATTTTGAAGTTTTTATCTGAAATTGGGTATTTGGAGTTTTGGGGCAATAATTCAAAAATGGGTCGTGATATGAACTTGGCGACTTCATAATTCGATTCTACGGACAATAATACATATGTATACCAATTTTCATAAGTTTTCACCAACCGGTTCATTTTTTATGAATAAAAGTTTGAAAATTGGCATAATCTGAAAAAATAGGTAAGGGGTACCCTTTACGATTTTTTCGATTTTTGGCTATTTTCAGTAATTTTGCTTTAGAGCTTGTATGCGGTGTTCAAAAATGATAAAAATTGGTGTACTTATGTAATTTTTCCCGTAGAATCGAATGGTGGCATCGCCAAATTCATATCTCGACCCATTTTTGGGTTATTACCCAAAAATGGGCAGTTCTGAGAAAAACTTTAAAATCTAAATATCTCGAGAACGAAAAGAGATATCGACCTGCGGTTTCAAAATTTGGAATCAGCGCATTGAGAAGTATCTAGATACATAAAAATTAGATTTTTGAAAATTTTGAAGTTTTTATCTGAAATTGGGTATTTGGAGTTTTGGGGCAATAATTCAAAAATGGGTCGTGATATGAACTTGGCGACTTCATAATTCGATTCTACGGACAATAATACATATGTATACCAATTTTCATAAGTTTTCACCAACCGGTTCATTTTTTATGAATAAAAGTTTGAAAATTGGCATAATCTGAAAAAATAGGTAAGGGGTACCCCTTACGATTTTTTCGATTTTTGGCTATTTTCAGTAATTTTGCTTTAGAGCTTGTATGCGGTGTTCAAAAATGATAAAAATTGGTGTACTTATGTAATTTTTCCCGTAGAATCGAATGGTGGCATCGCCAAATTCATATCTCGACCCATTTTTGGGTTATTACCCAAAAATGGGCAGTTCTGAGAAAAACTTTAAAATCTAAATATCTCGAGAACGAAAAGAGATATCGACCTGCGGTTTCAAAATTTGGAATCAGCGCATTGAGAAGTATCTAGATACATAAAAATTAGATTTTTGAAAATTTTGAAGTTTTTATCTGAAATTGGGTATTTGGAGTTTTGGGGCAATAATTCAAAAATGGGTCGTGACATGAACTTGGCGACTTCATAATTCGATTCTACGGACAATAATACATATGTATACCAATTTTCATAAGTTTTCACCAACCAGTTCATTTTTTATGAATAAAAGTTTGAAAATTGACATAATCTGAAAAAATAGGTAAGGGGTACCCCTTACGATATTTTCGATTTTTGGCTATTTTCAGTAATTTTGCTTTAGAGCTTGTATGCGGTGTTCAAAAATGATAAAAATTGGTGTACTTATGTAATTTTTCCCGTAGAATCGAATGGTGGCATCGCCAAATTCATATCTCGACCCATTTTTGGGTTATTACCCAAAAATGGGCAGTTCTGAGAAAAACTTTAAAATCTAAATATCTCGAGAACGAAAAGAGATATCGACCTGCGGTTTCAAAATTTGGAATCAGCGCATTGAGAAGTATCTAGATACATAAAAATTAGATTTTTGAAAATTTTGAAGTTTTTATCTGAAATTGGGTATTTGGAGTTTTGGGGCAATAATTCAAAAATGGGTCGTGATATGAACTTGGCGACTTCATAATTCGATTCTACGGACAATAATACATATGTATACCAATTTTCATAAGTTTTCACCAACCGGTTCATTTTTTATGAATAAAAGTTTGAAAATTGGCATAATCTGAAAAAATAGGTAAGGGGTACCCCTTACGATTTTTTCGATTTTTGGCTATTTTCAGTAATTTTGCTTTAGAGCTTGTATGCGGTGTTCAAAAATGATAAAAATTGGTGTACTTATGTAATTTTTCCCGTAGAATCGAATGGTGGCATCGCCAAATTCATATCTTGACCCATTTTTGGGTTATTACCCAAAAATGGGCAGTTCTGAGAAAAACTTTAAAATCTAAATATCTCGAGAACGAAAAGAGATATCGACCTGCGGTTTCAAAATTTGGAATCAGCGCATTGAGAAGTATCTAGATACATAAAAATTAGATTTTTGAAAATTTTGAAGTTTTTATCTGAAATTGGGTATTTGGAGTTTTGGGGCAATAATTCATTACCCAAAAATGGGCAGTCTTAGTGTCATTTGTAATTATGAGTCTAGAATGAAAATATTAAGTAATAAAGGCATAAAACAAATTATTTTGATCAAATACAATATAATTAATAAAAATAATAATATAACACATAATATCCCTTACACTGTATATTGATTTCATATTCGTGTCGAAGCGCTATAAAAAAAAACCCCTTATTTCAGAAATATCTCAATGATACCATTTCATTTTTTTATTAATATTCGTTATTCAGCATATACATTCGTATTTTTTTACTATTTTCCTTTAATTCGATTGAGCTGGAATCCTCTATTGGTGTGTATATTTATTGTATATATTTGTGCCTACTGTATAAATTGAACTTTATCTTTAGTTCTTTCACGATCCGGTATGGTCTAGTGGCTAGGATACCTGGCTCTCACCCAGGAGGCTCGGGTTCGATTCCCGGTACCGGAAATTTTTATTTTTTACCTCCCGCTACCCTAGGTAAGGGAGGTATAGGGATTGTGCTAAAATTGGCTTATAGAGATTTTATATAATAAGCACGTTTTGATGTCCCCATTTAATATATGAAGCTATGATGGTAAATTATAACATATTTATGAGGTCAAATTTATATACAAAGGTAAGTATAAAAGATGTATACAGTTTCCGTGGTGTAGTGGTTATCACATCCGCCTAACACGCGGAAGGTCCCCGGTTCGATCCCGGGCGGAAACATCTTTTATTTTTTACCTTTCGCTAAGAGAGGTATTGGAATCATGCTAAAAATCGCATATCCAGATTTTAGTAGATAAGTACGTTATAAGGTCCCTATAATCCGATAATAACATTTTTAAAATGATGTCTGTGTATGTATGTGCGTGTGTGTGTGTGTATGCGTGCGTGTGTGTGTGTGTGTGTGTGTGTATGTGTGTGTGTGTGTAGGAACCACGGTTTCTCAAAAACTATAAGACTTAAAAAACATTTAACTGCAGTTTTCTCAATCTGACATTCCTGGGAAGAGCTGAAAAGGTTTTGGTAACAATTGAACAACCGGAAGTAGCAGTTTCTTAGAAAAATTCTTCTAAATATATTTTTTTGGGAGTTTTTTTTTATTAAATATTGAATAACATGAAATTCTCCGTCTAATACACTTAAAACTTTTATTATATCTTGTATAGATTTAGAGATAAAGACACTATAATTTATAGAGTAAATTAATCGCAGAGGCTAAGGCACTAAGGAAACCAGTTGACAAATTCCAATGTTTATAACATAATTTTTTGTCATTTAGTGTCATTCTGATAGCTTTTTCTGGGAAGTATATTTAATCTTTCTTATTGTTTTATTAATTAAATATTTGAAATTATAGGTAAAATTGTGGTAAAATGCATATATCCATCAGAAATATCGCCAATCTAATTAATGAATTGGAAGAATTTTTGACATTTAGAAACTGCCTCATACAATGAAAAATAGATATAATTAAATACAATAAAAAACAATATTTGGGTAAAGTTCTGTAATGGTTTTGTTATAAAACGACGTTTTGATAGCGAAGTGCTATACAATACTTATATAACATAAAAGGAAATGGCGAGAGGTATTGTGCTAGCCACACCAGATTTTTATATTTTAAGTGTAGCATATTTAAAGTAACCATTTGTGCAAGTTTTATACTTTCTCAAATATAAACTGGTCAAACTATTATGAATTTCTGAAGAATATCTCAAAAACAGATTTATATATTTTTTCTAACATTTTCAGGGAAACATCTTTGTCCTTCCGTTCTTATATTACTATTCCGTATCCAACGCCTGTGTAATAACAACATCACGTCAACGCATAACGCATCTAGCATCATTTATGTAGAAAAGATCCCCGTAATTTTTATCTGTCGTAGCTAAGCACACACGTCACGTAAGGTTGCTGGCAACCCGCATTGATCTACAGAAAAATATCTCGGCTCTTTTCTTTTTACTCTCTGAAGAATAGACTTTTTATGGTGTTACTTCTCGCGAGAATATATATCGAAAGGACTTTAAGTAACTACTCATACAAGGTTATGTCATTCATTTATATTATATTCATTATTTTGATAAACAGTTAATACGATCCTATAACAGTCATCAAAAAGATGTATTATAACACTACTAGTTGACCAGCACGGGCTTCGTCGGGTAAATCTACACGTGTACCACTAATTTTTCACATTAACTTCGGAGACATTTCTTACTATTTCTTACCAAAAGCGTAAATAAGAATTTTTATATCCCTAACTTGAGAAATGATGGGTTCTCCATACAAACTTTCATCCCCTATTTCATCCCTTCAAGGTTTATTTCGCGACAAAAGGTAGCCTATGTCCTTCTGCAAAATCCAATCTATCTCTATACCAAAATTTATCAAAATTGGTATTGTATGTGTGTGCGGATGTGTGTGTGGATGTTGAAACCACAGTTTCTCAAATATTATAAGACTTAAAAAATATTTAACTGCAGTTTCCTCAATCTGACATTCCTAGGAAGAGCTGATTATATTTTGGTAACAATTGGACAACCGGAAATAATTGTTTCTTTAAAAAAATCTTCTAAATATAATTATCATAGAAGAAAATAAAATTGTACATCTGATACATTTAAATATTTTATTATATCTTGTATAGATTTAGAGATAAAGGCACTGTAATAATCGTAGAGGCTAAGGCACTAAGGAAACTAGTTGCCAAATTCAAATGTTCATAACATAGTTTATAAATAACATTCTTGGAAGTACATATAATCTTTCTTATTGTTTTATTAATTAAATATTTAAATTTGTAGCTAAAACGCATATATCCATCAAAAATACCGCTAATCTTGTTAATGAATTGAAAGAATCTCTGGCATTTAAGAACTTCCTCATACAATGAAAAATATATATAATTAGAATTGTATGTGTGCAGAAGACATGTTATATACAATAAAAACAATATTTGGGTAAAGTTCTGTAATATTTTAGTTATAAAACGACGGTTCGATAGCAAAGTGCAATACAATACTTATATAACATAAAATGGAAATGGCGAGAGGTATTGTGCTGGCCACAACACATATTTTTTTTTCAAGAAAAAGAAGTATAGGCATAATTACTTACAACAGAAGTACAGAAGGGTTACAATTTACAATATTACAATGTGTAGTTCAGCGATTACAACTTCTGGAAACCATTGTATTAAGACAAATGAACATCGGTTAATTACACAAGACGACGAACTTGCGTCGAACAAGTTGGCAGTGACTTAGAAACAAGAGAATAAGACAAACATTAATTCTGAATATAGGTACGTCTACTTTCTCTCTCATGTGGATTCTACGTATAAACCTTCATTTATTTAATTAAATATAGTGCTTTACTACGAAATTCAAAACAATATGAATTCGAAAACTTCATTGATTTATAATAGGGTACTATACAATAGTCAAATTTTAAGTATCTTAAATAAAAAAGCGAAAATATACAATAAAGTATTAGTGAAAAAAAATTGTTTAAATATTAATTTCGTCGCATACTACAAGCTATTGAAATTGATTACTAATTGAATATGACGCATTAGGTCCTAAGAATTTGATTGGTCGGCTAGTTTAAAAAGGAGATTCGCGCGTCTGCTGCGGTCACCTTTAAAACATTATCAACTGTCACGATTCACGATGATGTATAGCTTAACAAAAAATTACAATACAAGGAGTCACATTTTATTAATATTTTTTTTTTAACTCACTAAGCCCACCCTCTCTGTACTCTCAAATTTTAAATTTTGGCGAATATATATATATATATATATATATATATATATATATATATATATATATATATACTATGAGTATTTTTTAACGTTACGACTTGATATTTGATTGACAGTAATGTATTTTCTCAATCTGACATTCCTGGGAAGAGCTAAAAAGGTTTTGGTAACAATTGAACAACCGGAAGTAGTAGTTTCTTAAAAAAATTCTTCTAAATATAATTTTTTGGGAGTTTCTTTTTATTAAATATTGAAAAACATAAAATTCTCCATCTAATACACTTAAAAATTTTATTATATCTTGTATAGATTTAGAGATAAAGACACTATAATTTATAGAGTAAACTAATCGCAGAGGCCAAGGCACTAAGGAAACCAGTTGACAAATTCCAATGTTTATAACATGACACATGTCATTGTCAAATATCAACAGTTTTAGTGACATTCTGATAGCTTTTACTGGGAAGTATATTTAATTTTTCTTATTGTTTATTAATTAAATATTTGAAATTATAAGTAAAATTGTGGTAAAATGCATATATCCATCAGAAATACCGCCAATCTGGTTAATAATTTGGAACAATATCTGACATTTAGAAACTACCTCATACAATGAAAAATAGATATAATTAGAATTATATGTGTGCAGAAGACATGTTAAATATAATAAAAAACAATATTTGGGTAATGTTCTATAATATTTTGTTATAAAACGACGTGCAATACAATACTTATATAGCCTAATATGGAAATGGCGAGAGGTCTTGTGCTGGCCACAACAGATTTTTTAACGTGAAACTTTGAGTTTGCCATATTCATGGCTACGACTTGATATTTGATTGATAGCAATGTATTTGCCCGTTCCATTTAAAATGAAACATAGGGAACGAATTTGACAGAAGTATTATATTTAAATATTGTAAGAAATTTAGCGGAGTCGAGAGCACTAAATATATTTCGGGCACAAGGTGCACACAGTATTTTTTCTACATCTAAATTTAATTTTTAGAAAACAGGTATAATTATTTAAACAAAATTAACCTCTAATGACATCTTGTCAATATGACAAATAACCGTTGAATTTTCCTATAAGTTATGATTTGACATTTGATTGATAGCAATGTATTTGTCTGTCTCATTTAAAATGACACATGGGGAATGAATTTGACAGAAGTATTATATTTAAATATTGTAAGAAATTTAGCCGAGTCAGAAAACCACTCGGGCACAAGGTGCACACTATATTTTTTCTACAACTAATTTTAATTTAGAATGCAGGTATAATTATTTAAACAAAATTAACCTCTATTGACGTCTTATCAAATGTCAAATTCGTTCCTTATGTTTCATTTTAAATGGAACGGGCAAATACATTGCTGTCAATCAAATATCAAGTCGTAACCATAGATTTGACAAACCCAATGTTTCATTCAAATTCTAGTTATGTCGTAGTTCTTTTTATAAATATTACAAAGTAACCCTTCGAAAATTTATAATCTAGAGACATTTAACCCTTTTAGTGGTAGCGTAGCCGAGAAAATCGACCTCTTCTCCACTCGTTTTAATTTCCTTTTCGAATATTTCATGTCTGCCAACATAGACATGTTAAAGACCCTAGAAGATTGACCGAACTTACAGGGAAACCCCACCTCAATCTACTCACAAAAACAGTTGACGGACGACGAGAAAAGAAAATAGAAGGCTGGGAATTTGACGATTAGTAATGGCTTCTTTCAAATTTGGCGAGAATCGTGTTAAGAAATAATCAGTAAATGTATTATCATGATTGTCATATACTGTTATGTCATTTTTGTAAAAAAATCTGATGTGGCCAACACAAAACCTCCCGCTATTTAATTTTTACATACATACATAAAATCACGCGTTTCCCACTTAGTGGGTTAGCAAAAACCCGAAAACAATAGTAACAATAAGAAAAGGGATAAGAGTAAGAGCTCAGCTGACTCACTTCACTCTTTAACAACATTCTTCTTTCGCCTTGTCCACAATCATCATAGCATTCATACATAAGAACATATTAAAGTGACCGATTTTCGGTAGCGAATAACCGCATCCGGACCACAATAATAGTTACGCAACAATCATCCTTCGCCACACATTCCTATCCTATTTTTATTAATTTAAATACATTCTTACGTATTTACTAACGCTGCAAACTGTTCCATTGCATAAAACTATTGATTTATTTACTATTTTCTTTTTAAAATGTCACTATTATTAATTTGAAGTGATTAGTTTTTTGACAGTGACATTTACTGTCAGTTACATTCATTTGAAATATGAACTGTGTAACAAAGGAATTGTGTTTATCTTAGGCTTCGGGACTAATAAAAAAATTCAATAATCTTTAATTTTCATAAGACACAAAATGCGAAAAAATGGCATTTAATGATATTTTTTGAAGAAAAACCATTATGAGCTTCAGGTAAAGTGCCATTTCCGGTTATCCGATTTACACCAAAATCTAATGGCTTTTTTTCATATTAGAATAGGATAGAAATACAAAGTTTCAGAATTTTCTGAATGATAGTATTTGAGTTAGAGCGAAGACAAAATCCCTACACATACACACATACATACATACATACACACACACATACATACACACATACAGACATCATCGTGAAAATGTTAAAATTGGATTCTTGGGAACTTAAAACGTGGTCATTTACTAAAATCTCGATATGTAATTTTTACCACGATCCCTATACCTCCCTTACCAAGGGTAGCGGGAGGTAAAAATGTTATAATCGGATTATAGGGACCTTAAACGTGCTTATCCACTAAAATCTGGATATGCGTTGATTTCAAACCTCTCTTAGCGGGAGGTAAAAATAGATACGTCTAAAATTTTCACCTATAATATACAGGGTGTTAAAAAATAAGTGTTCCAAATTATAAGGGCATATAGTACTGAGCAAAATGAGTAAAAAAAATTTAATCAACATGGGTCCGATCTTCAATAGTTCCCGAGATAAAAAGCAATGAAAAATAAGTTTTTTCGGTGTTTACCTCAGCTATCTCGAAAACTGTAAGAGTTACTGATTAAATGAGACATTTTGTTTATCTTTCAGAGGTCATCTTAGATGTGTTTTTGTTTTTCACAAAAAATCGAATAATGCTCCTATGGCAAAATTTCTTGCATCTGTTGCCAATAATTAGTTTTCAAATAACTCCGTAACTATTAGAAAGTGAAAAAAATTATTGTTTCTTTATAGTCTATTTAATGACATAGACAAAATTTTGTTCGACCATTATCTTAGTCTGTTTTTCTTCGATTCTAAAACAAAATGACCTCTTTCTCAAAAACAGTTGAAGATCGGACCCATGTTGATTAAACTTTTTTTACTCATTTTGGTCAGTAGTATATGCCCTCATAATTTGAGACAATTATTTTTTAACACCCTATATTTATTTTGTTAGAAATTTCTGGTCTCTCTTAAAATCCTTTCAATACCAAATATTGTCCTTTTTATCACTTGGAACCTTTCCAAATGTCCTGCATAAAGTTTTTGACAAAGTCCTTTCGTTTATTATCGGAAAACTTCGGGAATTATCGGTAGAATATGTGAGTAGTCGGGCGGTTATATCCAGGACACTTATTGAATTAAAGTCAGGTTCGATTCCAATATTAGATTACTTTACTTCATAAGTTTTTTATGAGCGGTAAAATATTGGATTAAGAGAACAGTATATGGGATCGAATACTACACAAGATATTAAGGTATTTGAAACGCGTAGGCAAGGTTGTAGCATATTCAGATTTTAGTAGATAAATAGGTTTTATGGAATTATTTGTTACTACAAATATTGAAGAACATAAAATTCTCCATCTAATACACATAAAATTTTAAGTAGTTAAATACACTATAATATATACCATGAGTATTTTTTAACGTGAAACATTGAGTTTGTCTTATCCATGGCTACGACTTGATATTTGATTGACAGCAATGTATTTGCCCGTTCCATTTAAAATGAAACATAGGGAACGAATCTGACAGAAGTTTTATATTTAAATATTGTAAGAAATTTCGCGGAGTCATGAGAACTAAATATATTTCGGGCACAAGATGCACACAGTATTTTTTCTACATCTAAATTTAATTTTTAGAAAACAGGTATAATTATTTAAACAAAAACCTCTAATGACATCTTGTCAATATGACAGATAACCGTTGAATTTTCCTATAAGTTATGATTTGGCATTTGATTGACAGCAATGTATTTGTCTGTCTCATTTAAAATGACACATGGGGAATGAATTTGACAGAAAACCACTCGGGCACAAGGTGCACACTATATTTTTTCTACAACTAATTTTAATTTAGAATGCAGGTATAATTATTTAAACAAAATTAACCTCTATTGACGTCTTATCAAATGTCAAATTCGGTCCCTATGTTTCATTTTAAATGGAACGGGCAAATACATTGCTGTCAATCAAATGTCAAGTCGTAACCATGGATATGTCATACATCACAAAGGCTAAGGCACTAAGGAAACCAGTTGACAAATTCAAATGTTTATAACATAGTCTGTAAATGACAGATGTCAGTGTCAAAAATCAACAGTTTTAGTGACATTCTGGGAAGTACATGTAATCTTTCTTATTGTTTTATTAATTAAATATTGTAGTTAAAATGCATATATCCATTAGAAATACCGCCAATCTAGTTAATGAATTGGAAGAATCTCTCTTCATACAATGAAAAATAGATATAATTAGAATTGTATGTGTGCAGAAGACATGTTAAATACAATAAAAAACAATATTTCGGTAAAGTTCTGTAATGTTTTTGTTATAAAACGACGATTCGAAAGCGAAGTGCAATACAATACTTATATAGCCTAATATGGAAATGGCGAGAGGTCTTGTGCTGGCCACAACAAATTTTTTAAAGTAATACCCTTTTTGTTTCTAATACCTCTCTTTTATTTTTATTTTTTTGATGTAATTCATCAACCAATGACATCGTTGTTTTCTGTATTATATCCACAATTTTCTTTGAACCGCTCCATCGATTGGCTACCCTTGTTAAAGCCTTAAAGCAAAGACGGTTCAATTTACGTAACTTCCCAAATGTAGAAGACAGATGTTATCTAGTTACGTTACGAGATAACTTGAATTTAGAGATAGATATCTGGTTCTAGAATACGTGAAATATACGTGAAATTCTCTGTAATTTATAATACCAGTAGTATAAATGAGAATTAGATAGTAAGGTGACCATTTTTTGCTATGTCATATTAATTTGTCATCTTCCCTCCATCCACTGTTAAAATTTCAAGATAATTAGGCAAACCGTTCGGCAGTAGCCTTTGATTGAAGTTAACTACTTTCTCGTACTCCGCCGGAATTATGTTAGTGTCAATATGAAATTAAAAAATCCGCTACAGAAATGTACGAATTGTTGAAGAATGTTTATGGTGATGAGGGTCTATCTAGTACTCAAGTTTTCGAGCAGTTTACAAGATTTAAAGACGGAAGAAAATAGATCGAAGTGTTTGTTCACATGGATTGGGTGCCTGAGGGGCATTTCGAAACCAAATGCCCTGTCCGGCAAGACATTTTTGACGTAATACAAAATCACCTTGTTGGTACATCAACTGTACTCTCTTTTATTCCCAAATTGTAATTCTACGTTAAAAGGCACTAAATAATATGTAATAAATTAAATAAAAAATATGTGTTCCTATTTAAAATAAGGTTAGCTCAAGTATTTTGAGAACTACTGGATTTTTTTCTTCATGACATTTGTTGTACAATAAATAGTGTCCCATATATAATAAACACCCTATATTGTTTATTATTAATTATTTTATTCATATTTTCTACCATTCTTCATTAAATATATATTGGAAACATCAAACTTCCTACCTTATCCAGCCATGTGAAGAAGCAGCAAACCAAATTTTCTTTCCCTCGTTCTAAACACACGATATTTGTTCATACACTACATGAATTATACACCAAAATGACCGCGAAAGAATAACGAATCGATTTATGTATAATTTATTATCATTGTCAATAGTTTTACAACGAAAAACTTAAAATAACTGCACACCGATACGCGTTGTCTTAAAAGAAATCGCGAACTAAACAGTTGACTAACAACACTGTTTAGACAGGCTAGCGCGGGTAACTACGATCCGAAAAACGCGATTTATATATACGTAAATATTTTGTTTCAATAAAGTTTGTCCCAAATATTTGATAATAACAATAAGAATAATAATTTGTAAATAAATATATTATTTTGGCTTAAATTAAGGCAACTGACTATTTCAAGTTTCTATTTTTTGATTTCTTGCTTTGTCTGACTGTACCAGTTGGGACCGACAATTGAAAATTCATACACATATGTACAAAAGTCCATAGAATCGAATGGCGCAAACCCCGTTGAAGAATCTTTTACCGTTCATTAGTTATAGTCCGGCAAAGTGAAAGAAACGTGAGAGATTTCTAATCAAAATAAAAATTTCTATTTTGGAAACTAAAGCCATGAGAATTTTTTCATTATTTTTCCCGAAATCAGTATGTGCGAATTAGGGAAAAATGATACTTTTCATTTAAATACAGGGTGATCGGATTTTTACTGTACAACTGACTATTTGAAGATTCCATTCTTTGATTTCTTGCTTTGTCGAACTGTACCAGTTGGGACCGACAATTGAAAATTGATACACATATGTATAAAAGTCCAGAGAATCGAATGGCGCAAACCCCGTTACAGTATCTTTTACCGTTCATTAGTTATAGTCCGGCAAATTGAAAGGAACGTGAGAGATTTCTAACCAAAATAAAAATTTCTATTTTGGAAACTAAATATCAGAGATTCTTCCAATTCATTAACCAGATTGGTGGTATTTCTGATGGATATATGCATTTTACCTATAATTTCAAATATTCAATTAATAAAACAATAAGAAAGATTAAATGTACTTCCCAGAATGTCACTAAAACTGTTGATTTTTGACACTGACATCTGTCATTTGTAAACTATGTTATAAACTTTTGAATTTGTCAAGTGATTTCCTTAGTGCCTTAGCCTCTGCGATTAGTTTACTCTATAAATTATAGTGTCTTTATCTCTAAATCTATACAAGATATAATAAAAATTTTAAGTGTATTAGATGGAGAATTTTATGTTCATTAATTGTAATAACAAAAAATTATATGTAGAAGAATTTTTCTAAGAAACTACTACTTCCGGTTGACCAATTGTTACCAAAACCTTTTCAGCTCTTCCCAGGAATGTCAAATTGAGGAATTCATAGTTAAACAGGTCTTAAGTCTTATAGTTTTTGAGGAATCGTTCCTCCAACATCCAGACACACACACACACACACACACACACACACACACAAACCGACAGACATACAGACAGACAGACAGACATCATTTTAAAAATGTTATAATCGGATTCTAGTGACCTTAAATTGTTTTTATTCACTAAAATCTGGATATGCGAATTTTAGCGTGAATCCAATACCTCTCTTAGCAAGCAATAATAAATCAACAATGCATTCCTTAACCCAGTATAAATTTAATATAACTACACCTTATAATAGCGGTCACAATGTGTTACAATTATCGCAATCGTTTGTATCTTGTATCGTAATACATTTCAGCTTTACTCCAGAGCGAGTGTCTTTGAAAACTCTTGGAAAATCTTCCACGTAAGTTGATTAGAATCTAGATTGATTATTTTGTTACAAGAGCTGCACAAGACAGCGCATTAAAAGTGGACCCAAGTCCAAAACATTTGAGAAAAACGGGTTACTAGGAAACGAATATTTAGAACCAACACAATTGAGGAACAAGTATTTATACTGCCGATATAAATAAATAAATATATCATCACGGCGTATTACCCATTTCTGGGTGTGCCAATTTGCTTTCTCACAAATAACAAGATTGATCTTAGAACATGGTCAATGTATTACATGTGTTGTACAATAAATAGTGTCCCATATATAATAAACACCCTATATTGTTTATTATTAATTATTTTATTCAATTTTCTACCATTCTTCGTTAAATATATATTGGAAACATCAAACTTCCTACCTTATCCAGCCATGTGAAGAAGCAGCAAACCAAATTTTCTTTCACTCGTTCTAAACACACGATATTTGTTCATACACTACATGAATTATACACCAAAATGACCGCGAAAGAATAATGAATCGATTGATATATAATTTATTATCATTGTCAATAGTTTTACAACGAAAAACTTAAAATAACTGCACACCGATACGCGTTGTCTTAAAAGAAATCGCAAACTGAACAGTTGAATAACAACACTGTTTAGACAGGCAAGCGTGGGTAACTACGATCCGAAAAACGCGATTTATATATAGGTAAATATTTTATTTCAATAAAGTTTGGCCCAAATATTTGATAATAACAATAAGAATAATAATTTGTAAATAAATATATTATTTTGGCTTAAATAAATAAATATTCGGTGGGGAGTTTTTAATGAATAAGCACGTTTTAGTGTCCCTAGAATTCGATTTTACTAGTTTTACGATTCACACACACATACAGACATAATCATACTTTGTTAAAATATTTAAACAAATATCCATTAAATTAAAAAAAGTCTTTGGTTGTACTATATTGATAGGTAATTTTTAAATCATTTCCGGCTAAACGGTTCACTTTAGAACAAAATTTATTTGAAAAAAGTTTTTTAAAATTTAATTCCAGGGCGGGTTTGTTTGAAACTTTTTTTAAAATTCTCAAATTTTTGAAAACAGGATCCAAAAAACATTTTAATTTTAAAGAAAATTTTTGGAAAAAAACTTTTTTGTTTATTATTATAAATTAACCAAATTTTGGGTACATATATAACTCAAGGCGTAGATTCCAAAAATCGATAAGCCAATTTTCTAACACCACCCATTTTTGGGCAACGGGCAGTGACCCCAAAAATTGGTAGACCTACGAAGTCGACATATTTATTTTTGGAATCTACGGGTTGAGTTGCATATATACCCAAAATTTCGTAGTGAAATTTTTATAAGTACAGCCCTGGCGAATTTTTAAATGTTATTGCACAATTGTAACAAAAATCATTTCCGGCTAAACGGTTCACTTAAGAACAAAATTTATTTGAAAAAAGTTTTTCAAAATTTAATTCTAGGAGGGGTTAGTTTAAAACTTTCTTTAAAATTCTCACATTTTTGAAAACAGGGTCGAGAAGACATTTTAATTTTAAAGAAAATTTTTGGAAAAAAACTTTTTTGTTTATTATTATTAATTAACCAAATTTTGGGTACATATATAACTCGAGGCGTAGATTCCAAAAATTGATAAGCCAATTTTCTAACACCACCCATTTTTGGGCAACGGGCAGTCACCCCAAAAATTGGTAGACATACGAAGTCGACATATCGGTTTTTGGAATCTACGGGTCGAGTTGCATATATACCCAAAATTTGGTTGTAAAATTTTTATAGGTACAGCCCTGGCGAATTTTTAAATGTTATAGCATAATTGAAATAAAAATCATTTCCGGTTAAACGGTTTACTTAAGAACAAAATTTATTTGAAAAAAGTTTTTCAAAATTTAATTCTAGAAGGGGTTTGTTTGAAACTTTTTTTAAAATTCTCACATTTTTGAAAACAGGATAGAGAAGACATTTTAATTTTAAAGAAAATTTTTGGAAAAAAACTTTTTTGTTTATTATTATAAATTAACCAAATTTTGGGTACATATATAACTCGAGGCGTAGATTTCAAAAATCGATAAGCCAATTTTCTAACACCACCCATTTTTGGGCAACGGGCAGTGACCCCAAAAATTAATAGACCTACGAAGTCGACATATTTATTTTTGAAATCTACGGGTTGAGTTGCATATATACCCAAAATTTGGTAGTGAAATTTTTATAGGTACAGCCCTGGCGAATTTTTAAATGTTATTTCATAATTGTAACAAAAATCATTTCCGGCTAAACGTTTCACTTAAGAACAAAATTTATTTAAAAAAAGTTTTTTAAAATTTAATTCCAGGGCGGGTTTGTTTGAAACTTTTTTTAAAATTCTCACATTTTTGAAAACAGCATCGAGAAGACATTTTAATTTCAAAGAAAATTTTTGGAAAAAAACTTTTTTGTCTTTTATTATTAATTAACCAAATTTTGGTTACATATATAACTCGAGGCGTAGATCCCAAAAATCGATAAGCCAATTTTCTAACACCACCCATTTTTGGGCAACGGGCAGTCACCCCAAAAATTGGTAGACATACGAAGTCGACATATCGATTTTTGGAATCTACGGGTCGAGTTGTATATATACCCAAAATTTGGTTGTAAAATTTTTATAGGTACAGCCCTGGCGAATTTTTAAATGTTATTGCATAATTGAAACAAAAATAATTTCCGGCTAAACAGTTTACTTAAGAACAAAATTTATTTGAAAAAAGTTTTTCAAAATATAATTCTAGGGGGGGTTAGTCTGAAACTTTTTTTAAAATTCTCACATTTTTGAAATCAGGATCGAGAAGACATTTTAATTTTAAAGAAAATTTTTGGAAAAAAACTTTTTTGTTTATTATTATTAATTAACCAAATTTTGGGAACATATATAAATCGAGGCGTAGATTCCAAAAATCGATAAGCCAATTTTCTAACACCACCCATTTTTGGGCAACGGGCAGTCACCCCAAAAATTGGTAGACATACGAAGTCGACATATCGATTTTTGGAATCTACGGGTCGAGTTGTATATATACCCAAAATTTGGTTGTAAAATTTTTATAGGTACAGCCCTGGCGAATTTTTAAATGTTATTGCATAATTGAAACAAAAATCATTTCCGGCTAAACGGTTCACTTAAGTACAAAATTTATTTGAAAAAAGTTTTCCAAAATTTAATTCTAGGAGGGGTTAGTTTGAAACTTTTTTTAAAATTCTCACATTTTTGAAAACAGGGTCGAGAATCGTTCTTCAAAACTGCCACTCATCGCTCATTAAAATACAGTCACGCCCACGCACTGTTCAATAAAAAACAATTTGATTTACTGCGCATGATCATTATTATTGATTTTTCGATCGAGCGATCTTACACATTCCAAACCATGCCTGTCGGTGCAAAGTTTTTGCCATGTATTATTTATATGAGTATTTGGGGGCATATAAATAAACAGGCCCCCTAAAGAAGGCGTCTGCACTGTAAAAACTAAAGAATTTGAAGGTTGCGTGGGTGGATTTTACATATGGTGCCACCTGTCATAAAAAATTTAATCTATGAAAACATGTCTCATATTTTATTTGTATTTAAAATTGTCTTATTGTTTATTATAACTGTATTTTAATTAATTATGAAGATTTATGCATATATATTATGAAAACTTTTTATTAAAATTATAAAATTGCGTAAAATGCAGTAAATTAAACCCCGATCTTTAACCCTTAAATGGGTAGATATATACTACCCAAAAGTGGGTAGAGATACAAAAACGTCGACTTCACCAATCTAATCTACATATTTTTTTGTACATATACACCGATTTTCAGAATTATTGTACTGTTAGTATAATTACAGTAACACGAGATTCTAAATGCTACACATTTAGGGTCAACGACCTCTGAAAATTTTGTTTTGATATTATTAAATTATGTGTTGTAATATTTTTTTTTAAATTAGTAAACATGTGTATTATGACCCAGAGAATTGATTTTTCGTAAAATTAAAGTCGTATCCTCAACCCTTAACCGGGTAGTTATTCACCACCCAAAACTGGGTAGAGATAAACAATTTTAGACTTCACCATCAGATTCTACATATATTCTTACATAAGTGTACAAATTTTCAATTTTTTTTGTTGAAGGAATTCCAAATAAACACACTTTGAATTTTACCGCAAATCTTTGAATTTTCAGTGCGAAAGCTACGCGTCAGTTGCCGGCAAGATTCCTGAAATTTAGGGCAAATACAAATTCAAATATTTAGTATATCCTTTGCAGAAAATTAACAAAAATTAGTATACATATATATTTTGACCCGAAGAATCGATTTTTGATAAAATTAAGATCGTATCTACAACCCTTAAATGGGTATATATTTGCTACCCAAAACTGGGTGGAGATACAAACTTGTCGACTCCACCATTAAATTCTACGTATTTTTTAATACAAGTTCGGAAATTTTCAGAATTCCATCTCCACCCATTTATAGGTATGAGATATGGAGATAGTGATTTATAAATCAATAATTCCAATAAAATTTAATTTTATGTGAATATAAAAATATAGCAATGTGTAACTTTTAATTGTGAGTAAATATCTTCAAATAAACTTTTTTTAAAAATGAGAAATAAAGCCGTTATTTAATAATTTATGAATCAATAATTCCAATACAATATTGGTATAGCCACCTATTGACAAGAATTAAAAACAATGGTTGGACTTAGTGAATTTTATCTTATTTATTTTCAGAAATTATTATCTTGAAACTGGGACGTTAAAGAGAAAAAAGTTTCAAATAAAATTTGCTCAAAATATTCTATTTTAATTATCTATACAATAATCCTAATTATATAGTTTGTATTTTTAGAGATATAAATGTGTAAATAAATAAAACATTTTCTCAGGAACTATACGTAAATAAAATAAATTATTAATTAAAACATATTTAAAATTAAATAAAAAAGAGAGTTTTTTACAAAAATTATTTTGTAAAAAATTTTTTTTGCTAGAAATAAATTGATTTTTATTTTTATTCATTATCTCTGAAATTAAAACGAATATGAGAAAAAGTTTCAACGAGACTACCTTTTATTTTTAATTACAAATATTTTTCCTTATGTTAAAGTTAGTCGAAATGTTATTAGTTTAGCCAAAAAATGGATTTTCTCAAAGTTATTAATACCAGAGCAATACTGCTACTGCACTCTATGATGAAACTTATGAACTATATTTTGTTGTAAGAAATATTGTTTAAATGTTTAAACAAAGAAAATACGTTGATGATAAATAGGAGAAAATCAATACTATCGACTAATTAATTGAACAATTAGGTTCGCGGTAATGTGCATGGGGTCTAAGTGAGAAGAAAAATTGTTTAAACAAATGTCATTTGATTATTAATCAAATGACAGGTGAAAAAATTGTTAAATTTATCATTTTAAATAAATTAATAATTAAAATATTGTTTGATACAAGATTTTATGTTCATTATAATTAAAATATGCTTTTCTTTGTCAATTTTATTTGACGTTTGTTATATCTGCTGCAAGATGTCTCCACGTGTATTTCAGCAAATTTGACCTTCATGAAAACCAGGACTGTAATTAGAAATTATTGTTTACAGAAAATGTTTAACAGTTTTTTGGGCCAAAATTTGTATGTATTTCATCAAGTATAAGACAATAGTTTATAAAAAATACAAAATAAATAATCAAACTTGATTATTTAAGAATATATACTGAAATATTGACTAGCAGAAAATATCCTGAATACGTCTTGTGTGATAGCAACAAATTATTTATGGAATGCAAAATATGACTGGCGCTGGCGCCTAAATACCAAATAATAAATATTGGTATTTCTTCAAAATTTGACTACGTACAATAATTTTTCAATTAAATATTGTTATTATATGTAATTTGGAGGTTAAATAAATACATTTTTTTTAAATTCTCACATTTTTGAATACAGGATCAAGAACACATTTTAATTTCAAAGAAAATTTTAGGAAAAAAACTTTTTTGTTTATTATTATTAATTAACCAAATTTTGGCTACATATATAACTCAAGGCGTAGATTCCAAAAATCGATAAGCCAATTTTCTAACACCACCCATTTTTGGGCAATGGGCAGTGACCCCAAAAATCGGTAGACCTACAGAGTCGACATATTTATTTTTGAAATCTACGGGTTGAGTTGCATATATACCCAAAATTTGGTAATGAAATTTTTATAGATACAGCCCTGGCGAATTTTTAAATGTTATTTCATAATTGTAACAAAAATCATTTCCGGCTAAACGGTTCATTTAAGTACAAAATTTATTTGAAAAAAGTTTTTCAAAATTTAATTCTAGGTGGGGTTTGTTTGAAACTTTTTTTAAAATTCTTACATTTTTGAAAATAGGATCGAGAAGTCATTTTAATTTTAAAGAAAAATTTTGGAAAAAAACTTTTTTGTTTATTATTATTAATTAACCAAATTTTGGGTACATATATAAATCGAGGCGTAGATTCCAAAAATCGAGAAGCCAATTTTCTAACACCACCCATTTTTGGGCAACGGGCAGATACCCTAAAAATTGGTAAACCTACAAAATCGACATATTTATTTTTGGAATCTACGGGTTGAGTTGCATATATACCCAAAATTTGGTTGTAAAATATTTATAGGTACAGCCCTGGCGAATTTTTAAATGTTATTGCATAATTGTAACAAAAATCATTTCCGGCTAAACGGTTCACTTAAGAACAAAATTTATTTGAAAAAAGTCTTTCAAACTTTAATTCTAGGGGGGGTTTGTTTGAAACTTTTTTTAAAATTCTCACATTTTTGAAAACAGCATCGAGAAGACATTTTAATTTCAAAGAAAATTTTTGGAAAAAAACTTTTTTGTCTTTTATTATTAATTAACCAAATTCTGGGTACATATATAACTCGAGGCGTAGATTCCAAAAATCGATAAGCCAATTTTCTAACACCACCCATTTTTGGGCAACGGGCAGTGACCCCAAAAATTAGTAGACCTACGAAGTCGACATATTTATTTTTGAAATCTACGGGTTGAGTTGCATATATACCCAAAATTTGGTAGTGAAATTTTTATAGGTACAGCCCTGGCGAATTTTTAAATGTTATTGCATAATTGAAACAAAAATCATTTCCGACTAAACGGTTCATTTAAGTACAAAATTTATTTGAAAAAAGTTTTTCAAAATTTAATTCTAGGTGGGGTTTGTTTGAAACTTTTTTTAAAATTCTTACATTTTTGAAAATAGGATCGAGAAGTCATTTTAATTTTAAAGAAAAATTTTGGAAAAAAACTTTTTTGTTTATTATTATTAATTAACCAAATTTTGGGTACATATATAAATCGAGGCGTAGATTCCAAAAATCGAGAAGCCAATTTTCTAACACCACCCATTTTTGGGCAACGGGCAGATACCCTAAAAATTGGTAAACCTACAAAATCGACATATTTATTTTTGGAATCTACGGGTTGAGTTGCATATATACCCAAAATTTGGTTGTGAAATATTTATAGGTACAGCCCTGGCGAATTTTTAAATGTTATTGCATAATTGTAACAAAAATCATTTCCGGCTAAACGGTTCACTTAAGAACAAAATTTATTTGAAAAAAGTCTTTCAAACTTTAATTCTAGGGGGGGTTAGTTTGAAACTTTTTTTAAAATTCTCACATTTTTGAAAACAGCATCGAGAAGACATTTTAATTTCAAAGAAAATTTTTGGAAAAAAACTTTTTTGTCTTTTATTATTAATTAACCAAATTCTGGGTACATATATAACTCGAGGCGTAGATTCCAAAAATCGATAAGCCAATTTTCTAACACCACCCATTTTTGGGCAACGGGCAGTGACCCCAAAAATTAGTAGACCTACGAAGTCGACATATTTATTTTTGAAATCTACGGGTTGAGTTGCATATATACCCAAAATTTGGTAGTGAAATTTTTATAGGTACAGCCCTGGCGAATTTTTAAATGTTATTGCATAATTGAAACAAAAATCATTTCCGACTAAACGGTTCATTTAAGTACAAAATTTATTTGAAAAAAGTTTTTCAAAATTTAATTCTAGGTGGGGTTTGTTTGAAACTTTTTTTAAAATTCTTACATTTTTGAAAATAGGATCGAGAAGTCATTTTAATTTTAAAGAAAAATTTTGGAAAAAAACTTTTTTGTTTATTATTATTAATTAACCAAATTTTGGGTACATATATAAATCGAGGCGTAGATTCCAAAAATCGAGAAGCCAATTTTCTAACACCACCCATTTTTGGGCAACGGGCAGATACCCTAAAAATTGGTAAACCTACAAAATCGACATATTTATTTTTGGAATCTACGGGTTGAGTTGCATATATACCCAAAATTTGGTTGTAAAATATTTATAGGTACAGCCCTGGCGAATTTTTAAATGTTATTGCATAATTGTAACAAAAATCATTTCCGGCTAAACGGTTCACTTAAGAACAAAATTTATTTGAAAAAAGTCTTTCAAACTTTAATTCTAGGGGGGGTTTGTTTAAAACTTTTTTTAAAATTCTCACATTTTTGAAAACAGCATCGAGAAGACATTTTAATTTTAAAGAAAATTTTTGGAAAAAAACTTTTTTGTCTTTTATTATTAATTAACCAAATTCTGGGTACATATATAACTCGAGGCGTAGATTCCAAAAATCGATAAGCCAATTTTCTAACACCACCCATTTTTGGGCAACGGGCAGTGACCCCAAAAATTAGTAGACCTACGAAGTCGACATATTTATTTTTGAAATCTACGGGTTGAGTTGCATATATACCCAAAATTTGGTAGTGAAATTTTTATAGGTACAGCCCTGGCGAATTTTTAAATGTTATTGCATAATTGAAACAAAAATCATTTCCGACTAAACGGTTCATTTAAGTACAAAATTTATTTGAAAAAAGTTTTTCAAAATTTAATTCTAGGTGGGGTTTGTTTGAAACTTTTTTTAAAATTCTTACATTTTTGAAAATAGGATCGAGAAGTCATTTTAATTTTAAAGAAAAATTTTGGAAAAAAACTTTTTTGTTTATTATTATTAATTAACCAAATTTTGGGTACATATATAAATCGAGGCGTAGATTCCAAAAATCGAGAAGCCAATTTTCTAACACCACCCATTTTTGGGCAACGGGCAGATACCCTAAAAATTGGTAAACCTACAAAATCGACATATTTATTTTTGGAATCTACGGGTTGAGTTGCATATATACCCAAAATTTGGTTGTGAAATATTTATAGGTACAGCCCTGGCGAATTTTTAAATGTTATTGCATAATTGAAACAAAAATCATTTCCGACTAAACGGTTCACTTAAGTACAAAATTTATTTGAAAAAAGTTTTTCAAAATTTAATTCTAGGTGGGGTTAGTTTGAAACTTTTTTTAAAATTCTCACATTTTTGAAAACAGGATCGAGAAAACTTAATTTTAAAGAAAATTTTTACTAAATCGTTCTTCAAAACTGCCACTCATCGCTCATTAAAATACAGTCACGCCCACGCACTGTTCAATAAAAAACAAATTGATTTACTGCGCATGATCATTATTATTGATTTTTCGATCGAGCGATCTTACACATTCCAAACCATGCCTGTCGGTACAAAGTTTTTGCCATATATTATTTATATGAGTATTTGGGGGCATATAAATAAACAGGCCCCCTAAAGAAGGCGTCTGCACTGGAAAAACTAAAGAATTTGAAGGTTGCGTGGGTGGATTTTACATATGGTGCCACCTGTCATAAAAAATTTAATCTTTGAAAACATGTGTCTTATTTTATTTGTATTTAAAATTGTCTTATTGTTTATTATAACTGTATTTTAATTAATTATGAAGATTTATGCATATATATTATGAAAACTTTTTATTAAAATTATAAAATGGCGTAAAATGCAGTAAATTAATCCCGATCTTTAACCCTTAAATGGGTAGATATATACTACCCAAAAGTGGGTAGAGATACAAAAACGTCGACTTCACCAATCTAATCTACATATTTTTTTGTACATATACACCAATTTTCAGAATTATTGTACTGTTAGTATAATTACAGTAACACGAGATTCTAAATGCTACACATTTAGGGTCAACGACCTCTGAACATTTTGTTTTACTATTAATAAATTATCTGTTGCAATATTTTAGCAAAAATTAGTATACATGTGTATTATGACCCAGAGAATCGATTTTTCGTAAAATTAAAGTCATATCCTCAAACCTTAACCGGGTAGATATTCACCACCCAAAACTGGGTAGAGATAAACAATTTTAGACTTCACCATCATATTCTGCATATATTCTTACATAAGTGTACAAATTTTTTTGTTGAAGGAATTCCAAATAAACACACTTTGAATTTTACCGCAAATCTTTGAATTTTCAGTGCGAAAGCTACGCGTCAGTTGCCGGCAAGATTCCTGAAATTTAGGGCAAATACAAGTTCAAATATTTAGTATATCCTTCAAAGAAAATTAACAAAAAATTGTATACATATATATTTTGACCCGAAGAATCGATTTTTGATAAAATTAAAATCGTATCTCCAACCCTTAAATGGGTATATATTTGCTACCCAAAACTGGGTCGAGATGCAAACCTGTCGACTCTACCATTAAATTCTACGTATTTTTTAATACAAGTCTGCAAATTTTCAGAATTCCATCTCCACCCATTTATAGGTATGAGATACGGAGATAGTGATTTATAAATCAATAATTCCAATAAAATTTATTTTATGTGAATATAAAAATATAGCAATATGTAACTTTTAATTGTGAGTAAATATCTTCAAATAAACTTTTTTAAAAAATGAGAAATAAAGCCGTTATTTAATAATTTATTAATCAATAATTCCAATAAAATATTGGTATAGCCACCTATTGATAAAATTTGTAAACACTGGTTGGACTTAGTGAATTTTATCTTGTTTATTTTCAGGAATTATTATCTCAAAACTGGGGCGTTAAATAAAAAAAAGTTTCAAATAAAATTTGCTCAAAATATTCTATTTTAATTATTTATACAATAATCCTTATTATATAGTCTGTATTTTTAGAAATATAAATGTTTAAATAAATAAAACATTTTCTCAGGAACTATACGTAAATAAAATAAATTTTTAATTAAAATACATTTAAAATTAAATAAAAAATAGAGTTTGTTACAAAAATTATTTTGTAAAAAATTTTGTTTGCGAGCAATAAATGGATATTTATTTTTATTCATTATCTCTGAAATTAAAACGAATATGAGAAAAAGTTTCAACGAGACTACCTTTTATTTTTAATTACAAATATTTTTCCTTATGACAAAGTTAGTCGAAATGTTATTAGTTTAGTCAAAAAATGGGTTTTCTCAAAGTTATTAATACCACAGCAATACTGCTACTGCACTCTATGATAAAACTTATGAACTATACTTAATGTTGTAAGAAAAATTGTTTAAATGTTTAAACAAAGAAAATTCGTTGATGATAAATAGGAGAAAATCAATACTATCGACTAATTAATTGAACAATTAAGTTCGCGGTCATGTACATGAGGTCTAAGTGAGAAGAAAAATTGTTTAAACAAATGTCATTTCATTATTAATCAAATGACAGGTGGAAAAATTGTTAAATTTATCATTTTAAATAAATTAATAATTAAAATATAGTTTGATACAAGATTTTATGTTTATTATAATTAAAATATGCTTTTCTTCATTAATGTTATTTGACGTTTGTTATATCTGCTGCAAGATGTCTCCACGTGTATTTCAGCAAATCTGACCTTCATGAAAACCAGGACTGTAATTAGAAATTATTGTTTACAGAAAATGTTTAACAGTTTTTTGGGCCAAAATTTATATGTATTTCAACAAGGACAAAACAATAGTTTATAAAAAATACAAAATAAATAATCAAACTTGTTTATTTAAGAATATATACTGAAATATTGACTAGCAGAAAATTTCCTGAATACGTCTTGTGTGATAGCAACAAATTATTTATGGAATGCAAAATATGATAGGCGCTGGCGCCTAAATACCAAATAATAAATATTGGTATTTCTTCAAAATTTGACTATGTACAATAAATTTTCAATTAAATATTGTTATTATATGTAATTTGGAGGTTAAATAAATACATTTTTTTTAAATTCTCACATTTTTGAATACAGGATCAAGAACACATTTTAATTTCAAAAAAATTTTAGGAAAAAAACTTTTTTGTTTATTATTATTAATTAACCAAATTTTGGGTACATATATAACTCAAGGCGTAGATTCCAAAAATCGATAAGCCAATTTTTTAACACCACCCATTTTTGGGCAATGGGCAGTGACCCCAAAAATCGGTAGACCTACAAAGTCGACATATTTATTTTTGAAATCTACGGGTTGAGTTGCATATATACCCAAAATTTGGTAGTGAAATTTTTATAGGTACAGCCCTGGCGAATTTTTAAATGTTATTTCATAATTGTAACAAAAATCATTTCCGGCTAAACGGTTCACTTAAGAACAAAATTTATTTGAAAAAAGTCTTTCAAAATTTAATTTTAGGGGGGGTTTGTTTGAAACTTTTTTTAAACTTCTCACATTTTTGAAAACAGGATCGAGAAGACATTTTAATTTTAAAAAAAATTTTTGAAAAAAAACTTTTTGTTTATTATTATTAATTAACCAAATTTTGGGTACATATATAACTCGAGGCGTAGATTCCAAAAATCGATAAGCCAATTTTCTAACACCACCCATTTTTGGGCAACGGGCAGTGACCCCAAAAATTAAGAGACCTACGAAGTCGACATATTTATTTTTGAAATCTACGGGTCGAGTTGCATATATACCCAAAATTTGGTAGTGAAATTTTTATAGGTACAGCCCTGGCGAATTTTTAAATGTTATTTCATAATTGTAACAAAAATTATTTCCGGCTAAACGGTTCACTTAAGAACAAAATTTATTTGAAAAAAGTCTTTCAAAATTTAATTCTAGGGGGGGTTTGTTTGAAACTTTTTTTAAACTTCTCACATTTTTGAAAACAGGATCGAGAAGACATTTTAATTTTAAAGAAAATTTTTGAAAAAAAACTTTTTTGTTTATTATTATTAATTAACCAAATTTTGGGTACATATATAACTCGAGGCGTAGATTCCAAAAATCGATAAGCCAATTTTCTAACACCACCCATTTTTGGGCAACGGGAAGTGACCCCAAAAATTAATAGACCTACGAAGTCGACATATTTATTTTTGAAATCTGCGGGTTGAGATGGATATATACCCAAAATTTGGTAGTGAAATTTTTATAGGTACAGCCCTGGCGAATTTTTAAATGTTATTGCATAATTGAAACAAAAATCATTTCCGACTAAACGGTTCACTTAAGTACAAAATTTATTTGAAAAAAGTTTTTCAAAATTTAATTCTAGGAGGGGTTAGTTTGAAACTTTTTTTAAAATTCTCACATTTTTGAAAACAGGATCGAGAAAACTTAATTTTAAAGAAAATTTTTACTAAATCGTTCTTCAAAACTGCCACTCATCGCTCATTAAAATACAGTCACGCCCACGCACTGTTCAATAAAAAACAAATTGATTTACTGCGCATGATCATTATTATTGATTTTTCGATCGAGCGATCTTACACATTCCAAACCATGCCTGTCGGTACAAAGTTTTTGCCATGTATTATTTATATGAGTATTTGGGGGCATATAAATAAACAGGCCCCTTAAAGAAGGCGTCTGCACTGGAAAAACTAAAGAATTTGAAGGTTGCGTGGGTGGATTTTACATATGGTGCCACCTGTCATAAAAAATTTAATCTATGAAAACATGTGTCTTATTTTATTTGTATTTAAATTTGTCTTATTGTTTATTATAACTATTCTAATTAATTATGAAGATTTATGCATATGTATTATGAAAACTTTTTATTAAAATTATAAAATGGCGTAAAATGCAGTAAATTAAACCCCTATCTTTAACCCTTAAATGGGTAGATATATACTACCCAAAATTGGGTAGAGATACAAAAACGTCGACTTCACCTATCTAATCTACATATTTGTTTGTATAGGTACATATACACCAATTTTCAGAATTATTGTACTGTTAGTATGATTACAGTAACACGAGATTCTAAATGCTACACAATTTAGGGTCAACGACCTCTGAACATTTTGTTTTGATATTATTAAATTACGTGTTGTAATATTTTTTTTTTAAATTAGTAAACATGTGTATTATGACCCAGAGAATCGATTTTTCGTAAAATTAAAGTCGTATCCTCAACCCTTAAACGGGTAGATATTCACCACCCAAAACTGGGTAGAGATAAACAATTCTGGACTTTACCATCAGATTCTACATATATTCTTACATAAGTGTACAAATTTTCAAATTTTTTTGTTGAAGGAATTCCAAATAAACACACTTTGAATTTTACCGCAAATCTTTGAATTTTCAGTGCGAAAGCTACGCGTCAGTTGCCGGTAAGATTCCTGAAATTTAGGGCAAATACAAGTTCAAATATTTAGTATATCCTTGGCAGAAAATTAACAAAAAATAGTACACATATATATTTTGACCCGAGGAATCGATTTTTGATAAAATTAAAATCGTATCTCCAACCCTTAAATGGGTATATATTTGCTACCCAAAACTGGGCCAAGATACAAACCTGTCGACTTCACCATTAAATTCTACGTATTTTTTAATACAAGTTTGCAAATTTTCAGAATTCCATCTCCACCCATTTATAGGTATGAGATACGGAGATAGTGATTTATAAATCAATAATTCCAATAAAATTTAATTTTATGTGAATATAAAAATATGGTACTATGTAACTTTTAATTGTGAGTAAATATCTTCACATAAACTTTTTTAAAAAATGAGAAATAAAGCCGCTATTTAATAATTTATGAATCAATAATTTCAATAAAATATTGGTATAGCCACCTATTGACAAAATTTGTAAACAATGGTTGGACTTAAGGGTTGAAGTGTTGAAGATAGGGGTTTAATTTTATTAAAAATCGATTCCTCGGATCAAAATACATAAGTACAATAATTTTTATCAAAATATTTTGAATGGTCCAGTTTTTATTGTAATATTTATCAACAATGGTATCTGAATCGCTACTCACGAACGGCTTTACTAATTTATTCATGGTACTTAGACCAATTAAGCAATTGAAGACTGGGTTATTTATATAAGAAAGAATGTAAAATCTAATGGTATTATAAGAAAAAAAATCCATCTTCATTTTCGGGTGTGAAATTTATACCAAATTTTGGGTAACAAATGTGGATTTAATTTTACCAAAAATCGATTCCTTGGGTGAAAATACGTATGTGTACCAATTTTCATTCAAATATTCCTCAGGATACAAAAGTTATTTAAATTTTCATGCACATGCATTTTGTAGTTAAAAGTTAAAAAAAAATTATCGATATAAAAATAAAGTATTATGTAACTTTTAATTGTGAGTAAATATCTTCAAATAAACTTTTTTTAAAAATGAGAAATAAAGCCGTTATTTAATAATTTGTGAATCAATAATTCCAATACAATATTGGTATAGCCACCTATTGACAAGAATTAAAAACAATGGTTGGACTTAGTGAATTTTATCTTATTTATTTTCAGAAATTATTATCTCAAAACTGGGGCGTTAAATAGAAAAAAGTTTCAAATAAAATTTGCTCAAAATATTCTATTTTAATTATTTATACAATAATCCTAATTATATAGTTTGTATTTTTAGAGATATAAATGTTTAAATAAATAAAACATTTTCTCAAGAAATATACATAAATAAAATAAATTATATGTTAAAATATATTTAGAATTAAATAATAAATTGAGTTTGTTACAAAAATTATTTTGTAAAAAATTTTGTTTGCGAGAAATAAATGGATATTTATTTTATTCATTATCTCTGAAATTAAAACGAATATGAGAAAAAGTTTCAACGAGACTACCTTTCATTTTTAATTACAAATATTTTTTCTTATGACAAAGTTAGTCGAAATGTTATTAGTTTAGTCAAAAAATGGGTTTTCTCAAAGTTATTAATACCACAGCAATACTGCTACTGCACTCTATGATAAAACTTATGAACTATACTTAATGTCGTAAGAAAAATTGTTTAAATGTTTAAACAAAGAAAATTCGTTGATGATAAATAGGAGAAAATCAATACTATCGACTAATTAATTGAACAATTAAGTTCGCGGTAATGTGCATGGGGTCTAAGTGAGAAGAAAAATTGTTTAAACAAATGTCATTTCATTATTAATCAAATTACAGGTGCAAAAATTGTTAAATTTATCATTTTAAATAAATTAATAATTAAAATATAGTTTGATACAAGATTTTTTGTTTATTATAATTAAAATATGCTTTTTTTTGTCAATTTTATTTGACGTTTGTTATATCTGCAGCAAGATGTCTCCACGTGTATTTCAGCAAATTTGACCTTCATGAAAACCAGGACTGTAATTAGAAATTATTGTTTACAGAAAATGTTTAACAGTTTTTTGGGCCAAAATTTATATGTATTTCAACAAGGATAAGACAATAGTTTATAAAAAATACAAAATAAATAATCAAACTTGTTTATTTAAGAATATATACTGAAATATTGACTAGCAGAAAATTTCCTGAATACGTCTTGTGTGATAGCAACAAATTATTTATGGAATGCAAAATATGATAGGCGCTGGCGCCTAAATACCAAATAATAAATGTTGGTATTTCTTCAAAATTAGACTATGTACAATAATTTTTCAATTTAATATTGTTATTATATGTAATTTGGGGGTTAAATAAATATAATATTGTACATATTATTCATTTTTTATTATAATAAATACCATATTTTGTTATATACTTTATAGAGTGTACAGAATAAAAGTATTTCATTGTTTATTAATAATATATACAATAATTATTAACTATAACATATTGTAAACATTATGCTAATTATACAGTTTACAGAAATAAACATATAATACAAAATAAATAAAAATTATTATGTATAACACTGACATGGCACCTACATTTTTTTGTTTTCATTTTTCTTCACTAAATTTTCATTAAAAGTTAATATGTTATACATTAGAAGATTCAGCAGATAATTCTGAGTATAAAAATATAAAATTCATGAATTATAACTATAATATATCGCTAATATCTTATACATTTCATCTGACACACTTGGATTTTTTTCAGTTACAATTTTCAGTACAAAATTTTCATTAAAGTTAATAAATTATACATCAGCAAATTCAGCGTGAAGCACTGAGTAAAATAATACTAAATACTTGTACTAAAATATTAAAGTAACACTAACATTATCCATCTAGTTTTGTTAAAGGTTATTTATCATTATTTTGTTGTTTGATGTTATCTGTTTGTATTTTGCCTTCTTTGATTCGTCCCACATTCTTCGTCAACATAAAAACAACCCCTGTAGTTTAATCCTGCGATATTTCATCCCTTAAACAACAATGTTCTTCGCTGGACAACTCCAAACAATTGTAATGTTTGCATTTAATAGGAACTTGTAATCATCTCATTTGGATTTCTGTAAAAAAAAACAAATACAATGATAATAATAATGCTATCTATTGATTATTATAGACAAATATATATACCGTAATATAATACATGAAATATTGCTATGTCCATTTGGTTTAAGAGGCATTGAAAGCTGTAGCATCTTTGCAAAAATCTCTAAAATGAACCAATAGTGTTGTTACTAAATTTGTAAGAATTATTGCCTGAAGTTCAACGTAAGAGCTAATAAATCTTGTTGTCCATAAAACTGTTTGAAACCGGTTTTTATAACCAGTTCTCATTTAAAAACCGGTTTAGTCATCGGCTTTTGTAACCAGTTTCTTTCAAAACCGGTTTTTCAAGTTCAATACTCGCTCAAAATCTGGTTTATTTGACTGGAAACTGGTTTTATGCCCTGAAATACAATTTATTTACATATCCATTGTTTAAACAAATGGTTATTTACCAAATATCACCTTGTAACAAAATAAAAACCGAATAAATTGCTTTTGTTTTCTGTTCCAATTCTGTACATTTGTTTATCCATTATTGTTGTCAGTTGTCATTTGAGGTTATAAAAATTGTTATTAACAATTAATAAAGTATTAGGTGTTATTAATTTCAAGTGCATAATATTGACGAATGTATTCAAAAAAATAATTAAACAAATTAAAACACATGTTTAATAAATTGTTATTAACAATTTTAGTTGAAGATTTTCCCGAGTGATGGCGATACCAATATTGATTTTGGATGATACAACTCAAAATTTATCGATATGTTCAATAATACAAGCCGTTTTGAACAATGTATAATATAATAAATATTTTAAATTTAAAATGTGTTCCTTAACATTGTAAAACAAAAATATTACAACAATTCTTATTAGTACAGCCCTGACGAATTTTTAAAAGTTATTGCATAATTGTAAAAAAAATCATTCCCGGCTAAACGGTTTACTTAAGAACAAAATTTATTTGAAAAAAGTTTTTCAAAATTTAATTCTAGGGGGGGTTTGTTTAAAACTTTTTTTAAAATTCTCATATTTTTGAAAACAGGATCGAGAAGACATTTTAATTTTAAAGAAAATTTTTGGAAAAAAACTTTTTTGTTTATTATTATTAATTAACCAAACTTTGGGTACATATATAATTCGAGGCGTAGATTCCAAAAATTGATAAGCCAATTTTCTAACACCACCCATTTTTGGGTAATGCGCAGTCACCCCAAAAATTGGTTGACATACGAAGTCGACATAACGATTTTTGGATTCTACGGGTCAAGTTGCATATATACCTAAAATTTGGTTGCGAAATTTTTTTAAGTACAGCCCTGGCGAATTTTTAAATGTTATTGCATAATTGCAACAAAAATCATTTCCGGCTAAACGGTTCACTTAAGAACAAAATTTATTTGAAAAAAGTTTCTTAAAATTTAATTCTAGGGGGGGTTTGTTTGAAACTTTTTTTAAAATTCTCACATTTTTGAAAACAGGATCGAGGAGACATTTTAATTTTAAAGAAAATTTTTGGAAAAAAACTTTTTTGTTTATTATTATTAATTAACCAAATTTTGGGTACATATATAACTCGAGGCGTAGATTCCAAAAATCGATAAGCCAATTTTCTAATACCAACCATTTTTGGGTAATGGGCAGTCACCCCAAAAATTGGTAGACCTACGAAGTCGACATATTTATTTTTGGGATCTACGGATTGAGTTGCATATATACCCAAAATTTGGTTGTGAAATTTTCATAGGTACAGCCCTGGCGAATTTTTAAATGTTATTGCATAATTGCAACAAAAATCATTTCCGGCTAAACGGTTTACTTAAGAACAAAATTTATTTGAAAAAAGTTTCTTAAAATTTAATTCTCGGGGGGGTTTGTTTAAAACTTTTTTTAAAATTCTTACATTTTTGAAAACAGGATCGAGAAGACATTTTAATTTTAAAGAAAATTTTTGGAAAAAAACTTTTTTGTTTATTATTATTAATTAACCAAATTTTGGGTACATATATAATTCGAGGCGTAGATTCCAAAAATCGATAAGCTAATTTTCTAACACCACCCATTTTTGGGTAATAAGCAGTCACACCAAAAATTGGTAGACATACGAAATCGACATATCGATTTTTGGAATCTACGGGTCGAGTTGCATATATACCCAAAATTTGGTTGTAAAATTTTTATAGGTACAGCCCTAGCGAATTTTTAAATGCTATTGCATAATTGCAACAAAAATCATTTCCGGCTAAATGGTTTACTTAAGAACAAAATTTATTTGAAAAAAGTTTTTCAAAATTTAATTCTAGGGGGGGTTTGTTTGAAACTTTTTTTAAAATTGTCACATTTTTGAAAACAGGATCGAGAAGACATTTAAATTTTAAAGAAAATTTTTGGAAAAAAACTTTTTTGTTTATTATTATTAATTAACCAAATTTTGGGTACATATATAACTCGAGGCGTAGATTCCAAAAATCGATAAGCCAATTTTCTAACACCACCCATTTTTGGGTAATGGGCAGTCACCCCAAAAATTGCTAGACCTACGAAGTCGACGTATTTATTTTTGGAATCTACGGGTTGAGTTGCATATATACCCAAAATTTGGTTGTGGAATTTTTATAGGTACAGCCCTGGCGAATTTTTAAATGTTATTTCGTAATTGCAACAAAAATCATTTCCGGCTAAACGGTTTACTTAAGAACAAAATTTATTTGAAAAAAGTTTTTCAAAATTTAATTCTAGAAGGGGTTAGTTTGAAACTTTTTTTAAAATTCTCACATTTTTGTAAACAGGGTCGAGAAGACTTAATTTTAAACAAAATTTTTACTAAATCGTTCTTCAAAACTGCCACTCATCGCTCATTAAAATACAGTCACGCCCACGCACCGTTCAATAAAAAACAATTTGATTTACTGCGCATGATCATTATTATTGATTTTTCGATCGAGCGATCTTACACATTCCAAACCATGCCTGTCGGAGCAAAGTTTTTGCCATGTATTATTTATATGAGTATTTGGGGGCATATAAATAAACAGGCCCCCTAAAGAAGGCGTCTGCACTGGAAAAACTAAAGAATTTGAAGGTTGTGTGGGTGGATTTTACATATGGTGCCACCTGTCATAAAAAATTTAATCTATGAAAACATGTGTCTTATTTTATTTGTATTTAAAATTATATTATTGTTTATTATAACTGTATTCTAATTAAATTTATCATTTTAAATAAATTAATAATTAAAATATAGTTTGATACAAGATTTTATGTTTATTATAATGAAAATGTGCTTTTCTTTGTCAATTTTATTTGACGTTTGCAGCAAGATGTCTCCACGTGTATTTCAGCAAATTTGACCTTCATGAAAACCAGGACTGTAATTAGAAATTATTGTTTACAGAAAATGTTTAACAGTTTTTTGGGCCAAAATTTGTATGTATTTCATCAAGTATAAGACAATAGTTTATAAAAAATACAAACTAAATAATCAAACTTGTGTATTTAAAAATATATACTGAAATATTGACTAGCAGAAAAATTCCTGAATACGTCTTGTGTGATAGCAACAAATTATTTATGGAATGCAAAATATGACTGGCGCTGGCGCCTAAATACCAAATAATAAATATTGGTATTTCTTCAAAATTTGACTACGTACAATAATTTTTCAATTAAATATTGTTATTATACGTAATTTGGGGGTTAAATAAATATATTTTTTTTAAATTCTCACATTTTTGAAAACAGGATCGAGAACACATTTTAATTTCAAAGAAAATTTTAGGAAAAAAACTTTTTTGTTTATTATTATTAATTAACCAAATTTTTAGTGTATATATAAATCGAGGCGTAGATTCCAAAAATCGATAAGTCAATTTTCTAACACCACTTATTTTTGGGCAACGGGCAGTCACCCTAAAAATTGGTAGACCTGCGAAGTCGCCATATCTGTTTTTAAAATCTACGGGTCGAGTTCCATATATACCCAAAATTTGGTTGTAAAATTTTTATAGGTACAGCCCTGGCGAATTTTTTAATGTTATTTCATAATTGTAACAAAAATCATTTTCGGCTAAACGGTTCACTTAGGAACAAAATTTATTTAAAAAAAGTTTTTCAAAATTTAATTCTAGGGGGGGGTTTGTTTGAAACTTTTTTTTAAATTCTCACATTTTTGAAAACAGGATCGAGAAGACATTTTAAATTTAAAGAAAATTTTTGGAAAAAAACTTTTTTGTTTATTATTATTAATCAACCAAATTTTACGTACATATATATCTCGAGGCGTAGATTCCAAAAATCGATAAGCCAATTTTCTAACACCACCCATTTTTGGGCAACGGGCCGTCACCCCAAAAATTGGTAGACCTACAAAGTCGACATAACGATTTTTGGATTCTACGGGTCAAATTGCATATATACCCAAAATTTGGTTGTGAAATTTTTATAGGTACAGCCCTGGCGAATTTTTAAATGTTATTGCATAATTGAAGCAAAAATCATTTCCGACTAAACGGTTTACTTAAGAACAAAATTTATTTGAAAAAAGTTTTTTAAAATTTAATTCTAGGGGGGTTTGTTTGAAACTTTTTTTAAATTCTCACATTTTTGAAAACAGGATCGAGAAGACATTTTAATTTTAAAGAAAATTTTTGGAAAAAAAACTTTTTTGTTTATTATTATTAATTAACCAAATTTTGGGCACATATATAACTGGAGGCGTAGTTTCCAAAAATCGATAAGCCAATTTTCTAACACCACCCATTTTTGGGCAACGGGCATTCACCCCAATAATTGGTAGACCTACGAAGTAGACATATTTATTTTTGGAATCTACGGGTTGAGTTGCATATATACCCAAAATTTGGTTGTGAAAGTTTTATAGGTACAGCCCTGGCGAATTTTTAAATGTTATTTCATAATTGTAACAAAAATCATTTCCGGCTAAACGGTTCACTTAAGAACAAAATTTATTTGAAAAAAGTCTTTCAAAATTTAATTCTAGGGGGGGTTTGTTTGAAACTTTTTTTAAAATTCTCACATTTTTGAAAACAGGATCGAGAAGACTTAATGCCACTCATCGCTCATTAAAATACAGTCACGCCCACGCACTGTTCAATAAAAAACAATTTGATTTACTGCGCATGATCATTATTATTGATTTTTCGATCGAGCGATCTTACACATTCCAAAACATGCCTGTCGGTGCAAAGTTTTTGCCATGTATTATTTATATGAGTATTTGGGGACATATAAATAAACAGGCCCCCTAAAGAAGGCGTCTGCACTGGAAAAACTAAAGAATTTGAAGGTTGCGTGGGTGGATTTTACATATGGTGCCACCTGTCATAAAAAATTTAATCTAGGAAAACAAGTGTCATATTTTATTTATATTTAAATTTGTCTTATTGTTTATTATAACTGTATTCTAATTAATTATGAAGATTTATGCATATATATTATAAAAACTTTTTATTAAAATTATTAAATGGCGTAAAATGCAGTAAATTAAACCCCGATCTTTAACCCTTAAATGGGTAGATATATACTACACAAAAGTGGGTAGAGATACAAAAACGTCGACTTCACCAATCTAATCTACATATTTTTTTGTACATATACACCAATTTTCAGAATTATTGTATTGTTAGTATGATTACAGTAACACGAGATTCTAAATGCTACACATTTAGGGTCAACGACCTCTGAACATTTTGTTTTGATATTATTTAATTATTTGTTGTAATATTTTTAAAAAAATTAGTAAACATATATATTATGTCCCAAAGAATCGATATTTCGTAAAATTAAAGTCGTATCCTCAACCCTTAAATGGGTAGATATTTACTACCCAAATCTGGGTAGAGATAAACAATTTTCCACTTCACCAGTAGATTCTACGTATATTCTTACATAAGTGTACCAATTTTCAATATTTTTTGTTCAAGGAATTCCAAATAAACACACTTTGAATTTTACCGCAAATCTTTGAATTTTCAGTGCGAAAGCTACGCGTCAGTTGCCGGCAAGATTCCTGAAATTTAGGGCAAATACAAGTTCAAATATTTAGTATATCCTTTGGACAAAATTAACAAAAATTTATATACATGTATATTTTGACCCGAGGAATCGATTTTTCATAAAATAAGATTTGTATCTCCAACCCTTAAATGGGTAGATTATTGCTACCCAAAAGAGGGTTGAGATAAAATTGGATTAACAAAATAGGGCCTTAATTGTTGTAAATTTAAACAGTACAGGGTTGAAACCATATGTAACCATTAAAAAAGTGGTTAAATTCTTATTAAAAATATTTTAAATCCGGGTTCAAATACTTGCATTTTTTCTCAATAGTTTATCAAATTTTAACGGCGTACCACTCTGGCACGGTTAAAAATTGGGCCTTTATTGTTGTAAATTTGGACTCTACATGGTTGATATAATATGTAACCATCAAAAAAGTGGTTAAATTTTTATTAAAAATATATTAAATCCGGGTTCAAATACTTGCATTTTTTCTCAATAATTTATCAAAGTTTAACGGCGTACCACTCTGGCACGGTTAAAAATAGGGCCTTAATTGTTGTAAATTTGAACTCTACATGGTTGATATCATATGTAGCCATCAAAAAAGTGGTTAAATTTTTATTAAAAATATATTAAATCCGGATTCAAATACTTGCATTTTTTCTCAATATTTTCTCAAAGTTTAACGGCGTACCACTCTGGCACGGTTAAAATTAGGGCCTTAATTGTTGTAAATTTGAACTTTACATGGTTAATATCATATGTAACCATCAAAAAAGTGGTTACATTTTTATTAAAAATATATTAAATCCGGGTTCAAATACTTGCATTTTTTCTCAATAATTTATCAAAGTATAACGACGTACCATTCTGGCACGGTTAAAAATAGGGCCTTAATTGTTGTAAATATGAACTCTACAGGGTTGAAATCATATACCACCATTAAAAAAGTGGTTAAAACGCAATTAAAAATGCATTAAATCCGGGTTCAAAAACATGTACTTTTATCAATAATTTATCAAAGTTTAACGGCATACTCTCTGATACGGTTAAAAATAGGACCTTAATTGTTGTGTATTTGAACACTACGGGGTGGAAATCATATAGAACCCTTTAGAATTATATTGAAATATTTATTTTTAATATTTATTGTAGCATACAAAGTATTTTATTTCATATTTTTATATTTATTGAATAAAAATACAGTAATTATCTTCAATCAACAAGCTTGGTAACGGAACAAAACCTGTCCGTTCCATTAAAACTATAGGCAAGCTAGCAGCGTGCGGTCTGTTTCTCGTTCACTTCCCTTCCAGCCTTCGTCCGTATCGCACGCTCTGTGTATGAGGTGTGCATGGTATTCCGACCCAGATCCACCTACGAGGGATGGAATCCAACCCCTACAGCTGAGCCCAGCAGTAGAGCACCAGGTATTCCTTGAGTAAAAGCAGGATATTCCTGAATAGAAGCAGTGGATCTCCCCAGCACGTGGAAAACGTTATCGTTTATATTGTAGGAAAGGACGCCCGCTCATATTCGTCACAATAAACTTAGCGAAAGTGTATACCTGCTACATATAGGCTCGCCCGTAAAGCGAAAGTCTGTAGCTGTAAATATATACTAGTAGCTTTGTGGTTTGGGGCGAAAGGTTAACTATTATTATTGAGCGAAGCCCAACTGCAGTTCTTATTATAAAAACCCTGGCCAGGTGGCTGCAGTTGGGTGGATCCGGGGGCGGCGATAACGCAGAGTACCGTGTACGTAAGCGAGAGATTGTAAATCTGCAAAAATAAGGGGGGTGCTTGGTGCGCGACCATCGCTCCACGGCAGTTACAGTCAAGTAAGGCCCTAGCGGCCGAAATAGGACTGGTGGTCGCGAAGCAGACGAGCCCATGGACAGCGGCCGAAAGTGGATCGAAGAACGGGACATGACGACGCACAACAAAATGGCCGACAATCTGGCACGGCCAGGTAAATATCGTTCCAAATTAAAATCATGATGGAAATATTTGATTTTATACTAATAAATGTTTTGTGCAGGTTTTTCAGGTGCAAGATCGAATCTGGAGGTGCCTGCAGTCAAAAAGGCCTCAAGTTCCAGTCAACACGGCCCCAAAACAACAGCCAAAAGAGCCTCCAGATCCAGTCAATCGAGCCCCAAAGCAACGGCGGTGAGAATAATTTTCTGTAGTCAAAAAAGTTTATTAAAGTCTTTTATCATCTACAGACTTTAATCATCATTAAAATTGTTATTCACATTGTTAATAATTTGTTAGAAATTTTTGGCAAAAAATTACAAAGTTAACAGCTTAACCACTCATACACCGTTAAAAATAGGGCCTTAATTGTCTTATATTTGATTTCTACACAATTGAAATTATATGTAACCATCAAAAAACTGGTAAAAACGAGTTTAAAAATACATTAAATTCGAGTTGAAAAACTTACTTTTTCTCAATAATTTTACAAAGTTTAGCGACTTACCACTAGTACACAGTTGAAATTAGGGCCTTAATTGTTTCAAATTTGAAGTCTGCAGGGTGGAAATTATATGTAACAATTAAAAAAGTGGTTGAAATGCGATTAAAAATACATTAAATCCGGGTTTAAAAACTTGTATTTTTTCCCAAAAATTTGACAAAGTTTAACTGCGTACCACTCTTTCACGGTTATAAATAGGGCCTTAATTGTTTCAAATTTGAATTCTACAGGGTGGAAATTATATGCAACAATTAAAAAAGTGGTTAAAACGTAATTAAAAATGTATTAAATCCGGGTTGAAATACTTGGATTTTTTTCTCAATCATTTTACAAAGTTTAGCAACTTACCATTCGTACTCAGTTCAAAATAGGGCCTTAATTGTTTCAAATTTGAAGTCTGCAGGGTTGAAATTATATGTAACAATTAAAAAGTGGTTAAAATGTAATTAAAAATACATTAAATCCGGGTATAAAAACTTGTAATTTTTTGCCAAAAAATTGATAAAGTTTAACAACATATCACTCGTACACAGTTGAAATTAGGGCCTTATTTGTTTCAAATTTGAACTCTGCAGGAATGAAATTATATGTAACCATTAAAAAAGTGGTTAAAACGCAATTAAAATTGCATTAAATCCGGGTTCAAAAACTTGAATTTTTTCTCAATAATTTTACAAAGTTTAGCGATTTATCACACGTACATGGTTAAAAATAGGGCCTTAATTATTTCAAATTTGAACTCTACAGGATTGAAATTATATGTAACAATTAAAAAAGTGATTAAAACGCAATTAAAATTGTATTTAATCCGGGTTTAAAAACTTGTAATTTTTTGCCAAAAAATTGATAAAGTTTCACAACATATTACTCGTACTCAGTTGAAATTAGGGCCTTATTTGTTTCAAATTTGAACTCTGTAGGAATGATATTATCTGTAACTATTAAAAAAGTGGTTAAAACGCAATTAAAATTGCATTAAATCCGGGTTGAAAACTTGAATTTTTTCTCAATAATTTTACAAAGTTTAGCTACTATCACTCGTACACAATTAAAAATAGGGCCTTAATTATTTCAAATTTGAACTCTACAGGATTGAAATTATATATAACAATTAAAAAAGTAGTTAAAACGCAATTAAAAATGTATTTAATCCGGGTTTAAAAACTTGTAATTTTTTGCCAAAAAATTGATAAAGTTTCACAATATATCACTCGTACTCAGTTGAAATTAGGGCCTTATTTGTTTCAAATTTGAACTCTGTAGGAATGAAATTATATGTAACCATTAAAAAAGTGGTTAAAACGCAATTAAAATTGCATTAAATCCGGGTTCAAATTTTTGAATTTTTTCTCAATCATTTTATAAAGTTTAGCGACTTATCACTCGCACACAATTAAAAATAGGGCCTTAATTGTTATAAATTTGAACTCTACAGCGTTGAAATTATATGAAACCATCAAAAAGTGGTTAAAAATAGGGCCTTAATTCTTCCAAAATCATATTCCCCGATGTTTAAATTCTTTGAACAATGATTAACGTTTATTAAAGTCTTTTGATGATGGTATAGAATAAGTTTAAATTGTTGTTGACATTGTTACTGACTTGCTAGTGTTTTTTCAGGGCATCAGCGTCATATCCCGGGTTCCAGAGCAACGGGGTCCAGCGGCAGAGTATGAATGTTGTGTGTGAGGGCCCTCAGACTGAATGGTGTGTGCTGTATGTTGCATTAATCATTAATCATTTTCCTTTCCTTCCTGGCTGGCCGGCCCCTCTGCCTAAGTGGAGGGACCTTGACGCGGTGGCAGAGCTTAACCATCCCTTAAATTAGGGGTGGGACCAACGACTCCACAAATCTTTTAATCATTTCTATGTTTTAAATGTTTTATGTATTCTTATGTTCACAGGAAAGAAAAACAACAACAAGAAATAAATATATTGTAAAATAAATAAAGCATTGTTAATTATGTATGTTTTTATTTCCCTATCCTAAGCCACCCTAAAATAAACCCCTTCAGGGTAGAAAAGGGTCGGTAAACTACTAGCTACACCATACCCTAATTTGGGGTGTGTGTCCTTGCTAAATTGCTAAGCGGTTGCTGTCCGCGCTACGTAGTTCGCCGTAAGCAACCCGCATTACATATATGTTAAGTGGGTCATCATTTACCCATTTCTGGGTGTGACAATCTGCTGAAATTTTAATTTAAACTGTAAAATGTTGATATTTAAGTTTATATCATGTATTTGTAATAAAATAAATAATTTTTTATATCTATTTTGTTCATTGTTTGTAATGATTTGTAACCTCTAACCAAAAATAATCAAATATGAGCACAAATTTTGAAGTTTGGGGTTAGTTTTGAAAGGAAATCTTCTATTTTATTTTGAAAAATAGGGCGATAAAGAACCATTTAGTGTTATAATACTCGAAGGATATGCCATTGATGAATTTACACAAGTTTTGCAACAAATATCACAAGATTTATATGCGAAATGATTGTTGTAACATTGGCGGAAAATTATGAACAATACAGCTTTAAAATCGAGTTTCAGGGCCCCTTCAAAGACAGACTACATTAAAGGTTTAAAAAACATTTCACAACACATTGTTTAACAGTTCTATTGTTGTTATTTTCATATAAATAAAACATCCTTTACAGATAAGATTGAAGAAAGTGGCACAAATAGACACAATACGTTTAATATACCCTTTATATTTTAATTGTTTGCCCCAAAAATGGGTATAGATGTTCTAAATGATGCCTATTTTGATTTTCATACCAAAAAAGCTGGTTTGGTTACATAAATACCCACTTTGAAAGTCTGTCTGTCATGTCGTGGTCCCGTCCGATAGTACAAAATTTTCATCTATCTCATGAACCCAAAACTGGGTTTTATGATCCCAAACTTGCGTGAATTGTTTGGAATGATGTCTATTTTAAGTTTTGTATGCCAAAAGGGCCTTAGATTGAGGAAAAAGTGGTGAAATTGTTAATAATCAGTCTTACTCTGAGGATATTTATGTCTTAATTTCGTACCCTAAAATATGTTTTTTGGGTTTGTGGCTGCGGCTAGTTTATTCATTTGGACTGCATTTTAGATTTCTTGTGCCAAAAGGGCCGTAAATTGAGTATGAAACGAATAATCAACGAAATATCTCCTAACCTGAATAGCATTGCGAGATGGAAATTCGTTGATTTAGGGTATAAAATGAGTAAATAGGGGTTGAAAACTTATCATAATATGTTTTTATTATTATTTATTATAGTTTTAGGGTGTAAAACATGTGTATAGAGCTTTAATTCGTTCAGAATCATTATTGAAAAGTAGAAACGTCAAATCCTAGCCTCAAAAGTTTGGAGGCTATTTTCTCCCATTAAAAAAAATATAATCGCAAAAGTAAATATACCATTAGAATCAGCAAAAAATAGCACATCTTTTTAGCATATTAATTGATTTTTAGAATAAAATTAATTTTTGGGTCTCAATCTTGATTCTCATTTGTTTAAATAAACCTGGTGCGCTACGACATGCGTCCGCTAGTAACTTCTCTTTTCGTTGCGTGTATCCAGTCAACGACGTATGTCTGATCCAAGATCTTCGTTCTTGTAAAACAAGTTTATTTCAGTTAGTTTTCAGTATTTCGTCTGTATTTCTAGAGTTTGGACGTACGTTTGATTGCTCCTCAAAAACAATTATTTTATTAAATAATTACAATGAAATATTAAATAATACAATTGTAATAGTCAGTAATTAACAAATATTAATTATTAATTAAAGTGTTTTGTGGAATTTTAGTGAATAAATATAAAATATTAGTGTTCAATAAGTGACAAGCGTTCAACAATGTGTCATGTGCCGGGTGCAAATCATCAGGGGCGGATTTCATCCCTACAATACAGTCCTGTACAGCAGTTGGAGCCGTATTCCGGATTTTTTCAAAGGTTTACATCATAAAAGGGTAGGAAATATTATGTTAGCCATTTTGCCTTCCAGCACATTTACTAAAATGTAAATTTTCTCTCCCTATGGTTAGCTACTAGTTGTAGAAATTTACTAACCCATGTTTTCAGCCTAATTAAATTTATTTCACAGCTAACCTTTTCTTTCAGCTCTCTTTCAGCTAGTATTAAGTTATTTTCTTAGTCTTTCAGAGGTAGGGAACTTTAGATTAGCCTGCCGCGCAGAGCCTGAAGTCCTGAAGCTGAAGGCGCCCCTCTGCGACCAAAGGACATCGGGATTAATAATTTTTCTTTCTTAATTTCAGTTAAGCTAGATATAATTAGGTTAAGGAATTTTGAATGCTTGTAAAAATTTCCTATCGTACAAATACAAGTCAGTTTTAAAGTTTTTTTGAAAGTTTTGAACAAAAATCGTACGATGTTTGGAATTTTTACGGTGATTATATATACCTATTTGTTATATTTTCAATAAATATTCTTTATTTTGTTTAAATACCTAATCATTTTAAACAATTGGAATATTTAATCAATATTCTTGTTTAGTATATTTGTAGTTTTATAACAATTAATTCGGAGCTTTGTTAATAAATAATTCAACAATTGTTATTTTTGTGTTAGTATCTGTTGTTTAATATTTATGGTATATATTTCACACCCGCTGGAAGGCAATACCTTGTTATATTTTGGATAATTACCCATATTTACCCTCCGTGAAAGAGCCGTTAAGAGGCTAAAGCGTTTAACAATGTTTAATATTACTAATGACAACTTTTTGGCGTCAAACAATAAACATTTTAATAATTTATTAATTTTTAATTGAAATTTTTCACTACTACCCTATTATTAACTCAATATTAGTTTCATTTTAATATTGTTCCCAAATATTAATAAATAAATAAAGATAACTGTTTTAATAACATTAAAATTATTTCATTTTATTGTTGTGTAAAGGTATAATATATGTATTTAATATTGGACATTGAACAATAAATAATTTAATAGTTTGTATTTTATTAATTTCAACAATTGTAAAGTTAATCCTTATGGCTAATTAACGGCTCAAAAACCAGATGCGTGCCTAAAATTATCCATAGTAAAACAAGGGGCACCCATTTCTTTTATATTGTTTTTGAAGTGCACCCGTACCCGTACCGTAGAATAAGTGTTTAGGGACAAAGCCCTGCAAATTAGTTGCGCCTTAGTTTTAAGTTAGTTTTTCGATTCCGCGTTTTACGATCGGTCGTCGGCAGGCATTAATGGCCCCGCGAGGCTTTTGCGGGCTCTTGTATTATCGCCCTAGAGCCAGAATATTAATTTATGCTGGCACTAGGGTACGACTTTACGTCGGTGGTAATATCCAATGAATCGGAATTTTGTTTTTCGTTCTCGCGATTTTCAGGAAATCAGGATAAGTAAATTTGCTCTTATTGGGTTCGATTCCCGAAGGGGTAAATATGACAATACAAATATTAGGTTAGGTTAAGTCTACTATTTATAGGGTTTAATTTTCAAACAGAAGTATTAGGTAGTTTATAATTAGGGACAAATATAATGTGTTATAGGCTCTTTCAAAATGATTGGTCGAATTAACATAATCCTAGGTTAAGGGTTGCATTGTTAAGGTATGTTAAGATAAATTACAAGTTAAATGTCCAAATATTCATTTTACAATTTGTCTAGTCATTTTGAAAAAGCCTGGGCGTATTATAAAAACACTGATTTTACAATCTGTGTACATTAGATGTATACAGGGTGTTTCATGTAACAGTACAAGGCTTTCATACTCCGAAGCCTTTTACTGTTACATGAAACACCCTATATTTAAGGTGTCTATGATAATTCATGACATAGATGGTTAACATGGAACAAGACAACTGCGCCTGACAATTAATTGTTGGGCCCTTTATTTAGTTTTAAGTTGCGCCTTTACGGGTACGGGTCCGGCACTATATTTATATTTATGTATGTGTCTTGCGCCTTGCCACCCCTAGACGCTAGTTTCTACGGGGTGGCCCATTATTATAAAGTTTCAGCTCATCAAAAGTTTCGCCTAGAAGTCGTGCTAACGTCACGCAAACTTAAGTCCTCCTAACGTGAGGCAAATTTATGAATAGACTTTGAAAATTATGCCATTATATTGCAAAAATATATAAAAAACAATATTTAATAGAGAAAAATAAGTAAACACACACATACACACACACACTCACACACACAAATGGTATTTATTAAATTATGCTTTATTATTGAAAAAAAATAATATTTGATATAGAAACAGAAATAAACACACACACACATACACGTACACACACACAAATGGTATTTTTCAGTATGAATTCAAGATGGACCGAAGACCACTTCAAAACCACCCCAAACCACTCGGACGTTGAGAAAACATCTCTTAAGGATAAATGGAAAAGTATGTCAAATTTAAATATAAAAAATATTATAAAATACTAAAATAAATATTTATTTATAGTTATAAAATAGAAGAACCACTCAGGTACTGCAAATATATGAAGAAAATATCTGCGTCCCCAAACAAAGGTATTAAATTAATATATTTCTCCCCCAGAATAATATAATACAATAATTTTATTTTTTTACAGGAAGCATCCACCGATCCACCCTATTTTGAAGAACCCCCCTATTTTGAAGAACCCCCCCTGTTTTGAAGAACCTCCCCTATTTTGAAGAATCCCCCTCCCCCAAATGAAATGTTATACAAAAAATTAACATATGAAATGAGTCTACCATTTATTTCTTTAATTATTTATTTGTTTCAGCTCTTATTTTATTTATAATTGTGTATTAATTGTTAATTTCGATGTAATTACACTACACATAAAACAATACACAACACAATCACAAAATAGTAGATTAAAATAATGGCATAGTTTTCGAAGTCTTTGCGCCCAAAATACAAGAAAAATTGGTTCGCGATTACGTAATATAATATTGGGTAGTTAACAATTAATGAACTCATAACAGTATTTATTGCTTATCCTATTAGTTTTTCGTTTGAATTAATAATTATACAGTATGAAACATGGGGTCCTCCATCATAGTAACAAACAATTATTATAACATGGGTCATTTATATTAAAAATAGGCCTTAAAACGTTATGAGAATGTACGTAGGGATAGGGACTGAATAATAGGAACTATTAATCTTTAAAAAAGTTAGTAGTTATTAAATATTACAAGCTAATTAAATACATGTTTCAATCTATGGTGCTACGCCAGATAAAAACCACGTGCGTTTGCATGAAAGTGAAAGAAATGTTGAATGAGATAGGCTGCCAGTGGCAATCAAACGTAGGGAAAATGAGCTTAATATCTACGTCATACAATATTAAAAAATTAGTACGGCCTAATGAATAACAATTAAGGCCCAGTTGCTCCACCGACAGTTAAAAGTTAAACTTCATTTTATTCAGTTAGCCAAATAAATTGATGTTAATTCTTGTTGAATATTTTTACAGTGTAAAAGTTTAAATTTTAAATGTTAGTGGTGCAACTGGGCATAAGACTTTTTAGAGCTATAGCTCATTTAGATTAAGTATAATAAAACTATAATGGAGGATCCATGAAAAAATAAAGATATCTTTAGAGGATTTCAGGTGTTGTTTAGATATGTCGGCCTCTTAAGGTGTCTATAATTATATATTATAGAAAACAGATCACCCTAGGAGGATTTCAGGTGTTACTGTATTATATATATGTCGGCCTCTTAAGGTGTCTATAATTCTATAATTAGATATTATAGAGAACAGATTACCTTAGGAGGATTTCAGGTGTTATTGTATTATTTATATGTTGGCCTTATAAGGTGTCTATAATTCACACTTTTCACAAAGTATTTTAAATGAAAATTTATACCATATTTTTCCTAGTAATAAATAAATACTAATTTGTTATTAATTTCGTAAATAATTGCGATAGTTTATTACATATATAGCTGTATGAACTTTGATGTTACATCCTGTTTCAAATCAACTGACTTTTTCAAAATATTGTACAAATTACAATAGTTAATCATTAATTTAGCATACTTTCATGAAACCGGGTAAAATATTTAACAGATATTTCAAGATACTTTCAAATTTCCGGCTATTTAGAGAACAATATTTTTTAAAATTTAGTGCTTAGAAGGTATATAAAAATTCTTGCAACAGCACTATTCTATAGTTTGTAATTATAGATAATGGACTACCTTTAAAGGATTTCAGGTGTTATTGTTTTATTTATATGTTGGCCTCTCAAGATAGATATCTGTAATTTATAAGAAATTATAGATAATCTTTTGAGGATTTCAGGTGTTACTGTTTCATTTATATATTTATATGTATGTGTCGGCCTCTATAAGATATCTATAGTTAACTACCCAATATTACGGTAATATACGGTTTGCGATACTTCTAAAACTAGATTCCTGGGAATTTTTTTACTATTTTTTCGCAATCAGTACGTTTGATTTAGTAGAAATTGATACATTTTTATTTAAATATAGGGTGTTTAAATATTTTGGTTTATAACTGGCTACTGAAAAATCCAAGGTACCATTTTTTGATTTATTGCATGGTAATATTGTATCAGCTGAACACGGAAGTTAAAAATTAGTGTACATACGTAGAAATGTCCATAGATTCGATTGCCGCAATGCCCGTTAACGTAACTTTTACCGTTCATTAGTTATAGCCCGGCAAAGTGAAATAAACGTGTTAGATTTCCATTGGAAAAAAAACTTTGTATTTCTAAAACTAGAACCCAGGGATTTTTTTTACTATTTTTTTCAAAATCAGCACGTTTGATTTAGTAGAAATTGATACATTTTTATTTAAATATAGGGTGTTTAAATATTTTGGTTTATAACTGGCTACTGAAAAATCCAAGGTACCATTTTTTGATTTATTGCTTGGTAATATTGTATCAGCTGAACACGGAAGTTCAAAATTAGTGTACATACGTAGAAATGTCCATAGATTCGACTGCCGCAATGCCCGTTAACGTAACTTTTACCGTTCATTAGTTATAGCCCGGCAAAGTGAAATAAACGTGTTAGATTTCCATTGGAAAAAAAACTTTGTATTTCTAAAACTAGAACCCAGGGAATTTTTTTACTATTTTTTTCAAAATCAGCACGTTTGATTTAGTAGAAATTGATACATTTTTATTTAAATATAGGGTGTTTAAATATTTTGGTTTATAACTGGCTACTGAAAAATCCAAGGTACCATTTTTTGATTTATTGCTTGGTAATATTGTATCAGCTGAACACGGAAGTTAAAAATTAGTGTACATACGTAGAAATGTCCATAGATTCGATTGCCGCAATGCCCGTTAACGTAACTTTTACCGTTCATTAGTTATAGTCCGGCAAAGTGAAATAAACGTGTTAGATTTCCATTGGAAAAAAAACTTTGTATTTCTAAAACTAGAACCCAGGGAATTTTTTTACTATTTTTTTCAAAATCAGCACGTTTGATTTAGTAGAAATTGATACATTTTTATTTAAATATAGGGTGTTTAAATATTTTGGTTTATAACTGGCTACTGAAAAATCCAAGGTACCATTTTTTGATTTATTGCTTGGTAATATTGTATCAGCTGAACACGGAAGTTAAAAATTAGTGTACATACGTAGAAATGTCCATAGATTCGATTGCCGCAATGCCCGTTAACGTAACTTTTACCGTTCATTAGTTATAGCCCGGCAAAGTGAAATAAACGTGTTAGATTTCCATTGGAAAAAAAACTTTGTATTTCTAAAACTAGAACCCAGGGAATTTTTTTACTATTTTTTTCAAAATCAGCACGTTTGATTTAGTAGAAATTGATACATTTTTATTTAAATATAGGGTGTTTAAATATTTTGGTTTATAACTGGCTACTGAAAAATCCAAGGTACCATTTTTTGATTTATTGCTTGGTAATATTGTATCAGCTGAACACGGAAGTTAAAAATTAGTGTACATACGTAGAAATGTCCATAGATTCGATTTCCGCAATGCCCGTTAACGTAACTTTTACCGTTCATTAGTTATAGCCCGGCAAAGTGAAATAAACGTGTTAGATTTCCATTGGAAAAAAAACTTTGTATTTCTAAAACTAGAACCCAGGGAATTTTTTTACTATTTTTTTCAAAATAAGCACGTTTGATTTAGTAGAAATTGATACATTTTTATTTAAATATAGGGTGTTTAAATATTTTGGTTTATAACTGGCTACTGAAAAATCCAAGGTACCATTTTTTGATTTATTGCTTGGTAATATTGTATCAGCTGAACACGGAAGTTAAAATTAGTGTACATACGTAGAAATGTCCATAGATTCGATTGCCGCAATGCCCGTTAACGTAACTTTTACCGTTCATTAGTTATAGCCCGGCAAAGTGAAATAAACGTGTTAGATTTCCATTGGAAAAAAAACTTTGTATTTCTAAAACTAGAACCCAGGGAATTTTTTTACTATTTTTTTCAAAATCAGCACGTTTGATTTAGTAGAAATTGATACATTTTTATTTAAATATAGGGTGTTTAAATATTTTGGTTTATAACTGGCTACTGAAAAATCCAAGGTACCATTTTTTGATTTATTGCTTGGTAATATTGTATCAGCTGAACACGGAAGTTAAAAATTAGTGTACATACGTAGAAATGTCCATAGATTCGATTTCCGCAATGCCCGTTAACGTAACTTTTACCGTTCATTAGTTATAGCCCGGCAAAGTGAAATAAACGTGTTAGATTTCCATTGGAAAAAAAACTTTGTATTTCTAAAACTAGAACCCAGGGAATTTTTTTACTATTTTTTTCAAAATAAGCACGTTTGATTTAGTAGAAATTGATACATTTTTATTTAAATATAGGGTGTTTAAATATTTTGGTTTATAACTGGCTACTGAAAAATCCAAGGTACCATTTTTTGATTTATTGCTTGGTAATATTGTATCAGCTGAACACGGAAGTTAAAATTAGTGTACATACGTAGAAATGTCCATAGATTCGATTGCCGCAATGCCCGTTAACGTAACTTTTACCGTTCATTAGTTATAGCCCGGCAAAGTGAAATAAACGTGTTAGATTTCCATTGGAAAAAAAACTTTGTATTTCTAAAACTAGAACCCAGGGAATTTTTTTACTATTTTTTTCAAAATCAGCACGTTTGATTTAGTAGAAATTGATACATTTTTATTTAAATATAGGGTGTTTAAATATTTTGGTTTATAACTGGCTACTGAAAAATCCAAGGTACCATTTTTTGATTTATTGCTTGGTAATATTGTATCAGCTGAACACGGAAGTTAAAAATTAGTGTACATACGTAGAAATGTTCATAGATTCGATTGCCCCAATGCCCGTTAACGTAACTTTTACCGTTCATTAGTTATAGCCCGGCAAAGTGAAATAAACGTGTTAGATTTCCATTGGAAAAAAAACTTTGTATTTCTAAAACTAGAACCCAGGGAATTTTTTTACTATTTTTTTCAAAATCAGCACGTTTGATTTAGTAGAAATTGATACATTTTTATTTAAATATAGGGTGTTTAAATATTTTGGTTTATAACTGGCTACTGAAAAATCCAAGGTACCATTTTTTGATTTATTGCTTGGTAATATTGTATCAGCTGAACACGGAAGTTAAAAATTAGTGTACATACGTAGAAATGTCCATAGATTCGATTGCCGCAATGCCCGTTAACGTAACTTTTACCGTTCATTAGTTATAGCCCGGCAAAGTGAAATAAACGTGTTAGATTTCCATTGGAAACAAAACTTTGTATTTCTAAAACTAGAACCCAGGGAATTTTTTTACTATTTTTTTCAAAATCAGCACGTTTGATTTAGTAGAAATTGATACATTTTTATTTAAATATAGGGTGTTTAAATATTTCGGTTTATAACTGGCTACTGAAAAATCCAAGGTACCATTTTTTGATTTATTGCTTGGTAATATTGTATCAGCTGAACACGGAAGTTAAAAATTAGTGTACATACGTAGAAATGTCCATAGATTCGATTGCCGCAATGCCCGTTAACGTAACTTTTACCGTTCATTAGTTATAGCCCGGCAAAGTGAAATAAACGTGTTAGATTTCCATTGGAAAAAAAACTTTGTATTTCTAAAACTAGAACCCAGGGAATTTTTTTACTATTTTTTTCAAAATCAGCACGTTTGATTTAGTAGAAATTGATACATTTTTATTTAAATATAGGGTGTTTAAATATTTTGGTTTATAACTGGCTACTGAAAAATCCAAGGTACCATTTTTTGATTTATTGCTTGGTAATATTGTATCAGCTGAACACGGAAGTTAAAAATTAGTGTACATACGTAGAAATGTCCATAGATTCGATTGCCGCAATGCCCGTTAACGTAACTCTTACCGTTCATTAGTTATAGCCCGGCAAAGTGAAATAAACGTGTTAGATTTCCATTGGAAAAAAAACTTTGTATTTCTAAAACTAGAACCCAGGGAATTTTTTTACTATTTTTTTCAAAATCAGCACGTTTGATTTAGTAGAAATTGATACATTTTTATTTAAATATAGGGTGTTTAAATATTTTGGTTTATAACTGGCTACTGAAAAATCCAAGGTACCATTTTTTGATTTATTGCTTGGTAATATTGTATCAGCTGAACACGGAAGTTAAAAATTAGTGTACATACGTAGAAATGTCCATAGATTCGATTGCCGCAATGCCCGTTAACGTAACTTTTACCGTTCATTAGTTATAGCCCGGCAAAGTGAAATAAACGTGTTAGATTTCCATTGGAAAAAAAACTTTGTATTTCTAAAACTAGAACCCAGGGAATTTTTTTACTATTTTTTTCAAAATCAGCACGTTTGATTTAGTAGAAATTGATACATTTTTATTTAAATATAGGGTGTTTAAATATTTTCGTTTATAACTGGCTACTGAAAAATCCAAGGTACCATTTTTTGATTTATTGCTTGGTAATATTGTATCAGCTGAACACGGAAGTTAAAAATTAGTGTACATACGTAGAAATGTCCATAGATTCGATTGCCGCAATGCACGTTAACGTAACTTTTACCGTTCATTAGTTATAGCCCGGCAAAGTGAAATAAACGTGTTAGATTTCCATTGGAAAAAAAACTTTGTATTTCTAAAACTAGAACCCAGGGAATTTTTTTACTATTTTTTTCAAAATCAGCACGTTTGATTTAGTAGAAATTGATACATTTTTATTTAAATATAGGGTGTTTAAATATTTTGGTTTATAACTGGCTACTGAAAAATCCAAGGTACCATTTTTTGATTTATTGCTTGGTAATATTGTATCAGCTGAACACGGAAGTTCAAAATTAGTGTACATACGTAGAAATGTCCATAGATTCGATTGCCGCAATGCCCGTTAACGTAACTTTTACCGTTCATTAGTTATAGCCCGGCAAAGTGAAATAAACGTGTTAGATTTCCATTGAAAAAAAAACTTTGTATTTAGTAGAAATTGATACATTTTTATTTAAATATAGGGTGTTTAAATATTTTGGTTTATAACTGGCTACTGAAAAATCCAAGGTACCATTTTTTGATTTATTGCTTGGTAATATTGTATCAGCTGAACACGGAAGTTAAAAATTAGTGTACATACGTAGAAATGTCCATAGATTCGATTGCCGCAATGCCCGTTAACGTAACTTTTACCGTTCATTAGTTATAGCCCGGCAAAGTGAAATAAACGTGTTAGATTTCCATTGGAAAAAAAACTTTGTATTTCTAAAACTAGAACCCAGGGAATTTTTTTACTATTTTTTTCAAAATCAGCACGTTTGATTTAGTAGAAATTGATACATTTTTATTTAAATATAGGGTGTTTAAATATTTTGGTTTATAACTGGCTACTGAAAAATCCAAGGTACCATTTTTTGATTTATTGCTTGGTAATATTGTATCAGCTGAACACGGAAGTTACAAATTAGTGTACATACGTAGAAATGTCCATAAATTCGATTGCCGCAATGCCCGTTAACGTAACTTTTACCGTTCATTAGTTATAGCCCGGCAAAGTGAAATAAACGTGTTAGATTTCCATTGGAAAAAAAACTTTGTATTTCTAAAACTAGAACCCAGGGAATTTTTTTACTATTTTTTTCAAAATCAGCACGTTTGATTTAGTAGAAATTGATACATTTTTATTTAAATATAGGGTGTTTAAATATTTTGGTTTATAACTGGCTACTGAAAAATCCAAGGTACCATTTTTTGATTTATTGCTTGGTAATATTGTATCAGCTGAACACGGAAGTTAAAAATTAGTGTACATACGTAGAAATGTCCATAGATTCGATTGCCGCAATGCCCGTTAACGTAACTTTTACCGTTCATTAGTTATAGCCCGGCAAAGTGAAATAAACGTGTTAGATTTCCATTGGAAAAAAAACTTTGTATTTCTAAAACTAGAACCCAGGGAATTTTTTTACTATTTTTTTCAAAATCAGCACGTTTGATTTAGTAGAAATTGATACATTTTTATTTAAATATAGGGTGTTTAAATATTTTGGTTTATAACTGGCTACTGAAAAATCCAAGGTACCATTTTTTGATTTATTGCTTGGTAATATTGTATCAGCTGAACACGGAAGTTAAAAATTAGTGTACATACGTAGAAATGTCCATAGATTCGATTGCCGCAATGCCCGTTAACGTAACTTTTACCGTTCATTAGTTATAGCCCGGCAAAGTGAAATAAACGTGTTAGATTTCCATTGGAAAAAAAACTTTGTATTTCTAAAACTAGAACCCAGGGAATTTTTTTACTATTTTTTTCAAAATCAGCACGTTTGATTTAGTAGAAATTGATACATTTTTATTTAAATATAGGGTGTTTAAATATTTTGGTTTATAACTGGCTACTGAAAAATCCAAGGTACCATTTTTTGATTTATTGCTTGGTAATATTGTATCAGCTGAACACGGAAGTTAAAAATTAGTGTACATACGTAGAAATGTCCATAGATTCGATTGCCGCAATGCCCGTTAACGTAACTTTTACCGTTCATTAGTTATAGCCCGGCAAAGTGAAATAAACGTGTTAGATTTCCATTGGAAAAAAAACTTTGTATTTCTAAAACTAGAACCCAGGGAATTTTTTTACTATTTTTTTCAAAATCAGCACGTTTGATTTAGTAGAAATTGATACATTTTTATTTAAATATAGGGTGTTTAAATATTTTGGTTTATAACTGGCTACTGAAAAATCCAAGGTACCATTTTTTGATTTATTGCTTGGTAATATTGTATCAGCTGAACACGGAAGTTAAAAATTAGTGTACATACGTAGAAATGTCCATAGATTCGATTGCCGCAATGCACGTTAACGTAACTTTTACCGTTCATTAGTTATAGCCCGGCAAAGTGAAATAAACGTGTTAGATTTCCATTGGAAAAAAAACTTTGTATTTCTAAAACTAGAACCCAGGGAATTTTTTTACTATTTTTTTCAAAATCAGCACGTTTGATTTAGTAGAAATTGATACATTTTTATTTAAATATAGGGTGTTTAAATATTTTGGCTTATAACTGGCTACTGAAAAATCCAAGGTACCATTTTTTGATTTATTGCTTGGTAATATTGTATCAGCTGAACACGGAAGTTCAAAATTAGTGTTCATACGTAGAAATGTCCATAGATTCGATTGCCGCAATGCCCGTTAACGTAACTTTTACCGTTCATTAGTTATAGCCCGGCAAAGTGAAATAAACGTGTTAGATTTCCATTGGAAAAAAAACTTTGTATTTCTAAAACTAGAACCCAGGGAATTTTTTTACTATTTTTTTCAAAATCAGCACGTTTGATTTAGTAGAAATTGATACATTTTTATTTAAATATAGGGTGTTTAAATATTTTGGTTTATAACTGGCTACTGAAAAATCCAAGGTACCATTTTTTGATTTATTGCTTGGTAATATTGTATCAGCTGAACACGGAAGTTAAAAATTAGTGTACATACGTAGAAATGTCCATAGATTCGATTGCCGCAATGCCCGTTAACGTAACTTTTACCGTTCATTAGTTATAGCCCGGCAAAGTGAAATAAACGTGTTAGATTTCCATTGGAAAAAAAACTTTGTATTTCTAAAACTAGAACCCAGGGATTTTTTTTACTATTTTTTTCAAAATCAGCACGTTTGATTTAGTAGAAATTGATACATTTTTATTTAAATATAGGGTGTTTTAATATTTTGGTTTATAACTGGCTACTGAAAAATCCAAGGTACCATTTTTTGATTTATTGCTTGGTAATATTGTATCAGCTGAACACGGAAGTTCAAAATTAGTGTACATACGTAGAAATGTCCATAGATTCGATTGCCGCAATGCCCGTTAACGTAACTTTTACCGTTCATTAGTTATAGCCCGGCAAAGTGAAATAAACGTGTTAGATTTCCATTGGAAAAAAAACTTTGTATTTCTAAAACTAGAACCCAGGGAATTTTTTTACTATTTTTTTCAAAATCAGCACGTTTGATTTAGTAGAAATTGATACATTTTTATTTAAATATAGGGTGTTTAAATATTTTGGTTTATAACTGGCTACTGAAAAATCCAAGGTACCATTTTTTGATTTATTGCTTGGTAATATTGTATCAGCTGAACACGGAAGTTAAAAATTAGTGTACATACGTAGAAATGTCCATAGATTCGATTGCCGCAATGCCCGTTAACGTAACTTTTACCGTTCATTAGTTATAGCCCGGCAAAGTGAAATAAACGTGTTAGATTTCCATTGGAAAAAAAACTTTGTATTTCTAAAACTAGAACCCAGGGAATTTTTTTACTATTTTTTTCAAAATCAGCACGTTTGATTTAGTAGAAATTGATACATTTTTATTTAAATATAGGGTGTTTAAATATTTTGGTTTATAACTGGCTACTGAAAAATCCAAGGTACCATTTTTTGATTTATTGCTTGGTAATATTGTATCAGCTGAACACGGAAGTTTAAAAATTAGTGTACATACGTAGAAATGTCCATAGATTCGATTGCCGCAATGCGCGTTAACGTAACTTTTACCGTTCATTAGTTATAGCCCGGCAAAGTGAAATAAACGTGTTAGATTTCCATTGGAAAAAAAACTTTGTATTTCTAAAACTAGAACCCAGGGAATTTTTTTACTATTTTTTTCAAAATCAGCACGTTTGATTTAGTAGAAATTGATACATTTTTATTTAAATATAGGGTGTTTAAATATTTTGGTTTATAACTGGCTACTGAAAAATCCAAGGTACCATTTTTTGATTTATTGCTTGGTAATATTGTATCAGCTGAACACGGAAGTTAAAAATTAGTGTACATACGTAGAAATGTCCATAGATTCGATTGCCGCAATGCACGTTAACGTAACTTTTACCGTTCATTAGTTATAGCCCGGCAAAGTGAAATAAACGTGTTAGATTTCCATTGGAAAAAAAACTTTGTATTTCTAAAACTAGAACCCAGGGAATTTTTTTACTATTTTTTTCAAAATCAGCACGTTTGATTTAGTAGAAATTGATACATTTTTATTTAAATATAGGGTGTTTAAATATTTTGGCTTATAACTGGCTACTGAAAAATCCAAGGTACCATTTTTTGATTTATTGCTTGGTAATATTGTATCAGCTGAACACGGAAGTTCAAAATTAGTGTTCATACGTAGAAATGTCCATAGATTCGATTGCCGCAATGCCCGTTAACGTAACTTTTACCGTTCATTAGTTATAGCCCGGCAAAGTGAAATAAACGTGTTAGATTTCCATTGGAAAAAAAACTTTGTATTTCTAAAACTAGAACCCAGGGAATTTTTTTACTATTTTTTTCAAAATCAGCACGTTTGATTTAGTAGAAATTGATACATTTTTATTTAAATATAGGGTGTTTAAATATTTTGGTTTATAACTGGCTACTGAAAAATCCAAGGTACCATTTTTTGATTTATTGCTTGGTAATATTGTATCAGCTGAACACGGAAGTTAAAAATTAGTGTACATACGTAGAAATGTCCATAGATTCGATTGCCGCAATGCCCGTTAACGTAACTTTTACCGTTCATTAGTTATAGCCCGGCAAAGTGAAATAAACGTGTTAGATTTCCATTGGAAAAAAAACTTTGTATTTCTAAAACTAGAACCCAGGGAATTTTTTTACTATTTTTTTCAAAATCAGCACGTTTGATTTAGTAGAAATTGATACATTTTTATTTAAATATAGGGTGTTTAAATATTTTGGTTTATAACTGGCTACTGAAAAATCCAAGGTACCATTTTTTGATTTATTGCTTGGTAATATTGTATCAGCTGAACACGGAAGTTAAAAATTAGTGTACATACGTAGAAATGTCCATAGATTCGATTGCCGCAATGCCCGTTAACGTAACTTTTACCGTTCATTAGTTATAGCCCGGCAAAGTGAAATAAACGTGTTAGATTTCCATTGGAAAAAAAACTTTGTATTTCTAAAACTAGAACCCAGGGAATTTTTTTACTATTTTTTTCAAAATCAGCACGTTTGATTTAGTAGAAATTGATACATTTTTATTTAAATATAGGGTGTTTAAATATTTTGGTTTATAACTGGCTACTGAAAAATCCAAGGTACCATTTTTTGATTTATTGCTTGGTAATATTGTATCAGCTGAACACGGAAGTTAAAAATTAGTGTACATACGTAGAAATGTCTATAGATTCGATTGCCGCAATGCCCGTTACCGTAACTTTTACCGTTCATTAGTTATAGCCCGGCAAAGTGAAATAAACGTGTTAGATTTCCATTGGAAAAAAAACTTTGTATTTCTAAAACTAGAACCCAGGGAATTTTTTTACTATTTTTTTCAAAATCAGCACGTTTGATTTAGTAGAAATTGATACATTTTTATTTAAATATAGGGTGTTTAAATATTTTGGTTTATAACTGGCTACTGAAAAATCCAAGGTACCATTTTTTGATTTATTGCTTGGTAATATTGTATCAGCTGAACACGGAAGTTAAAAATTAGTGTACATACGTAGAAATGTCCATAGATTCGATTGCCGCAATGCCCGTTAACGTAACTTTTACCGTTCATTAGTTATAGCCCGGCAAAGTGAAATAAACGTGTTAGATTTCCATTGGAAAAAAAACTTTGTATTTCTAAAACTAGAACCCAGGGAATTTTTTTACTATTTTTTTCAAAATCAGCACGTTTGATTTAGTAGAAATTGATACATTTTTATTTAAATATAGGGTGTTTAAATATTTTGGTTTATAACTGGCTACTGAAAAATCCAAGGTACCATTTTTTGATTTATTGCTTGGTAATATTGTATCAGCTGAACACGGAAGTTCAAAATTAGTGTACATACGTAGAAATGTCCATAGATTCGATTGCCGCAATGCCCGTTAACGTAACTTTTACCGTTCATTAGTTATAGCCCGGCAAAGTGAAATAAACGTGTTAGATTTCCATTGGAAAAAAAACTTTGTATTTCTAAAACTAGAACCCAGGGAATTTTTTTACTATTTTTTTCAAAATCAGCACGTTTGATTTAGTAGAAATTGATACATTTTTATTTAAATATAGGGTGTTTAAATATTTTGGTTTATAACTGGCTACTGAAAAATCCAAGGTACCATTTTTTGATTTATTGCTTGGTAATATTGTATCAGCTGAACACGGAAGTTCAAAATTAGTGTACATACGTAGAAATGTCCATAGATTCGATTGCCGCAATGCCCGTTAACGTAACTTTTACCGTTCATTAGTTATAGCCCGGCAAAGTGAAATAAACGTGTTAGACTTCCATTGGAAAAAAAAACTTTGTATTTCTAAAACTAGAACCCAGGGAATTTTTTTACTATTTTTTTCAAAATCAGCACGTTTGATTTAGTAGAAATTGATACATTTTTATTTAAATATAGGGTGTTTAAATATTTTGGTTTATAACTGGCTACTGAAAAATCCAAGGTACCATTTTTTGATTTATTGCTTGGTAATATTGTATCAGCTGAACACGGAAGTTCAAAATTAGTGTACATACGTAGAAATGTCCATAGATTCGATTGCCGCAATTCCCGTTAACGTAACTTTTACCGTTCATTAGTTATAGCCCGGCAAAGTGAAATAAACGTGTTAGATTTCCATTGGAAAAAAAACTTTGTATTTCTAAAACTAGAACCCAGGGAATTTTTTTACTATTTTTTTCAAAATCAGCACGTTTGATTTAGTAGAAATTGATACATTTTTATTTAAATATAGGGTGTTTAAATATTTTGGTTTATAACTGGCTACTGAAAAATCCAAGGTACCATTTTTTGATTTATTGCTTGGTAATATTGTATCAGCTGAACACGGAAGTTCAAAATTAGTGTACATACGTAGAAATGTCCATAGATTCGATTGCCGCAATGCCCGTTAACGTAACTTTTACCGTTCATTAGTTATAGCCCGGCAAAGTGAAATAAACGTGTTAGATTTCCATTGGAAAAAAAAACTTTGTATTTCTAAAACTAGAACCCAGGGAATTTTTTTACTATTTTTTTCAAAATCAGCACGTTTGATTTAGTAGAAATTGATACATTTTTATTTAAATATAGGGTGTTTAAATATTTTGGTTTATAACTGGCTTCTGAAAAATCCAAGGTACCATTTTTTGATTTATTGCTTGGTAATATTGTATCAGCTGAACACGGAAGTTAAAAATTAGTGTACATACGTAGAAATGTCCATAGATTCGATTGCCGCAATGCCCGTTAACGTAACTTTTACCGTTCATTAGTTATAGCCCGGCAAAGTGAAATAAACGTGTTAGATTTCCATTGGAAAAAAAACTTTGTATTTCTAAAACTAGAACCCAGGGATTTTTTTTACTATTTTTTTCAAAATCAGCACGTTTGATTTAGTAGAAATTGATACATTTTTATTTAAATATAGGGTGTTTAAATATTTTGGTTTATAACTGGCTACTGAAAAATCCAAGGTACCATTTTTTGATTTATTGCTTGGTAATATTGTATCAGCTGAACACGGAAGTTAAAAATTAGTGTACATACGTAGAAATGTCCATAGATTCGATTGCCGCAATGCCCGTTAACGTAACTTTTACCGTTCATTAGTTATAGCCCGGCAAAGTGAAATAAACGTGTTAGATTTCCATTGGAAAAAAAAACTTTGTATTTCTAAAACTAGAACCCAGGGAATTTTTTTACTATTTTTTTCAAAATCAGCACGTTTGATTTAGTAGAAATTGATACATTTTTATTTAAATATAGGGTGTTTAAATATTTTGGTTTATAACTGGCTACTGAAAAATCCAAGGTACCATTTTTTGATTTATTGCTTGGTAATATTGTATCAGCTGAACACGGAAGTTAAAAATTAGTGTACTTACGTAGAAATGCCCATAGATTCGATTGCCGCAATGCCCGTTAACGTAACTTTTACCGTTCATTAGTTATAGCCAGGCAAAGTGAAATAAACGTGTTAGATTTCCATTGGAAAAAAAACTTTGTATTTCTAAAACTAGAACCCAGGGAATTTTTTTACTATTTTTTTCAAAATCAGCACGTTAGATTTAGTAGAAATTGATACATTTTTATTTAAATATAGGGTGTTTAAATATTTTGGTTTATAACTGGCTACTGAAAAATCCAAGGTACCATTTTTTGATTTATTGCTTGGTAATATTGTATCAGCTGAACACGGAAGTTCAAAATTAGTGTACATACGTAGAAATGTCCATAGATTCGATTTCCGCAATGCCCGTTAACGTAACTTTTACCGTTCATTAGTTATAGCCCGGCAAAGTGAAATAAACGTGTTAGATTTCCATTGGAAAAAAAACTTTGTATTTCTAAAACTAGAACCCAGGGAATTTTTTTACTATTTTTTTCAAAATCAGCACGTTTGATTTAGTAGAAATTGATACATTTTTATTTAAATATAGGGTGTTTAAATATTTTGGTTTATAACTGGCTACTGAAAAATCCAAGGTACCATTTTTTGATTTATTGCTTGGTAATATTGTATCAGCTGAACACGGAAGTTCAAAATTAGTGTACATACGTAGAAATGTCCATAGATTCGATTGCCGCAATGCCCGTTAACGTAACTTTTACCGTTCATTAGTTATAGCCCGGCAAAGTGAAATAAACGTGTTAGATTTCCATTGGAAAAAAAACTTTGTATTTCTAAAACTAGAACCCAGGGATTTTTTTTACTATTTTTTTCAAAATCAGCACGTTTGATTTAGTAGAAATTGATACATTTTTATTTAAATATAGGGTGTTTAAATATTTTGGTTTATAACTGGCTACTGAAAAATCCAAGGTACCATTTTTTGATTTATTGCTTGGTAATATTGTATCAGCTGAACACGGAAGTTCAAAATTAGTGTACATACGTAGAAATGTCCATAGATTCGATTGCCGCAATGCCCGTTAACGTAACTTTTACCGTTCATTAGTTATAGCCCGGCAAAGTGAAATAAACGTGTTAGATTTCCATTGGAAAAAAAAACTTTGTATTTCTAAAACTAGAACCCAGGGAATTTTTTTACTATTTTTTTCAAAATCAGCACGTTTGATTTAGTAGAAATTGATACATTTTTATTTAAATATAGGGTGTTTAAATATTTTGGTTTATAACTGGCTACTGAAAAATCCAAGGTACCATTTTTTGATTTATTGCTTGGTAATATTGTATCAGCTGAACACGGAAGTTAAAAATTAGTGTACATACGTAGAAATGTCCATAGATTCGATTGCCGCAATGCCCGTTAACGTAACTTTTACCGTTCATTAGTTATAGCCCGGCAAAGTGAAATAAACGTGTTAGATTTCCATTGGAAAAAAAACTTTGTATTTCTAAAACTAGAACCCAGGGAATTTTTTTACTATTTTTTTCAAAATCAGCATGTTTGATTTAGTAGAAATTGATACATTTTTATTTAAATATAGGGTGTTTAAATATTTTGGTTTATAACTGGCTACTGAAAAATCCAAGGTACCATTTTTTGATTTATTGCTTGGTAATATTGTATCAGCTGAACACGGAAGTTCAAAATTAGTGTACATACGTAGAAATGTCCATAGATTCGATTGCCGCAATGCCCGTTAACGTAACTTTTACCGTTCATTAGTTATAGCCCGGCAAAGTGAAATAAACGTGTTAGATTTCCATTGGAAAAAAAACTTTGTATTTCTAAAACTAGAACCCAGGGAATTTTTTTATTATTTTTTTCAAAATCAGCACGTTTGATTTAGTAGAAATTGATACATTTTTATTTAAATATAGGGTGTTTAAATATTTTGGTTTATAACTGGCTACTGAAAAATCCAAGGTACCATTTTTTGATTTATTGCTTGGTAATATTGTATCAGCTGAACACGGAAGTTAAAAATTAGTGTACATACGTAGAAATGTCCATAGATTCGATTGCCGCAATGCCCGTTAACGTAACTTTTACCGTTCATTAGTTATAGCCCGGCAAAGTGAAATAAACGTGTTAGATTTCCATTGGAAAAAAAACTTTGTATTTCTAAAACTAGAACCCAGGGAATTTTTTTACTATTTTTTTCAAAATCAGCACGTTTGATTTAGTAGAAATTGATACATTTTTATTTAAATATAGGGTGTTTAAATATTTTGGTTTATAACTGGCTACTGAAAAATCCAAGGTACCATTTTTTGATTTATTGCTTGGTAATATTGTATCAGCTGAACACGGAAGTTCAAAATTAGTGTACATACGTAGAAATGTCCATAGATTCGATTGCCGCAATGCCCGTTAACGTAACTTTTACCGTTCATTAGTTATAGCCCGGCAAAGTGAAATAAACGTGTTAGATTTCCATTGGAAAAAAAAACTTTGTATTTCTAAAACTAGAACCCAGGGAATTTTTTTACTATTTTTTTCAAAATCAGCACGTTTGATTTAGTAGAAATTGATACATTTTTATTTAAATATAGGGTGTTTAAATATTTTGGTTTATAACTGGCTACTGAAAAATCCAAGGTACCATTTTTTGATTTAATGCTTGGTAATATTGTATCAGCTGAACACGGAAGTTCAAAATTAGTGTACATACGTAGAAATGCCCATAAACTCGATTGCCGCAATGCCCGTTAACGTAACTTTTACCGTTCATTAGTTATAGCCCGGCAAAGTGAAATAAACGTGTTAGATTTCCATTGGAAAAAAAACTTTGTATTTCTAAAACTAGAACCCAGGGAATTTTTTTACTATTTTTTTCAAAATAAGCACGTTTGATTTAGTAGAAATTGATACATTTTTATTTAAATATAGGGTGTTTAAATATCTTGGTTTATAACTGGCTACTGAAAAATCCGAGGTACCATTTTTTTGATTTATTGCTTGGTAATATTGTATCAGCTGCACACGGAAGTTCAAAATTAGTGTACATACGTAGAAATGTCCATAGATTCGATTGCCGCAATGCCCGTTAACGTAACTTTTACCGTTCATTAGTTATAGCCCGGCAAAGTGAAATAAACGTGTTAGATTTTAATTGGAAAAAAAACTTTGTATTTCTAAAACTAGAACCCAGGGAATTTTAATAATATTTTTTTCAAAATCAGCACGTATGATTTAGTAGAAATTGATACATTTTTATTTAAATATAGGGTGTTTAAATATTTTGGTTTATAACTGGCTACTGAAAAATCCAAGGTATCATTTTTTGATTTATTGCTTGGTAATATTGTATCAGCTGAACACGGAAGTTCAAAATTAGTGTACATACGTAGAAATGTCCATAGATTCGATTGCCGCAATGCCCGTTAACGTAACTTTTACCGTTCATTAGTTATAGCCCGGCAAAGTGAAATAAAGGTGTTAGATTTCCATTGGAAAAAAAACTTTGTATTTCTAAAACTAGAACCCAGGGAATTTTTTTACTATTTTTTTCAAAATCAGCACGTTTGATTTAGTAGAAATTGATACATTTTTATTTAAATATAGGGTGTTTAAATATTTTGGTTTATAACTGGCTACTGAAAAATCCAAAGTACCATTTTTTGATTTATTGCTTGGTAATATTGTATCAGCTGAACACGGAAGTTCAAAATTAGTGTACATACGTAGAAATGTCCATAGATTCGATTGCCGCAATGCCCGTTAACGTAACTTTTACCGTTCATTAGTTATAGCCCGGCAAAGTGAAATAAACGTGTTAGATTTCCATTGGAAAAAAAAATTTGTATTTCTAAAACTAGAACCCAGGGAATTTTTTTACTATTTTTTTCAAAATCAGCACGTTTGATTTAGTAGAAATTGATACATTTTTATTTAAATATAGGGTGTTTAAATATTTTGGTTTATAACTGGCTACTGAAAAATCCAAGGTACCATTTTTTGATTTATTGCTTAGTAATATTGTATCAGCTGAACACGGAAGTTCAAAATTAGTGTACATACGTAGAAATGCCCATAGATTCGATTGCCGCAATGCCCGTTAACGTAACTTTTACCGTTCATTAGTTATAGCCCGGCAAAGTGAAATAAACGTGTTAGATTTCCATTGGAAAAAAAACTTTGTATTTCTAAAACTAGAACCCAGGGAATTTTTTTACTATTTTTTTCAAAATCAGCACGTTTGATTTAGTAGAAATTGATACATTTTTATTTAAATATAGGGTGTTTAAATATTTTGGTTTATAACTGGCTACTGAAAAATCCAAGGTACCATTTTTTGATTTATTGCTTGGTAATATTGTATCAGCTGAACACGGAAGTTCAAAATTAGTGTACATACGTAGAAATGTCCATAGATTCGATTGCCGCAATGCCCGTTAACGTAACTTTTACCGTTCATTAGTTATAGCCCGGCAAAGTGAAATAAACGTGTTAGATTTCCATTGGAAAAAAAAACTTTGTATTTCTAAAACTAGAACCCAGGGAATTTTTTTACTATTTTTTTCAAAATCAGCACGTTTGATTTAGTAGAAATTGATACATTTTTATTTAAATATAGGGTGTTTAAATATTTTGGTTTATAACTGGCTACTGAAAAATCCAAGGTACCATTTTTTGATTTATTGCTTGGTAATATTGTATCAGCTGAACACGGAAGTTAAAAATTAGTGTACATACGTAGAAATGTCCATAGATTCGATTGCCGCAATGCCCGTTAACGTAACTTTTACCGTTCATTAGTTATAGCCCGGCAAAGTGAAATAAACGTGTTAGATTTCCATTGGAAAAAAAAATTTGTATTTCTAAAACTAGAACCCAGGGAATTTTTTTACTATTTTTTTCAAAATCAGCACGTTTGATTTAGTAGAAATTGATACATTTTTATTTAAATATAGGGTGTTTAAATATTTTGGTTTATAACTGGCTACTGAAAAATCCAAGGTACCATTTTTTGATTTATTGCTTGGTAATATTGTATTAGCTGAACACGGAAGTTAAATATTAGTGTACATACGTAGAAATGTCCATAGATTCGATTGCAGCAATGCCCGTTAACGTAACTTTTACCGTTCATTAGTTATAGCCCGGCAAAGTGAAATAAACGTGTTAGATTTCCATTGGAAAAAAAACTTTGTATTTCTAAAACTAGAACCCAGGGAATTTTTTTACTATTTTTTTCAAAATCAGCACGTTTGATTTAGTAGAAATTGATACATTTTTATTTAAATATAGGGTGTTTAAATATTTTGGTTTATAACTGGCTACTGAAAAATCCAAGGTACCATTTTTTGATTTATTGCTTGGTAATATTGTATCAGCTGAACACGGAAGTTCAAAATTAGTGTACATACGTAGAAATGTCCATAGATTCGATTGCCGCAATGCCCGTTAACGTAACTTTTACCGTTCATTAGTTATAGCCCGGCAAAGTGAAATAAACGTGTTAGATTTCCATTGGAAAAAAAACTTTGTATTTCTAAAACTAGAACCCAGGGAATTTTTTTACTATTTTTTTCAAAATCAGCACGTTTGATTTAGTAGAAATTGATACATTTTTATTTAAATATAGGGTGTTTAAATATTTTGGTTTATAACTGGCTACTGAAAAATCCAAGGTACCATTTTTTGATTTATTGCTTGGTAATATTGTATCAGCTGAACACGGAAGTTCAAAATTAGTGTACATACGTAGAAATGTCCATAGATTCGATTGCCGCAATGCCCGTTAACGTAACTTTTACCGTTCATTAGTTATAGCCCGGCAAAGTGAAATAAACGTGTTAGATTTCCATTGGAAAAAAAACTTTGTATTTCTAAAACTAGAACCCAGGGAATTTTTTTACTATTTTTTTCAAAATCAGCACGTTTGATTTAGTAGAAATTGATACATTTTTATTTAAATATAGGGTGTTTAAATATTTTGGTTTATAACTGGCTACTGAAAAATCCAAGGTACCATTTTTTGATTTATTGCTTGGTAATATTGTATCAGCTGAACACGGAAGTTCAAAATTAGTGTACATACGTAGAGATGTCCATAGATTCGATTGCCGCAATGCCCGTTAACGTAACTTTTACCGTTCATTAGTTATAGCCCGGCAAAGTGAAATAAACGTGTTAGATTTCCATTGGAAAAAAAACTTTGTATTTCTAAAACTAGAACCCAGGGAATTTTTTTACTATTTTTTTCAAAATCAGCACGTTTGATTTAGTAGAAATTGATACATTTTTATTTAAATATAGGGTGTTTAAATATTTTGGTTTATAACTGGCTACTGAAAAATCCAAGGTACCATTTTTTGATTTATTGCTTGGTAATATTGTATCAGCTGAACACGGAAGTTAAAAATTAGTGTACATACGTAGAAATGTCCATAGATTCGATTGCCGCAATGCCCGTTAACGTAACTTTTACCGTTCATTAGTTATAGCCCGGCAAAGTGAAATAAACGTGTTAGATTTCCATTGGAAAAAAAACTTTGTATTTCTAAAACTAGAACCCAGGGAATTTTTTTACTATTTTTTTCAAAATCAGCACGTTTGATTTAGTAGAAATTGATACATTTTTATTTAAATATAGGGTGTTTAAATATTTTGGTTTATAACTGGCTACTGAAAAATCCAAGGTACCATTTTTTGATTTATTGCTTGGTAATATTGTATCAGCTGAACACGGAAGTTAAAAATTAGTGTACATACGTAGAAATGTCCATAGATTCGATTGCCGCAATGCCCGTTAACGTAACTTTTACCGTTCATTAGTTATAGCCCGGCAAAGTGAAATAAACGTGTTAGATTTCCATTGGAAAAAAAACTTTGTATTTCTAAAACTAGAACCCCGGGAATTTTTTTACTATTTTTTTCAAAATCAGCATGTTTGATTTAGTAGAAATTGATACATTTTTATTTAAATATAGGGTGTTTAAATATTTTGGTTTATAACTGGCTACTGAAAAATCCAAGGTACCATTTTTTGATTTATTGCTTGGTAATATTGTATCAGCTTAACACGGAAGTTAAAAATTAGTGTACATACGTAGAAATGTCCATAGATTCGATTGCCGCAATGCCCGTTAACGTAACTTTTACCGTTCATTAGTTATAGCCCGGCAAAGTGAAATAAACGTGTTAGATTTCCATTGGAAAAAAAACTTTGTATTTCTAAAACTAGAACCCAGGGAATTTTTTTACTATTTTTTTCAAAATCAGCACGTTTGATTTAGTAGAAATTGATACATTTTTATTTAAATATAGGGTGTTTAAATATTTTGGTTTATAACTGGCTACTGAAAAATCCAAGGTACCATTTTTTGATTTATTGCTTGGTAATATTGTATCAGCTAAACACGGAAGTTAAAAATTAGTGTACATACGTAGAAATGTCCATAGATTCGATTGCCGCAATGCCCGTTAACGTAACTTTTACCGTTCATTAGTTATAGCCCGGCAAAGTGAAATAAACGTGTTAGATTTCCATTGGAAAAAAAACTTTGTATTTCTAAAACTAGAACCCAGGGAATTTTTTTACTATTTTTTTCAAAATCAGCACGTTTGATTTAGTAGAAATTGATACATTTTTATTTAAATATAGGGTGTTTAAATATTTTGGTTTATAACTGGCTACTGAAAAATCCAAGGTACCATTTTTTGATTTATTGCTTGGTAATATTGTATCAGCTGAACACGGAAGTTAAAAATTAGTGTACATACGTAGAAATGTCCATAGATTCGATTGCCGCAATGCCCGTTAACGTAACTTTTACCGTTCATTAGTTATAGCCCGGCAAAGTGAAATAAACGTGTTAGATTTCCATTGGAAAAAAAACTTTGTATTTCTAAAACTAGAACCCAGGGAATTTTTTTACTATTTTTTCAAAATCAGCACGTTTGATTTAGTAGAAATTGATACATTTTTATTTAAATATAGGGTGTTTAAATATTTTGGTTTATAACTGGCTACTGAAAAATCCAAGGTACCATTTTTTGATTTATTGCTTGGTAATATTGTATCAGCTGAACACGGAAGTTCAAAATTAGTGTACATACGTAGAAATGTCCATAGATTCGATTGCCGCAATGCCCGTTAACGTAACTTTTACCGTTCATTAGTTATAGCCCGGCAAAGTGAAATAAACGTGTTAGATTTCCATTGGAAAAAAAACTTTGTATTTCTAAAACTAGAACCCAGGGAATTTTTTTACTATTTTTTTCAAAATCAGCACGTTTGATTTAGTAGAAATTGATACATTTTTATTTAAATATAGGGTGTTTAAATATTTTGGTTTATAACTGGCTACTGAAAAATCCAAGGTACCATTTTTTGATTTATTGCTTGGTAATATTGTATCAGCTGAACACGGAAGTTCAAAATTAGTATACATACGTAAAAATGTCCATAGATTCGATTGCCGCAATGCCCGTTAACGTAACTTTTACCGTTCATTAGTTATAGCCCGGCAAAGTGAAATAAACGTGTTAGATTTCCATTGGAAAAAAAACTTTGTATTTCTAAAACTAGAACCCAGGGAATTTTTTTACTATTTTTTTCAAAATCAGCACGTTTGATTTAGTAGAAATTGATACATTTTTATTTAAATATAGGGTGTTTAAATATTTTGGTTTATAACTGGCTACTGAAAAATTCAAGGTACCATTTTTTGATTTATTGCTTGGTAATATTGTATCAGCTGAACACGGAAGTTCAAAATTAGTGTACATACGTAGAGATGTCCATAGATTCGATTGCCGCAATGCCCGTTAACGTAACTTTTACCGTTCATTAGTTATAGCCCGGCAAAGTGAAATAAACGTGTTAGATTTCCATTGGAAAAAAAACTTTGTATTTCTAAAACTAGAACCCAGGGAATTTTTTTACTATTTTTTTCAAAATCAGCACGTTTGATTTAGTAGAAATTGATACATTTTTATTTAAATATAGGGTGTTTAAATATTTTGGTTTATAACTGGCTACTGAAAAATCCAAGGTACCATTTTTTGATTTATTGCTTGGTAATATTGTATCAGCTGAACACGGAAGTTAAAAATTAGTGTACATACGTAGAAATGTCCATAGATTCGATTGCCGCAATGCCCGTTAACGTAACTTTTACCGTTCATTAGTTATAGCCCGGCAAAGTGAAATAAACGTGTTAGATTTCCATTGGAAAAAAAACTTTGTATTTCTAAAACTAGAACCCAGGGAATTTTTTTACTATTTTTTTCAAAATCAGCACGTTTGATTTAGTAGAAATTGATACATTTTTATTTAAATATAGGGTGTTTAAATATTTTGGTTTATAACTGGCTACTGAAAAATTCAAGGTACCATTTTTTGATTTATTGCTTGGTAATATTGTATCAGCTGAACACGGAAGTTCAAAATTAGTGTACATACGTAGAGATGTCCATAGATTCGATTGCCGCAATGCCCGTTAACGTAACTTTTACCGTTCATTAGTTATAGCCCGGCAAAGTGAAATAAACGTGTTAGATTTCCATTGGAAAAAAACTTTGTATTTCTAAAACTAGAACCCAGGGAATTTTTTTACTATTTTTTTCAAAATCAGCACGTTTGATTTAGTAGAAATTGATACATTTTTATTTAAATATAGGGTGTTTAAATATTTTGGTTTATAACTGGCTACTGAAAAATCCAAGGTACCATTTTTTGATTTATTGCTTGGTAATATTGTATCAGCTGAACACGGAAGTTCAAAATTAGTGTACATACGTAGAAATGTCCATAGATTCGATTGCCGCAATGCCCGTTAACGTAACTTTTACCGTTCATTAGTTATAGCCCGGCAAAGTGAAATAAACGTGTTAGATTTCCATTGGAAAAAAAACTTTGTATTTCTAAAACTAGAACCCAGGGAATTTTTTTACTATTTTTTTCAAAATCAGCACGTTTGATTTAGTAGAAATTGATACATTTTTATTTAAATATAGGGTGTTTAAATATTTTGGTTTATAACTGGCTACTGAAAAATCCAATGTACCATTTTTTGATTTATTGCTTGGTAATATTGTATCAGCTGAACACGGAAGTTAAAAATTAGTGTACATACGTAGAAATGTCCATAGATTCGATTGCCGCAAAGCCCGTTAACGTAACTTTTACCGTTCATTAGTTATAGTCCGGCAAAGTGAAATAAACGTGTTAGATTTCCATTGGAAAAAAAACTTTGTATTTCTAAAACTAGAACCCAGGGAATTTTTTTAATATTTTTTTCAAAATCAGCACGTTTGATTTAGTAGAAATTGATACATTTTTATTTAAATATAGGGTGTTTAAATATTTTGGTTTATAACTGGCTACTGAAAAATCCAAGGTATCATTTTTTGATTTATTGCTTGGTAATATTGTATCAGCTGAACACGGAAGTTCAAAATTTGTATACATACGTAGAAATGTCCATAGATTCGATTGCCGCAATGCCCGTTAACGTAACTTTTACCGTTCATTAGTTATAGCCCGGCAAAGTGAAATAAACGTGTTAGATTTCCATTGGAAAAAAAACTTTGTATTTCTAAAACTAGAACCCAGGGAATTTTTTTACTATTTTTTTCAAAATCAGCACGTTTGATTTAGTAGAAATTGATACATTTTTATTTAAATATAGGGTGTTTAAATATTTTGGTTTATAACTGGCTACTGAAAAATCCAAGGTACCATTTTTTGATTTATTGCTTGGTAATATTGTATCAGCTAAACACAGAAGTTAAAAATTAGTGTACATACGTAGAAATGTCCATAGATTCGATTGCCGCAATGCCCGTTAACGTAACTTTTACCGTTCATTAGTTATAGCCCGGCAAAGTGAAATAAACGTGTTAGATTTCCATTGGAAAAAAAAACTTTGTATTTCTAAAACTAGAACCCAGGGAATTTTTTTACTATTTTTTTCAAAATCAGCACGTTTGATTTAGTGGAAATTGATACATTTTTATTTAAATATAGGGTGTTTAAATATTTTGGTTTATAACTGGCTACTGAAAAATCCAAGGTACCATTTTTTGATTTATTGCTTGGTAATATTGTATCAGCTGAACACGGAAGTTAAAAATTAGTGTACATACGTAGAAATGTCCATAGATTCGATTGCCGCAATGCCCGTTAACGTAACTTTTACCGTTCATTAGTTATAGCCCGGCAAAGTGAAATAAACGTGTTAGATTTCCATTGGAAAAAAAACTTTGTATTTCTAAAACTAGAACCCAGGGAATTTTTTTACTATTTTTTTCAAAATCAGCACGTTAGATTTAGTAGAAATTGATACATTTTTATTTAAATATAGGGTGTTTAAATATTTTGGTTTATAACTGGCTACTGAAAAATCCAAGGTACCATTTTTTGATTTATTGCTTGGTAATATTGTATCAGCTGAACACGGAAGTTAAAAATTAGTGTACATACGTAGAAATGTCCATAGATTCGATTTCCGCAATGCCCGTTAACGTAACTTTTACCGTTCATTAGTTATAGCCCGGCAAAGTGAAATAAACGTGTTAGATTTCCATTGGAAAAAAAACTTTGTATTTCTAAAACTAGAACCCAGGGAATTTTTTTACTATTTTTTTCAAAATCAGCACGTTTGATTTAGTAGAAATTGATACATTTTTATTTAAATATAGGGTGTTTAAATATTTTGGTTTATAACTGGCTACTGAAAAATCCAAGGTACCATTTTTTGATTTATTGCTTGGTAATATTGTATCAGCTGAACACGGAAGTTAAAAATTAGTGTACATACGTAGAAATGTCCATAGATTCGATTGCCGCAATGCCCGTTAACGTAACTTTTACCGTTCATTAGTTATAGCCCGGCAAAGTGAAATAAACGTGTTAGATTTCCATTGGAAAAAAAACTTTGTATTTCTAAAACTAGAACCCAGGGAATTTTTTTACTATTTTTTTCAAAATCAGCACGTTAGATTTAGTAGAAATTGATACATTTTTATTTAAATATAGGGTGTTTAAATATTTTGGTTTATAACTGGCTACTGAAAAATCCAAGGTACCATTTTTTGATTTATTGCTTGGTAATATTGTATCAGCTGAACACGGAAGTTAAAAATTAGTGTACATACGTAGAAATGTCCATAGATTCGATTTCCGCAATGCCCGTTAACGTAACTTTTACCGTTCATTAGTTATAGCCCGGCAAAGTGAAATAAACGTGTTAGATTTCCATTGGAAAAAAAACTTTGTATTTCTAAAACTAGAACCCAGGGAATTTTTTTACTATTTTTTTCAAAATCAGCACGTTTGATTTAGTAGAAATTGATACATTTTTATTTAAATATAGGGTGTTTAAATATTTTGGTTTATAACTGGCTACTGAAAAATCCAAGGTACCATTTTTTGATTTATTGCTTGGTAATATTGTATCAGCTGAACACGGAAGTTAAAAATTAGTGTACATACGTAGAAATGTCCATAGATTCGATTGCCGCAATGCCCGTTAACGTAACTTTTACCGTTCATTAGTTATAGCCCGGCAAAGTGAAATAAACGTGTTAGATTTCCATTGGAAAAAAAACTTTGTATTTCTAAAACTAGAACCCAGGGATTTTTTTTACTATTTTTTTCAAAATCAGCACGTTTGATTTAGTAGAAATTGATACATTTTTATTTAAATATAGGGTGTTTAAATATTTTGGTTTATAACTGGCTACTGAAAAATCCAAGGTACCATTTTTTGATTTATTGCTTGGTAATATTGTATCAGCTGAACACGGAAGTTAAAAATTAGTGCACATACGTAGAAATGTCCATAGATTCGATTGCCGCAATGCCCGTTAACGTAACTTTTACCGTTCATTAGTTATAGCCCGGCAAAGTGAAATAAACGTGTTAGATTTCCATTGGAAAAAAACTTTGTATTTCTAAAACTAGAACCCAGGGAATTTTTTTACTATTTTTTTCAAAATCAGCACGTTTGATTTAGTAGAAATTGATACATTTTTATTTAAATATAGGGTGTTTAAATATTTTGGTTTATAACTGGCTACTGAAAAATCCAAGGTACCATTTTTTGATTTATTGCTTGGTAATATTGTATCAGCTGAACACGGAAGTTAAAAATTAGTGTACATACGTAGAAATGTCCATAGATTCGATTGCCGCAATGCCCGTTAACGTAACTTTTACCGTTCATTAGTTATAGCCCGGCAAAGTGAAATAAACGTGTTAGATTTCCATTGGAAAAAAAACTTTGTATTTCTAAAACTAGAACCCAGGGAATTTTTTTACTATTTTTTTCAAAATCAGCACGTTTGATTTAGTAGAAATTGATACATTTTTATTTAAATATAGGGTGTTTAAATATTTTGGTTTATAACTGGCTACTGAAAAATCCAAGGTACCATTTTTTGATTTATTGCTTGGTAATATTGTATCAGCTGAACACGGAAGTTAAAAATTAGTGCTCATACGTAGAAATGTCCATAGATTCGATTGCCGCAATGCCCGTTAACGTAACTTTTACCGTTCATTAGTTATAGCCCGGCAAAGTGAAATAAACGTGTTAGATTTCCATTGGAAAAAAAACTTTGTATTTCTAAAACTAGAACCCAGGGAATTTTTTTACTATTTTTTTCAAAATCAGCACGTTTGATTTAGTAGAAATTGATACATTTTTATTTAAATATAGGGTGTTTAAATATTTTGGTTTATAACTGGCTACTGAAAAATCCAAGGTACCATTTTTTGATTTATTGCTTGGTAATATTGTATCAGCTTAACACGGAAGTTAAAAATTAGTGTACATACGTAGAAATGTCCATAGATTCGATTGCCGCAATGCCCGTTAACGTAACTTTTACCGTTCATTAGTTATAGCCCGGCAAAGTGAAATAAACGTGTTAGATTTCCATTGGAAAAAAAACTTTGTATTTCTAAAACTAGAACCCAGGGAATTTTTTTACTATTTTTTTCAAAATCAGCACGTTTGATTTAGTAGAAATTGATACATTTTTATTTAAATATAGGGTGTTTAAATATTTTGGTTTATAACTGGCTACTGAAAAATCCAAGGTACCATTTTTTGATTTATTGCTTGGTAATATTGTATCAGATGAACACGGAAGTTAAAAATTAGTGTACATACGTAGAAATGTCCATAGATTCGATTTCCGCAATGCCCGTTAACGTAACTTTTACCGTTCATTAGTTATAGCCCGGCAAAGTGAAATAAACGTGTTAGATTTCCATTGGAAAAAAAACTTTGTATTTCTAAAACTAGAACCCAGGGAATTTTTTTACTATTTTTTTCAAAATCAGCACGTTTGATTTAGTAGAAATTGATACATTTTTATTTAAATATAGGGTGTTTAAATATTTTGGTTTATAACTGGCTACTGAAAAATCCAAGGTACCATTTTTTGATTTATTGCTTGGTAATATTGTATCAGCTGAACACGGAAGTTAAAAATTAGTGTACATACGTAGAAATGTCCATAGATTCGATTGCCGCAATGCCCGTTAACGTAACTTTTACCGTTCATTAGTTATAGCCCGGCAAAGTGAAATAAACGTGTTAGATTTCCATTGGAAAAAAAACTTTGTATTTCTAAAACTAGAACCCAGGGAATTTTTTTACTATTTTTTTAAAAATCAGCACGTTAGATTTAGTAGAAATTGATACATTTTTATTTAAATATAGGGTGTTTAAATATTTTGGTTTATAACTGGCTACTGAAAAATCCAAGGTACCATTTTTTGATTTATTGCTTGGTAATATTGTATCAGCTGAACACGGAAGTTAAAAATTAGTGTACATACGTAGAAATGTCCATAGATTCGATTTCCGCAATGCCCGTTAACGTAACTTTTACCGTTCATTAGTTATAGCCCGGCAAAGTGAAATAAACGTGTTAGATTTCCATTGGAAAAAAAACTTTGTATTTCTAAAACTAGAACCCAGGGAATTTTTTTACTATTTTTTTCAAAATCAGCACGTTTGATTTAGTAGAAATTGATACATTTTTATTTAAATATAGGGTGTTTAAATATTTTGGTTTATAACTGGCTACTGAAAAATCCAAGGTACCATTTTTTGATTTATTGCTTGGTAATATTGTATCAGCTGAACACGGAAGTTAAAAATTAGTGTACATACGTAGAAATGTCCATAGATTCGATTGCCGCAATGCCCGTTAACGTAACTTTTACCGTTCATTAGTTATAGCCCGGCAAAGTGAAATAAACGTGTTAGATTTCCATTGGAAAAAAAACTTTGTATTTCTAAAACTAGAACCCAGGGAATTTTTTTACTATTTTTTTCAAAATCAGCACGTTTGATTTAGTAGAAATTGATACATTTTTATTTAAATATAGGGTGTTTAAATATTTTGGTTTATAACTGGCTACTGAAAAATCCAAGGTACCATTTTTTGATTTATTGCTTGGTAATATTGTATCAGCTGAACACGGAAGTTAAAAATTAGTGCTCATACGTAGAAATGTCCATAGATTCGATTGCCGCAATGCCCGTTAACGTAACTTTTACCGTTCATTAGTTATAGCCCGGCAAAGTGAAATAAACGTGTTAGATTTCCATTGGAAAAAAACTTTGTATTTCTAAAACTAGAACCCAGGGAATTTTTTTACTATTTTTTTCAAAATCAGCACGTTTGATTTAGTAGAAATTGATACATTTTTATTTAAATATAGGGTGTTTAAATATTTTGGTTTATAACTGGCTACTGAAAAATCCAAGGTACCATTTTTTGATTTATTGCTTGGTAATATTGTATCAGCTGAACACGGAAGTTAAAAATTAGTGCTCATACGTAGAAATGTCCATAGATTCGATTGCCGCAATGCCCGTTAACGTAACTTTTACCGTTCATTAGTTATAGCCCGGCAAAGTGAAATAAACGTGTTAGATTTCCATTGGAAAAAAACTTTGTATTTCTAAAACTAGAACCCAGGGAATTTTTTTACTATTTTTTTCAAAATCAGCACGTTTGATTTAGTAGAAATTGATACATTTTTATTTAAATATAGGGTGTTTAAATATTTTGGTTTATAACTGGCTACTGAAAAATCCAAGGTACCATTTTTTGATTTATTGCTTGGTAATATTGTATCAGCTGAACACGGAAGTTAAAAATTAGTGTACATACGTAGAAATGTCCATAGATTCGATTGCCGCAATGCCCGTTAACGTAACTTTTACCGTTCATTAGTTATAGCCCGGCAAAGTGAAATAAACGTGTTAGATTTCCATTGGAAAAAAAACTTTGTATTTCTAAAACTAGAACCCAGGGAATTTTTTTACTATTTTTTTAAAAATCAGCACGTTAGATTTAGTAGAAATTGATACATTTTTATTTAAATATAGGGTGTTTAAATATTTTGGTTTATAACTGGCTACTGAAAAATCCAAGGTACCATTTTTTGATTTATTGCTTGGTAATATTGTATCAGCTGAACACGGAAGTTAAAAATTAGTGTACATACGTAGAAATGTCCATAGATTCGATTGCCGCAATGCCCGTTAACGTAACTTTTACCGTTCATTAGTTATAGCCCGGCAAAGTGAAATAAACGTGTTAGATTTCCATTGGAAAAAAAACTTTGTATTTCTAAAACTAGAACCCAGGGAATTTTTTTACTATTTTTTTCAAAATCAGCACGTTTGATTTAGTAGAAATTGATACATTTTTATTTAAATATAGGGTGTTTAAATATTTTGGTTTATAACTGGCTACTGAAAAATCCAAGGTACCATTTTTTGATTTATTGCTTGGTAATATTGTATCAGCTGAACACGGAAGTTCAAAATTAGTGTACATACGTAGAAATGTCCATAGATTCGATTGCCGCAATGCCCGTTAACGTAACTTTTACCGTTCATTAGTTATAGCCCGGCAAAGTGAAATAAACGTGTTAGATTTCCATTGGAAAAAAAACTTTGTATTTCTAAAACTAGAACCCAGGGAATTTTTTTACTATTTTTTTCAAAATCAGCACGTTTGATTTAGTAGAAATTGATACATTTTTATTTAAATATAGGGTGTTTAAATATTTTGGTTTATAACTGGCTACTGAAAAATCCAAGGTACCATTTTTTGATTTATTGCTTGGTAATATTGTATCAGCTAAACACGGAAGTTCAAAATTAGTATACATACGTAGAAATGTCCATAGATTCGATTGCCGCAATGCCCGTTAACGTAACTTTTACCGTTCATTAGTTATAGCCCGGCAAAGTGAAATAAACGTGTTAGATTTCCATTGGAAAAAAAACTTTGTATTTCTAAAACTAGAACCCAGGGAATTTTTTTACTATTTTTTTCAAAATCAGCACGTTTGATTTAGTAGAAATTGATACATTTTTATTTAAATATAGGGTGTTTAAATATTTTGGTTTATAACTGGCTACTGAAAAATCCGAGGTACCATTTTTTGATTTATTGCTTGGTAATATTGTATCAGCTGAACACGGAAGTTCAAAATTAGTGTACATACGTAGAAATGTCCATAGATTCGATTGCCGCAATGCCCGTTAACGTAACTTTTACCGTTCATTAGTTATAGCCCGGCAAAGTGAAATAAACGTGTTAGATTTCCATTGGAAAAAAAACTTTGTATTTCTAAAACTAGAACCCAGGGAATTTTTTTACTATTTTTTTCAAAATCAGCACGTTTGATTTAGTAGAAATTGATACATTTTTATTTAAATATAGGGTGTTTAAATATTTTGGTTTATAACTGGCTACTGAAAAATCCAAGGTACCATTTTTTGATTTATTGCTTGGTAATATTGTATCAGCTGAACACGGAAGTTCAAAATTAGTGTACATACGTAGAGATGTCCATAGATTCGATTGCCGCAATGCCCGTTAACGTAACTTTTACCGTTCATTAGTTATAGCCCGGCAAAGTGAAATAAACGTGTTAGATTTCCATTGGAAAAAAAACTTTGTATTTCTAAAACTAGAACCCAGGGAATTTTTTTACTATTTTTTTCAAAATCAGCACGTTTGATTTAGTAGAAATTGATACATTTTTATTTAAATATAGGGTGTTTAAATATTTTGGTTTATAACTGGCTACTGAAAAATCCAAGGTACCATTTTTTGATTTATTGCTTGGTAATATTGTATCAGCTGAACACGGAAGTTAAAAATTAGTGTACATACGTAGAAATGTCCATAGATTCGATTGCCGCAATGCCCGTTAACGTAACTTTTACCGTTCATTAGTTATAGCCCGGCAAAGTGAAATAAACGTGTTAGATTTCCATTGGAAAAAAAACTTTGTATTTCTAAAACTAGAACCCAGGGAATTTTTTTACTATTTTTTTCAAAATCAGCACGTTTGATTTAGTAGAAATTGATACATTTTTATTTAAATATAGGGTGTTTAAATATTTTGGTTTATAACTGGCTACTGAAAAATCCAAGGTACCATTTTTTGATTTATTGCTTGGTAATATTGTATCAGCTGAACACGGAAGTTCAAAATTAGTGTACATACGTAGAAATGTCCATAGATTCGATTGCCGCAATGCCCGTTAACGTAACTTTTACCGTTCATTAGTTATAGCCCGGCAAAGTGAAATAAACGTGTTAGATTTCCATTGGAAAAAAAACTTTGTATTTCTAAAACTAGAACCCAGGGAATTTTAATAATATTTTTTTCAAAATCAGCACGTTTGATTTAGTAGAAATTGATACATTTTTATTTAAATATAGGGTGTTTAAATATTTTGGTTTATAACTGGCTACTGAAAAATCCAAGGTATCATTTATTGATTTATTGCTTGGTAATATTGTATCAGCTGAACACGGAAGTTCAAAATTTGTATACATACGTAGAAATGTCCATAGATTCGATTGCCGCAATGCCCGTTAACGTAACTTTTACCGTTCATTAGTTATAGCCCGGCAAAGTGAAATAAAGGTGTTAGATTTCCATTGGAAAAAAAACTTTGTATTTCTAAAACTAGAACCCAGGGAATTTTTTTACTATTTTTTTCAAAATCAGCACGTTTGATTTAGTAGAAATTGATACATTTTTATTTAAATATAGGGTGTTTAAATATTTTGGTTTATAACTGGCTACTGAAAAATCCAAGGTACCATTTTTTGATTTATTGCTTGGTAATATTGTATCAGCTGAACACGGAAGTTAAAAATTAGTGTACATACGTAGAAATGTCCATAGATTCGATTGCCGCAATGCCCGTTAACGTAACTTTTACCGTTCATTAGTTATAGCCCGGCAAAGTGAAATAAACGTGTTAGATTTCCATTGGAAAAAAAAATTTGTATTTCTAAAACTAGAACCCAGGGAATTTTTTTACTATTTTTTTCAAAATCAGCACGTTTGATTTAGTAGAAATTGATACATTTTTATTTAAATATAGGGTGTTTAAATATTTTGGTTTATAACTGGCTACTGAAAAATCCAAGGTACCATTTTTTGATTTATTGCTTAGTAATATTGTATCAGCTGAACACGGAAGTTCAAAATTAGTGTACATACGTAGAAATGTCCATAGATTCTATTGTTGCAATGCCCGTTAACGTAACTTTTACCGTTCATTAGTTATAGCCCGGCAAAGTGAAATAAACGTGTTAGATTTCCATTGGAAAAAAAACTTTGTATTTCTAAAACTAGAACCCAGGGAATTTTTTTACTATTTTTTTCAAAATCAGCACGTTTGATTTAGTAGAAATTGATACATTTTTATTTAAATATAGGGTGTTTAAATATTTTGGTTTATAACTGGCTACTGAAAAATCCAAGGTACCATTTTTTGATTTATTGCTTGGTAATATTGTATCAGCTGAACACGGAAGTTCAAAATTAGTGTACATACGTAGAAATGTCCATAGATTCGATTGCCGCAATGCCCGTTAACGTAACTTTTACCGTTCATTAGTTATAGCCCGGCAAAGTGAAATAAACGTGTTAGATTTCCATTGGAAAAAAAACTTTGTATTTCTAAAACTAGAACCCAGGGAATTTTTTTACTATTTTTTTCAAAATCAGCACGTTTGATTTAGTAGAAATTTATACATTTTTATTTAAATATAGGGTGTTTAAATATTTTGGTTTATAACTGGCTACTGAAAAATCCAAGGTACCATTTTTTGATTTATTGCTTGGTAATATTGTATCAGCTGAACACGGAAGTTCAAAATTAGTGTACATACGTAGAAATGTCCATAGATTCGATTGCCGCAATGCCCGTTAACGTAACTTTTACCGTTCATTAGTTATAGCCCGGCAAAGTGAAATAAACGTGTTAGATTTCCATTGGAAAAAAAAACTTTGTATTTCTAAAACTAGAACCCAGGGAATTTTTTTACTATTTTTTTCAAAATCAGCACGTTTGATTTAGTAGAAATTGATACATTTTTATTTAAATATAGGGTGTTTAAATATTTTGGTTTATAACTGGCTACTGAAAAATCCAAGGTACCATTTTTTGATTTATTGCTTGGTAATATTGTATCAGCTGAACACGGAAGTTCAAAATTAGTGTACATACGTAGAAATGTCCATAGATTCGATTGCCGCAATGCCCGTTAACGTAACTTTTACCGTTCATTAGTTATAGCCCGGCAAAGTGAAATAAACGTGTTAGATTTCCATTGGAAAAAAAACTTTGTATTTCTAAAACTAGAACCCAGGGAATTTTAATAATATTTTTTTCAAAATCAGCACGTTTGATTTAGTAGAAATTGATACATTTTTATTTAAATATAGGGTGTTTAAATATTTTGGTTTATAACTGGCTACTGAAAAATCCAAGGTATCATTTATTGATTTATTGCTTGGTAATATTGTATCAGCTGAACACGGAAGTTCAAAATTTGTATACATACGTAGAAATGTCCATAGATTCGATTGCCGCAATGCCCGTTAACGTAACTTTTACCGTTCATTAGTTATAGCCCGGCAAAGTGAAATAAAGGTGTTAGATTTCCATTGGAAAAAAAACTTTGTATTTCTAAAACTAGAACCCAGGGAATTTTTTTACTATTTTTTTCAAAATCAGCACGTTTGATTTAGTAGAAATTGATACATTTTTATTTAAATATAGGGTGTTTAAATATTTTGGTTTATAACTGGCTACTGAAAAATCCAAGGTACCATTTTTTGATTTATTGCTTGGTAATATTGTATCAGCTGAACACGGAAGTTAAAAATTAGTGTACATACGTAGAAATGTCCATAGATTCGATTGCCGCAATGCCCGTTAACGTAACTTTTACCGTTCATTAGTTATAGCCCGGCAAAGTGAAATAAACGTGTTAGATTTCCATTGGAAAAAAAAATTTGTATTTCTAAAACTAGAACCCAGGGAATTTTTTTACTATTTTTTTCAAAATCAGCACGTTTGATTTAGTAGAAATTGATACATTTTTATTTAAATATAGGGTGTTTAAATATTTTGGTTTATAACTGGCTACTGAAAAATCCAAGGTACCATTTTTTGATTTATTGCTTAGTAATATTGTATCAGCTGAACACGGAAGTTCAAAATTAGTGTACTTACGTAGAAATGTCCATAGATTCGATTGTTGCAATGCCCGTTAACGTAACTTTTACCGTTCATTAGTTATAGCCCGGCAAAGTGAAATAAACGTGTTAGATTTCCATTGGAAAAAAAACTTTGTATTTCTAAAACTAGAACCCAGGGAATTTTTTTACTATTTTTTTCAAAATCAGCACGTTTGATTTAGTAGAAATTGATACATTTTTATTTAAATATAGGGTGTTTAAATATTTTGGTTTATAACTGGCTACTGAAAAATCCAAGGTACCATTTTTTGATTTATTGCTTGGTAATATTGTATCAGCTGAACACGGAAGTTCAAAATTAGTGTACATACGTAGAAATGTCCATAGATTCGATTGCCGCAATGCCCGTTAACGTAACTTTTACCGTTCATTAGTTATAGCCCGGCAAAGTGAAATAAACGTGTTAGATTTCCATTGGAAAAAAAACTTTGTATTTCTAAAACTAGAACCCAGGGAATTTTTTTACTATTTTTTTCAAAATCAGCACGTTTGATTTAGTAGAAATTTATACATTTTTATTTAAATATAGGGTGTTTAAATATTTTGGTTTATAACTGGCTACTGAAAAATCCAAGGTACCATTTTTTGATTTATTGCTTGGTAATATTGTATCAGCTGAACACGGAAGTTCAAAATTTGTATACATATGTAGAAATGTCCATAGATTCGATTGCCGCAATGCCCGTTAACGTAACTTTTACCGTTCATTAGTTATAGCCCGGCAAAGTGAAATAAAGGTGTTAGATTTCCATTGGAAAAAAAACTTTGTATTTCTAAAACTAGAACCCAGGGAATTTTTTTACTATTTTTTTCAAAATCAGCACGTTTGATTTAGTAGAAATTGATACATTTTTATTTAAATATAGGGTGTTTAAATATTTTGGTTTATAACTGGCTACTGAAAAATCCAAGGTACCATTTTTTGATTTATTGCTTGGTAATATTGTATCAGCTGAACACGGAAGTTAAAAATTAGTGTACATACGTAGAAATGTCCATAGATTCGATTGCCGCAATGCCCGTTAACGTAACTTTTACCGTTCATTAGTTATAGCCCGGCAAAGTGAAATAAACGTGTTAGATTTCCATTGGAAAAAAAAATTTGTATTTCTAAAACTAGAACCCAGGGAATTTTTTTACTATTTTTTTCAAAATCAGCACGTTTGATTTAGTAGAAATTGATACATTTTTATTTAAATATAGGGTGTTTAAATATTTTGGTTTATAACTGGCTACTGAAAAATCCAAGGTACCATTTTTTGATTTATTGCTTAGTAATATTGTATCAGCTGAACACGGAAGTTCAAAATTAGTGTACATACGTAGAAATGTCCATAGATTCGATTGCCGCAATGCCCGTTAACGTAACTTTTACCGTTCATTAGTTATAGCCCGGCAAAGTGAAATAAACGTGTTAGAGTTCCATTGGAAAAAAAACTTTGTATTTCTAAAACTAGAACCCAGGGAATTTTTTTACTATTTTTTTCAAAATCAGCACGTTTGATTTAGTAGAAATTGATACATTTTTATTTAAATATAGGGTGTTTAAATATTTTGGTTTATAACTGGCTACTGAAAAATCCAAGGTACCATTTTTTGATTTATTGCTTGGTAATATTGTATCAGCTGAACACGGAAGTTAAAAATTAGTGTACATACGTAGAAATGTCCATAGATTCGATTGCCGTAATGCCCGTTAACGTAACTTTTACCGTTCGTTAGTTATAGCCCGGCAAAGTGAAATAAACGTGTTAGATTTCCATTGGAAAAAAAACTTTGTATTTCTAAAACTAGAACCCAGGGAATTTTTTTACTATTTTTTTCAAAATCAGCATGTTTGATTTAGTAGAAATTGATACATTTTTATTTAAATATAGGGTGTTTAAATATTTTGGTTTATAACTGGCTACTGAAAAATCCAAGGTACCATTTTTTGATTTATTGCTTGGTAATATTGCATCAGCTGAACACGGAAGTTCAAAATTAGTGTACATACGTAGAAATGTCCATAGATTCGATTGCCGCAATGCCCGTTAACGTAACTTTTACCGTTCATTAGTTATAGCCCGGCAAAGTGAAATAAACGTGTTAGATTTCCATTGGAAAAAAAACTTTGTATTTCTAAAACTAGAACCCAGGGAATTTTTTTATTATTTTTTTCAAAATCAGCACGTTTGATTTAGTAGAAATTGATACATTTTTATTTAAATATAGGGTGTTTAAATATTTTGGTTTATAACTGGCTACTGAAAAATCCAAGGTACCATTTTTTGATTTATTGCTTGGTAATATTGTATCAGCTGAACACGGAAGTTAAAAATTAGTGTACATACGTAGAAATGTCCATAGATTCGATTGCCGCAATGCCCGTTAACGTAACTTTTACCGTTCATTAGTTATAGCCCGGCAAAGTGAAATAAACGTGTTAGATTTCCATTGGAAAAAAAACTTTGTATTTCTAAAACTAGAACCCAGGGAATTTTTTTACTATTTTTTTCAAAATCAGCATGTTTGATTTAGTAGAAATTGATACATTTTTATTTAAATATAGGGTGTTTAAATATTTTGGTTTATAACTGGCTACTGAAAAATCCAAGGTACCATTTTTTGATTTATTGCTTGGTAATATTGTATCAGCTGAACACGGAAGTTAAAAATTAGTGTACATACGTAGAAATGTCCATAGATTCGATTGCCGCAATGCCCGTTAACGTAACTTTTACCGTTCATTAGTTATAGCCCGGCAAAGTGAAATAAACGTGTTAGATTTCCATTGGAAAAAAAACTTTGTATTTCTAAAACTAGAACCCAGGGAATTTTTTTATTATTTTTTTCAAAATCAGCACGTTTTATTTAGTAGAAATTGATACATTTTTATTTAAATATAGGGTGTTTAAATATTTTGGTTTATAACTGGCTACTGAAAAATCCAAGGTACCATTTTTTGATTTATTGCTTGGTAATATTGTATCAGCTGAACACGGAAGTTAAAAATTAGTGTACATACGTAGAAATGTCCATAGATTCGATTGCCGCAATGCCCGTTAACGTAACTTTTACCGTTCATTAGTTATAGCCCGGCAAAGTGAAATAAACGTGTTAGATTTCCATTGGAAAAAAAACTTTGTATTTCTAAAACTAGAACCCAGGGAATTTTTTTACTATTTTTTTCAAAATCAGCACGTTTGATTTAGTAGAAATTGATACATTTTTATTTAAATATAGGGTGTTTAAATATTTTGGTTTATAACTGGCTACTGAAAAATCCAAGGTACCATTTTTTGATTTATTGCTTGGTAATATTGTATCAGCTTAACACGGAAGTTAAAAATTAGTGTACATACGTAGAAATGTCCATAGATTCGATTGCCGCAATGCCCGTTAACGTAACTTTTACCGTTCATTAGTTATAGCCCGGCAAAGTGAAATAAACGTGTTAGATTTCCATTGGAAAAAAAACTTTGTATTTCTAAAACTAGAACCCAGAGAATTTTTTTACTATTTTTTTCAAAATCAGCATGTTTGATTTAGTAGAAATTGATACATTTTTATTTAAATATAGGGTGTTTAAATATTTTGGTTTATAACTGGCTACTGAAAAATCCAAGGTACCATTTTTTGATTTATTGCTTGGTAATATTGTATCAGCTGAACACGGAAGTTAAAAATTAGTGTACATACGTAGAAATGTCCATAGATTCGATTGCCGCAATGCCCGTTAACGTAACTTTTACCGTTCATTAGTTATAGCCCGGCAAAGTGAAATAAACGTGTTAGATTTCCATTGGAAAAAAAACTTTGTATTTCTAAAACTAGAACCCAGGGAATTTTTTTACTATTTTTTTCAAAATCAGCACGTTTGATTTAGTAGAAATTGATACATTTTTATTTAAATATAGGGTGTTTAAATATTTTGGTTTATAACTGGCTACTGAAAAATCCAAGGTACCATTTTTTGATTTATTGCTTGGTAATATTGTATCAGCTGAACACGGAAGTTCAAAATTAGTGTACATACGTAGAAATGTCCATAGATTCGATTGCCGCAATGCCCGTTAACGTAACTTTTACCGTTCATTAGTTATAGCCCGGCAAAGTGAAATAAACGTGTTAGATTTCCATTGGAAAAAAAACTTTGTATTTCTAAAACTAGAACCCAGGGAATTTTTTTACTATTTTTTTCAAAATCAGCACGTTTGATTTAGTAGAAATTGATACATTTTTATTTAAATATAGGGTGTTTAAATATTTTGGTTTATAACTGGCTACTGAAAAATCCAAGGTACCATTTTTTGATTTATTGCTTGGTAATATTGTATCAGCTAAACACGGAAGTTCAAAATTAGTATACATACGTAGAAATGTCCATAGATTCGATTGCCGCAATGCCCGTTAACGTAACTTTTACCGTTCATTAGTTATAGCCCGGCAAAGTGAAATAAACGTGTTAGATTTCCATTGGAAAAAAAACTTTGTATTTCTAAAACTAGAACCCAGGGAATTTTTTTACTATTTTTTTCAAAATCAGCACGTTTGATTTAGTAGAAATTGATACATTTTTATTTAAATATAGGGTGTTTAAATATTTTGGTTTATAACTGGCTACTGAAAAATCCAAGGTACCATTTTTTGATTTATTGCTTGGTAATATTGTATCAGCTGAACACGGAAGTTCAAAATTAGTGTACATACGTAGAAATGTCCATAGATTCGATTGCCGCAATGCCCGTTAACGTAACTTTTACCGTTCATTAGTTATAGCCCGGCAAAGTGAAATAAACGTGTTAGATTTCCATTGGAAAAAAAACTTTGTATTTCTAAAACTAGAACCCAGGGAATTTTTTTACTATTTTTTTCAAAATCAACACGTTTGATTTAGTAGAAATTGATACATTTTTATTTAAATATAGGGTGTTTAAATATTTTGGTTTATAACTGGCTACTGAAAAATCCAAGGTACCATTTTTTGATTTATTGCTTGGTAATATTGTATCAGCTGAACACGGAAGTTAAAAATTAGTGTACATACGTAGAAATGTCCATAGATTCGATTGCCGCAATGCCCGTTAACGTAACTTTTACCGTTCATTAGTTATAGCCCGGCAAAGTGAAATAAACGTGTTAGATTTCCATTGGAAAAAAAACTTTGTATTTCTAAAACTAGAACCCAGGGAATTTTTTTACTATTTTTTTCAAAATCAGCATGTTTGATTTAGTAGAAATTGATACATTTTTATTTAAATATAGGGTGTTTAAATATTTTGGTTTATAACTGGCTACTGAAAAATCCAAGGTACCATTTTTTGATTTATTGCTTGGTAATATTGTATCAGCTGAACACGGAAGTTAAAAATTAGTGTACATACGTAGAAATGTCCATAGATTCGATTGCCGCAATGCCCGTTAACGTAACTTTTACCGTTCATTAGTTATAGCCCGGCAAAGTGAAATAAACGTGTTAGATTTCCATTGGAAAAAAAACTTTGTATTTCTAAAACTAGAACCCAGGGAATTTTTTTATTATTTTTTTCAAAATCAGCACGTTTTATTTAGTAGAAATTGATACATTTTTATTTAAATATAGGGTGTTTAAATATTTTGGTTTATAACTGGCTACTGAAAAATCCAAGGTACCATTTTTTGATTTATTGCTTGGTAATATTGTATCAGCTGAACACGGAAGTTAAAAATTAGTGTACATACGTAGAAATGTCCATAGATTCGATTGCCGCAATGCCCGTTAACGTAACTTTTACCGTTCATTAGTTATAGCCCGGCAAAGTGAAATAAACGTGTTAGATTTCCATTGGAAAAAAAACTTTGTATTTCTAAAACTAGAACCCAGGGAATTTTTTTACTATTTTTTTCAAAATCAGCACGTTTGATTTAGTAGAAATTGATACATTTTTATTTAAATATAGGGTGTTTAAATATTTTGGTTTATAACTGGCTACTGAAAAATCCAAGGTACCATTTTTTGATTTATTGCTTGGTAATATTGTATCAGCTTAACACGGAAGTTAAAAATTAGTGTACATACGTAGAAATGTCCATAGATTCGATTGCCGCAATGCCCGTTAACGTAACTTTTACCGTTCATTAGTTATAGCCCGGCAAAGTGAAATAAACGTGTTAGATTTCCATTGGAAAAAAAACTTTGTATTTCTAAAACTAGAACCCAGGGAATTTTTTTACTATTTTTTTCAAAATCAGCATGTTTGATTTAGTAGAAATTGATACATTTTTATTTAAATATAGGGTGTTTAAATATTTTGGTTTATAACTGGCTACTGAAAAATCCAAGGTACCATTTTTTGATTTATTGCTTGGTAATATTGTATCAGCTGAACACGGAAGTTAAAAATTAGTGTACATACGTAGAAATGTCCATAGATTCGATTGCCGCAATGCCCGTTAACGTAACTTTTACCGTTCATTAGTTATAGCCCGGCAAAGTGAAATAAACGTGTTAGATTTCCATTGGAAAAAAAACTTTGTATTTCTAAAACTAGAACCCAGGGAATTTTTTTACTATTTTTTTCAAAATCAGCACGTTTGATTTAGTAGAAATTGATACATTTTTATTTAAATATAGGGTGTTTAAATATTTTGGTTTATAACTGGCTACTGAAAAATCCAAGGTACCATTTTTTGATTTATTGCTTGGTAATATTGTATCAGCTGAACACGGAAGTTAAAAATTAGTATACATACGTAGAAATGTCCATAGATTCGATTGCCGCAATGCCCGTTAACGTAACTTTTACCGTTCATTAGTTATAGCCCGGCAAAGTGAAATAAACGTGTTAGATTTCCATTGGAAAAAAAACTTTGTATTTCTAAAACTAGAACCCAGGGAATTTTTTTACTATTTTTTTCAAAATCAGCACGTTTGATTTAGTAGAAATTGATACATTTTTATTTAAATATAGGGTGTTTAAATATTTTGGTTTATAACTGGCTACTGAAAAATCCAAGGTACCATTTTTTGATTTATTGCTTGGTAATATTGTATCAGCTGAACACGGAAGTTCAAAATTAGTGTACATACGTAGAAATGTCCATAGATTCGATTGCCGCAATGCCCGTTAACGTAACTTTTACCGTTCATTAGTTATAGCCCGGCAAAGTGAAATAAACGTGTTAGATTTCCATTGGAAAAAAAACTTTGTATTTCTAAAACTAGAACCCAGGGAATTTTTTTACTATTTTTTTCAAAATCAACACGTTTGATTTAGTAGAAATTGATACATTTTTATTTAAATATAGGGTGTTTAAATATTTTGGTTTATAACTGGCTACTGAAAAATCCAAGGTACCATTTTTTGATTTATTGCTTGGTAATATTGTATCAGCTGAACACGGAAGTTAAAAATTAGTGTACATACGTAGAAATGTCCATAGATTCGATTGCCGCAATGCCCGTTAACGTAACTTTTACCGTTCATTAGTTATAGCCCGGCAAAGTGAAATAAACGTGTTAGATTTCCATTGGAAAAAAAACTTTGTATTTCTAAAACTAGAACCCAGGGAATTTTTTTACTATTTTTTTCAAAATCAGCATGTTTGATTTAGTAGAAATTGATACATTTTTATTTAAATATAGGGTGTTTAAATATTTTGGTTTATAACTGGCTACTGAAAAATCCAAGGTACCATTTTTTGATTTATTGCTTGGTAATATTGTATCAGCTGAACACGGAAGTTAAAAATTAGTGTACATACGTAGAAATGTCCATAGATTCGATTGCCGCAATGCCCGTTAACGTAACTTTTACCGTTCATTAGTTATAGCCCGGCAAAGTGAAATAAACGTGTTAGATTTCCATTGGAAAAAAAACTTTGTATTTCTAAAACTAGAACCCAGGGAATTTTTTTATTATTTTTTTCAAAATCAGCACGTTTTATTTAGTAGAAATTGATACATTTTTATTTAAATATAGGGTGTTTAAATATTTTGGTTTATAACTGGCTACTGAAAAATCCAAGGTACCATTTTTTGATTTATTGCTTGGTAATATTGTATCAGCTGAACACGGAAGTTAAAAATTAGTGTACATACGTAGAAATGTCCATAGATTCGATTGCCGCAATGCCCGTTAACGTAACTTTTACCGTTCATTAGTTATAGCCCGGCAAAGTGAAATAAACGTGTTAGATTTCCATTGGAAAAAAAACTTTGTATTTCTAAAACTAGAACCCAGGGAATTTTTTTACTATTTTTTTCAAAATCAGCACGTTTGATTTAGTAGAAATTGATACATTTTTATTTAAATATAGGGTGTTTAAATATTTTGGTTTATAACTGGCTACTGAAAAATCCAAGGTACCATTTTTTGATTTATTGCTTGGTAATATTGTATCAGCTTAACACGGAAGTTAAAAATTAGTGTACATACGTAGAAATGTCCATAGATTCGATTGCCGCAATGCCCGTTAACGTAACTTTTACCGTTCATTAGTTATAGCCCGGCAAAGTGAAATAAACGTGTTAGATTTCCATTGGAAAAAAAACTTTGTATTTCTAAAACTAGAACCCAGGGAATTTTTTTACTATTTTTTTCAAAATCAGCATGTTTGATTTAGTAGAAATTGATACATTTTTATTTAAATATAGGGTGTTTAAATATTTTGGTTTATAACTGGCTACTGAAAAATCCAAGGTACCATTTTTTGATTTATTGCTTGGTAATATTGTATCAGCTGAACACGGAAGTTAAAAATTAGTGTACATACGTAGAAATGTCCATAGATTCGATTGCCGCAATGCCCGTTAACGTAACTTTTACCGTTCATTAGTTATAGCCCGGCAAAGTGAAATAAACGTGTTAGATTTCCATTGGAAAAAAAACTTTGTATTTCTAAAACTAGAACCCAGGGAATTTTTTTACTATTTTTTTCAAAATCAGCACGTTTGATTTAGTAGAAATTGATACATTTTTATTTAAATATAGGGTGTTTAAATATTTTGGTTTATAACTGGCTACTGAAAAATCCAAGGTACCATTTTTTGATTTATTGCTTGGTAATATTGTATCAGCTGAACACGGAAGTTAAAAATTAGTATACATACGTAGAAATGTCCATAGATTCGATTGCCGCAATGCCCGTTAACGTAACTTTTACCGTTCATTAGTTATAGCCCGGCAAAGTGAAATAAACGTGTTAGATTTCCATTGGAAAAAAAACTTTGTATTTCTAAAACTAGAACCCAGGGAATTTTTTTACTATTTTTTTCAAAATCAGCACGTTTGATTTAGTAGAAATTGATACATTTTTATTTAAATATAGGGTGTTTAAATATTTTGGTTTATAACTGGCTACTGAAAAATCCAAGGTACCATTTTTTGATTTATTGCTTGGTAATATTGTATCAGCTGAACACGGAAGTTCAAAATTAGTGTACATACGTAGAAATGTCCATAGATTCGATTGCCGCAATGCCCGTTAACGTAACTTTTACCGTTCATTAGTTATAGCCCGGCAAAGTGAAATAAACGTGTTAGATTTCCATTGGAAAAAAAACTTTGTATTTCTAAAACTAGAACCCAGGGAATTTTTTTACTATTTTTTTCAAAATCAGCACGTTTGATTTAGTAGAAATTGATACATTTTTATTTAAATATAGGGTGTTTAAATATTTTGGTTTATAACTGGCTACTGAAAAATCCAAGGTACCATTTTTTGATTTATTGCTTGGTAATATTGTATCAGCTGAACACGGAAGTTCAAAATTTGTATACATACGTAGAAATGTCCATAGATTCGATTGCCGCAATGCCCGTTAACGTAACTTTTACCGTTCATTAGTTATAGCCCGGCAAAGTGAAATAAAGGTGTTAGATTTCCATTGGAAAAAAAACTTTGTATTTCTAAAACTAGAACCCAGGGAATTTTTTTACTATTTTTTTCAAAATCAGCACGTTTGATTTAGTAGAAATTGATACATTTTTATTTAAATATAGGGTGTTTAAATATTTTGGTTTATAACTGGCTACTGAAAAATCCAAGGTACCATTTTTTGATTTATTGCTTGGTAATATTGTATCAGCTGAACACGGAAGTTAAAAATTAGTGTACATACGTAGAAATGTCCATAGATTCGATTGCCGCAATGCCCGTTAACGTAACTTTTACCGTTCATTAGTTATAGCCCGGCAAAGTGAAATAAACGTGTTAGATTTCCATTGGAAAAAAAAATTTGTATTTCTAAAACTAGAACCCAGGGAATTTTTTTACTATTTTTTTCAAAATCAGCACGTTTGATTTAGTAGAAATTGATACATTTTTATTTAAATATAGGGTGTTTAAATATTTTGGTTTATAACTGGCTACTGAAAAATCCAAGGTACCATTTTTTGATTTATTGCTTAGTAATATTGTATCAGCTGAACACGGAAGTTCAAAATTAGTGTACATACGTAGAAATGTCCATAGATTCGATTGCCGCAATGCCCGTTAACGTAACTTTTACCGTTCATTAGTTATAGCCCGGCAAAGTGAAATAAACGTGTTAGATTTCCATTGGAAAAAAAAACTTTGTATTTCTAAAACTAGAACCCAGGGAATTTTTTTACTATTTTTTTCAAAATCAGCACGTTTGATTTAGTAGAAATTGATACATTTTTATTTAAATATAGGGTGTTTAAATATTTTGGTTTATAACTGGCTACTGAAAAATCCAAGGTACCATTTTTTGATTTATTGCTTGGTAATATTGTATCAGCTGAACACGGAAGTTCAAAATTAGTGTACATACGTAGAAATGTCCATAGATTCGATTGCCGCAATGCCCGTTAACGTAACTTTTACCGTTCATTAGTTATAGCCCGGCAAAGTGAAATAAACGTGTTAGATTTCCATTGGAAAAAAAACTTTGTATTTCTAAAACTAGAACCCAGGGAATTTTTTTACTATTTTTTTCAAAATCAGCACGTTTGATTTAGTAGAAATTGATACATTTTTATTTAAATATAGGGTGTTTAAATATTTTGGTTTATAACTGGCTACTGAAAAATCCAAGGTACCATTTTTTGATTTATTGCTTGGTAATATTGTATTAGCTAAACACGGAAGTTAAATATTAGTGTACATACGTAGAAATGTCCATAGATTCGATTGCCGCAATGCCCGTTAACGTAACTTTTACCGTTCATTAGTTATAGCCCGGCAAAGTGAAATAAACGTGTTAGATTTCCATTGGAAAAAAAAACTTTGTATTTCTAAAACTAGAACCCAGGGAATTTTTTTACTATTTTTTTCAAAATCAGCACGTTTGATTTAGTAGAAATTGATACATTTTTATTTAAATATAGGGTGTTTAAATATTTTGGTTTATAACTGGCTACTGAAAAATCCGAGGTACCATTTTTTGATTTATTGCTTGGTAATATTGTATCAGCTGAACACGGAAGTTCAAAATTAGTGTACATACGTAGAAATGTCCATAGATTCGATTGCCGCAATGCCCGTTAACGTAACTTTTACCGTTCATTAGTTATAGCCCGGCAAAGTGAAATAAACGTGTTAGATTTCCATTGGAAAAAAAACTTTGTATTTCTAAAACTAGAACCCAGGGAATTTTTTTACTATTTTTTTCAAAATCAGCACGTTTGATTTAGTAGAAATTGATACATTTTTATTTAAATATAGGGTGTTTAAATATTTTGGTTTATAACTGGCTACTGAAAAATCCAAGGTACCATTTTTTGATTTATTGCTTGGTAATATTGTATCAGCTGAACACGGAAGTTCAAAATTAGTGTACATACGTAGAAATGTCCATAGATTCGATTGCCGCAATGCCCGTTAACGTAACTTTTACCGTTCATTAGTTATAGCCCGGCAAAGTGAAATAAACGTGTTAGATTTCCATTGGAAAAAAAACTTTGTATTTCTAAAACTAGAACCCAGGGAATTTTTTTACTATTTTTTTCAAAATCAGCACGTTTGATTTAGTAGAAATTGATACATTTTTATTTAAATATAGGGTGTTTATATATTTTGGTTTATAACTGGCTACTGAAAAATCCAAGGTACCATTTTTTGATTTATTGCTTGGTAATATTGTATCAGCTGAACACGGAAGTTCAAAATTAGTGTACATACGTAGAAATGTCCATAGATTCGATTGCCGCAATGCCCGTTAACGTAACTTTTACCGTTCATTAGTTATAGCCCGGCAAAGTGAAATAAACGTGTTAGATTTCCATTGGAAAAAAAACTTTGTATTTCTAAAACTAGAACCCAGGGAATTTTTTTACTATTTTTTTCAAAATCAGCACGTTTGATTTAGTAGAAATTGATACATTTTTATTTAAATATAGGGTGTTTAAATATTTTGGTTTATAACTGGCTACTGAAAAATCCAAGGTACCATTTTTTGATTTATTGCTTGGTAATATTGTATCAGCTGAACACGGAAGTTAAAAATTAGTGTACATACGTAGAAATGTCCATAGATTCGATTGCCGCAATGCCCGTTAACGTAACTTTTACCGTTCATTAGTTATAGTCCGGCAAAGTGAAATAAACGTGTTAGATTTCCATTGGAAAAAAAACTTTGTATTTCTAAAACTAGAACCCAGGGAATTTTTTTACTATTTTTTTCAAAATCAGCACGTTTGATTTAGTAGAAATTGATACATTTTTATTTAAATATAGGGTGTTTAAATATTTTGGTTTATAACTGGCTACTGAAAAATCCAAGGTACCATTTTTTGATTTATTGCTTGGTAATATTGTATCAGCTGAACACGGAAGTTCAAAATTAGTGTACATACGTAGAAATGTCCATAGATTCGATTGACGCAATGCCCGTTAACGTAACTTTTACCGTTCATTAGTTATAGTCCGGCAAAGTGAAATAAACGTGTTAGATTTCCATTGGAAAAAAAACTTTGTATTTCTAAAACTAGAACCCAGGGAATTTTTTTACTATTTTTTTCAAAATCAGCACGTTTGATTTAGTAGAAATTGATACATTTTTATTTAAATATAGGGTGTTTAAATATTTTGGTTTATAACTGGCTACTGAAAAATCCAAGGTATCATTTTTTGATTTATTGCTTGGTAATATTGTATCAGCTGAACACGGAAGTTCAAAATTAGTGTACATACGTAGAAATGTCCATAGATTCGATTGCCGCAATGCCCGTTAACGTAACTTTTACCGTTCATTAGTTATAGCCCGGCAAAGTGAAATAAACGTGTTAGATTTCCATTGGAAAAAAAACTTTGTATTTCTAAAACTAGAACCCAGGGAATTTTTTTACTATTTTTTTCAAAATCAGCACGTTTGATTTAGTAGAAATTGATACATTTTTATTTAAATATAGGGTGTTTAAATATTTTGGTTTATAACTGGCTACTGAAAAATCCAAGGTACCATTTTTTGATTTATTGCTTGGTAATATTGTATCAGCTGAACACGGAAGTTCAAAATTAGTGTACATACGTAGAAATGTCCATAGATTCGATTGCCGCAATGCCCGTTAACGTAACTTTTACCGTTCATTCGTTATAGCCCGGCAAAGTGAAATAAACGTGTTAGATTTCCATTGGAAAAAAAACTTTGTATTTCTAAAACTAGAACCCAGGGAATTTTTTTACTATTTTTCTCAAAATCAGCACGTTTGATTTAGTAGAAATTGATACATTTTTATTTAAATATAGGGTGTTTAAATATTTTGGTTTATAACTGGCTACTGAAAAATCCAAGGTACCATTTTTTGATTTATTGCTTGGTAATATTGTATCAGCTGAACACGGAAGTTAAAAATTAGTGTACATACGTAGAAATGTCCATAGATTCGATTGCCGCAATGCCCGTTAACGTAACTTTTACCGTTCATTAGTTATAGCCCGGCAAAGTGAAATAAACGTGTTAGATTTCCATTGGAAAAAAAACTTTGTATTTCTAAAACTAGAACCCAGGGAATTTTTTTACTATTTTTTTCAAAATCAGCACGTTTGATTTAGTAGAAATTGATACATTTTTATTTAAATATAGGGTGTTTAAATATTTTGGTTTATAACTGGCTACTGTAAAATCCAAGGTACCATTTTTTGATTTATTGCTTGGTAATATTGTATTAGCTGAACACGGAAGTTAAATATTAGTGTACATACGTAGAAATGTCCATAGATTCGATTGCCGCAATGTCCGTTAACGTAACTTTTACCGTTCATTAGTTATAGCCCGGCAAAGTGAAATAAACGTGTTAGATTTCCATTGGAAAAAAAACTTTGTATTTCTAAAACTAGAACCCAGGGAATTTTTTTACTATTTTTTTCAAAATCAGCACGTTTGATTTAGTAGAAATTGATACATTTTTATTTAAATATAGGGTGTTTAAATATTTTGGTTTATAACTGGCTACTGAAAAATCCAAGGTACCATTTTTTGATTTATTGCTTGGTAATATTGTATCAGCTGAACACGGAAGTTAAAAATTAGTGTACATACGTAGAAATGTCCATAGATTCGATTGCCGCAATGCCCGTTAACATAACTTTTACCGTTCATTAGTTATAGCCCGGCAAAGTGAAATAAACGTGTTAGATTTCCATTGGAAAAAAAACTTTGTATTTCTAAAACTAGAACCCAGGGAATTTTTTTACTATTTTTTTCAAAATCAGCACGTTTGATTTAGTAGAAATTGAATCATTTTTATTTAAATATAGGGTGTTTAAATATTTTGGTTTATAACTGGCTACTGAAAAATCCAAGGTACCATTTTTTGATTTATTGCTTGGTAATATTGTATCAGCTGAACACGGAAGTTCAAAATTAGTGTACATACGTAGAAATGTCCATAGATTCGATTGCCGCAATGCCCGTTAACGTAACTTTTACCGTTCATTAGTTATAGCCCGGCAAAGTGAAATAAACGTGTTAGATTTCCATTGGAAAAAAAACTTTGTATTTCTAAAACTAGAACCCAGGGAATTTTTTTACTATTTTTTTCAAAATCAGCACGTTTGATTTAGTAGAAATTGATACATTTTTATTTAAATATAGGGTGTTTAAATATTTTGGTTTATAACTGGCTACTGAAAAATCCAAGGTACCATTTTTTGATTTATTGCTTGGTAATATTGTATCAGCTGAACACGGAAGTTCAAAATTAGTGTACATACGTAGAAATGTCCATAGATTCGATTGCCGCAATGCCCGTTAACGTAACTTTTACCGTTCATTCGTTATAGCCCGGCAAAGTGAAATAAACGTGTTAGATTTCCATTGGAAAAAAAACTTTGTATTTCTAAAACTAGAACCCAGGGAATTTTTTTACTATTTTTTTCAAAATCAGCACGTTTGATTTAGTAGAAATTGATACATTTTTATTTAAATATAGGGTGTTTAAATATTTTGGTTTATAACTGGCTACTGAAAAATCCAAGGTACCATTTTTTGATTTATTGCTTGGTAATATTGTATCAGCTGAACACGGAAGTTAAAAATTAGTATACATACGTAGAAATGTCCATAGATTCGATTGCCGCAATGCCCGTTAACGTAACTTTTACCGTTCATTAGTTATAGCCCGGCAAAGTGAAATAAACGTGTTAGATTTCCATTGGAAAAAAAACTTTGTATTTCTAAAACTAGAACCCAGGGAATTTTTTTACTATTTTTTTCAAAATCAGCACGTTTGATTTAGTAGAAATTGATACATTTTTATTTAAATATAGGGTGTTTAAATATTTTGGTTTATAACCGGCTACTGAAAAATCCAAGGTACCATTTTTTGATTTATTGCTTGGTAATATTGTATCAGCTGAACACGGAAGTTAAAAATTAGTATACATACGTAGAAATGTCCATAGATTCGATTGCCGCAATGCCCGTTAACGTAACTTTTACCGTTCATTAGTTATAGTCCGGCAAAGTGAAATAAACGTGTTAGATTTCCATTGGAAAAAAAACTTTGTATTTCTAAAACTAGAACCCAGGGAATTTTTTTACTATTTTTTTCAAAATCAGCACGTTTGATTTAGTAGAAATTGATACATTTTTATTTAAATATAGGGTGTTTAAATATTTTGGTTTATAACTGGCTACTGAAAAATCCAAGGTACCATTTTTTGATTTATTGCTTGGTAATATTGTATCAGCTGAACACGGAAGTTAAAAATTAGTGTACATACGTAGAAATGTCCATAGATTCGATTGCCGCAATGCCCGTTAACGTAACTTTTACCGTTCATTAGTTATAGCCCGGCAAAGTGAAATAAACGTGTTAGATTTCCATTGGAAAAAAAACTTTGTATTTCTAAAACTAGAACCCAGGGAATTTTTTTACTATTTTTTTCAAAATCAGCACGTTTGATTTAGTAGAAATTGATACATTTTTATTTAAATATAGGGTGTTTAAATATTTTCTTTGTATTTCTAAAACTAGAACCCAGGGAATTTTTTTACTATTTTTTTCAAAATCAGCACGTTTGATTTAGTAGAAATTGTTACATTTTTATTTAAATATAGGGTGTTTAAATATTTTGGTTTATAACTGGCTACTGAAAAATCCAAGGTACCATTTTTTGATTTATTGCTTGGTAATATTGTATCAGCTGAACACGGAAGTTCAAAATTAGTGTACATACGTAGAAATGTCCATAGATTCGATTGCCGCAATGCCCGTTAACGTAACTTTTACCGTTCATTAGTTATAGCCCGGCAAAGTGAAATAAACGTGTTAGATTTCCATTGGAAAAAAAACTTTGTATTTCTAAAACTAGAACCCAGGGAATTTTTTTACTATTTTTTTCAAAATCAGCACGTTTGATTTAGTAGAAATTGATACATTTTTATTTAAATATAGGGTGTTTAAATATTTTGGTTTATAACTGGCTACTGAAAAATCCAAGGTACCATTTTTTGATTTATTGCTTGGTAATATTGTATCAGCTGAACACGGAAGTTCAAAATTAGTGTACATACGTAGAAATGTCCATAGATTCGATTGCCGCAATGCCCGTTAACGTAACTTTTACCGTTCATTAGTTATAGCCCGGCAAAGTGAAATAAACGTGTTAGATTTCCATTGGAAAAAAAACTTTGTATTTCTAAAACTAGAACCCAGGGAATTTTTTTACTATTTTTTTCAAAATCAGCACGTTTGATTTAGTAGAAATTGATACATTTTTATTTAAATATAGGGTGTTTAAATATTTTGGTTTATAACTGGCTACTGTAAAATCCAAGGTACCATTTTTTGATTTATTGCTTGGTAATATTGTATTAGCTGAACACGGAAGTTAAATATTAGTGTACATACGTAGAAATGTCCATAGATTCGATTGCCGCAATGTCCGTTAACGTAACTTTTACCGTTCATTAGTTATAGCCCGGCAAAGTGAAATAAACGTGTTAGATTTCCATTGGAAAAAAAACTTTGTATTTCTAAAACTAGAACCCAGGGAATTTTTTTACTATTTTTTTCAAAATCAGCACGTTTGATTTAGTAGAAATTGATACATTTTTATTTAAATATAGGGTGTTTAAATATTTTGGTTTATAACTGGCTACTGAAAAATCCAAGGTACCATTTTTTGATTTATTGCTTGGTAATATTGTATCAGCTGAACACGGAAGTTAAAAATTAGTGTACATACGTAGAAATGTCCATAGATTCGATTGCCGCAATGCCCGTTAACATAACTTTTACCGTTCATTAGTTATAGCCCGGCAAAGTGAAATAAACGTGTTAGATTTCCATTGGAAAAAAAACTTTGTATTTCTAAAACTAGAACCCAGGGAATTTTTTTACTATTTTTTTCAAAATCAGCACGTTTGATTTAGTAGAAATTGAATCATTTTTATTTAAATATAGGGTGTTTAAATATTTTGGTTTATAACTGGCTACTGAAAAATCCAAGGTACCATTTTTTGATTTATTGCTTGGTAATATTGTATCAGCTGAACACGGAAGTTCAAAATTAGTGTACATACGTAGAAATGTCCATAGATTCGATTGCCGCAATGCCCGTTAACGTAACTTTTACCGTTCATTAGTTATAGCCCGGCAAAGTGAAATAAACGTGTTAGATTTCCATTGGAAAAAAAACTTTGTATTTCTAAAACTAGAACCCAGGGAATTTTTTTACTATTTTTTTCAAAATCAGCACGTTTGATTTAGTAGAAATTGATACATTTTTATTTAAATATAGGGTGTTTAAATATTTTGGTTTATAACTGGCTACTGAAAAATCCAAGGTACCATTTTTTGATTTATTGCTTGGTAATATTGTATCAGCTGAACACGGAAGTTCAAAATTAGTGTACATACGTAGAAATGTCCATAGATTCGATTGCCGCAATGCCCGTTAACGTAACTTTTACCGTTCATTAGTTATAGCCCGGCAAAGTGAAATAAACGTGTTAGATTTCCATTGGAAAAAAAACTTTGTATTTCTAAAACTAGAACCCAGGGAATTTTTTTACTATTTTTTTCAAAATCAGCACGTTTGATTTAGTAGAAATTGTTACATTTTTATTTAAATATAGGGTGTTTAAATATTTTGGTTTATAACTGGCTACTGAAAAATCCAAGGTACCATTTTTTGATTTATTGCTTGGTAATATTGTATCAGCTGAACACGGAAGTTCAAAATTAGTATACATACGTAGAAATGTCCATAGATTCGAATGCCGCAATGCCCGTTAACGTAACTTTTACCGTTCATTAGTTATAGCCCGGCAAAGTGAAATAAACGTGTTAGATTTCCATTGGAAAAAAAACTTTGTATTTCTAAAACTAGAACCCAGGAAATTTTTTTACTATTTTTTTCAAAATCAGCACGTTTGATTTAGTAGAAATTGATACATTTTTATTTAAATATAGGGTGTTTAAATATTTTAGTTTATAACTGGCTACTGAAAAATCCAAGGTACCATTTTTTGATTTATTGCTTGGTAATATTGTATCAGCTGAACACGGAAGTTAAAAATTAGTGCACATACGTAGAAATGTCCATAGATTCGAATGCCGCAATGCCCGTTAACGTAACTTTTACCGTTCATTAGTTATAGCCCGGCAAAGTGAAATAAACGTGTTAGATTTCCATTGGAAAAAAAACTTTGTATTTCTAAAACTAGAACCCAGGGAATTTTTTTACTATTTTTTTCAAAATCAGCACGTTTGATTTAGTAGAAATTGATACATTTTTATTTAAATATAGGGTGTTTAAATATTTTAGTTTATAACTGGCTACTGAAAAATCCAAGGTACCATTTTTTGATTTATTGCTTGGTAATATTGTATCAGCTGAACACGGAAGTTAAAAATTAGTGCACATACGTAGAAATGTCCATAGATTCGATTGCCGCAATGCCCGTTAACGTAACTTTTACCGTTCATTAGTTATAGCCCGGCAAAGTGAAATAAACGTGTTAGATTTCCATTGGAAAAAAAACTTTGTATTTCTAAAACTAGAACCCAGGGAATTTTTTTACTATTTTTTTCAAAATCAGCACGTTTGATTTAGTAGAAATTGATACATTTTTATTTAAATATAGGGTGTTTAAATATTTTGGTTTATAACTGGCTACTGAAAAATCCAAGGTACCATTTTTTGATTTATTGCTTGGTAATATTGTATCAGCTGAACACGGAAGTTAAAAATTAGTGTACATACGTAGAAATGTCCATAGATTCGATTGCCGCAATGCCCGTTAACGTATCTTTTACCGTTCATTAGTTATAGCCCGGCAAAGTGAAATAAACGTGTTAGATTTCCATTGGAAAAAAAACTTTGTATTTCTAAAACTAGAACCCAGGGAATTTTTTTACTATTTTTTTCAAAATCAGCACGTTTGATTTAGTAGAAATTGATACATTTTTATTTAAATATAGGGTGTTTAAATATTTTGGTTTATAACTGGCTACTGAAAAATCCAAGGTACCATTTTTTGATTTATTGCTTAGTAATATTGTATCAGCTGAACACGGAAGTTCAAAATTAGTGTACATACGTAGAAATGTCCATAGATTCGATTGCCGCAATGCCCGTTAACGTAACTTTTACCGTTCATTAGTTATAGCTCGGCAAAGTGAAATAAACGTGTTAGATTTCCATTGGAAAAAAAACTTTGTATTTCTAAAACTAGAACCCAGGGAATTTTTTTACTATTTTTTTCAAAATCAGCACGTTTGATTTAGTAGAAATTGATACATTTTTATTTAAATATAGGGTGTTTAAATATTTTGGTTTATAACTGGCTACTGAAAAATCCAAGGTACCATTTTTTGATTTATTGCTTGGTAATATTGTATCAGCTGAACACGGAAGTTAAAAATTAGTGTACATACGTAGAAATGTCCATAGATTCGATTGCCGCAATGCCCGTTAACGTATCTTTTACCGTTCATTAGTTATAGCCCGGCAAAGTGAAATAAACGTGTTAGATTTCCATTGGAAAAAAAACTTTGTATTTCTAAAACTAGAACCCAGGGAATTTTTTTACTATTTTTTTCAAAATCAGCACGTTTGATTTAGTAGAAATTGATACATTTTTATTTAAATATAGGGTGTTTAAATATTTTGGTTTATAACTGGCTACTGAAAAATCCAAGGTACCATTTTTTGATTTATTGCTTGGTAATATTGTATCAGCTGAACACGGAAGTTAAAAATTAGTGTACATACGTAGAAATGTCCATAGATTCGATTGCCGCAATGCCCGTTAACGTAACTTTTACCGTTCATTAGTTATAGTCCGGCAAAGTGAAATAAACGTGTTAGATTTCCATTGGAAAAAAAACTTTGTATTTCTAAAACTAGAACCCAGGGAATATTTTTACTATTTTTTTCAAAATCAGCACGTTTGATTTAGTAGAAATTGATACATTTTTATTTAAATATAGGGTGTTTAAATATTTTGGTTTATAACTGGCTACTGAAAAATCCAAGGTACCATTTTTTGATTTATTGCTTGGTAATATTGTATCAGCTGAACACGGAAGTTAAAAATTAGTGTACATACGTAGAAATGTCCATAGATTCGATTGCCGCAATGCCCGTTAACGTAACTTTTACCGTTCATTAGTTATAGCCCGGCAAAGTGAAATAAACGTGTTAGATTTCCATTGGAAAAAAAACTTTGTATTTTTAAACTAGAACCCAGGGAATTTTTTTACTATTTTTTTCAAAATCAGCACGTTTGATTTAGTAGAAATTGATACATTTTTATTTAAATATAGGGTGTTTAAATATTTTGGTTTATAACTGGCTACTGAAAAATCCAAGGTACCATTTTTTGATTTATTGCTTGGTAATATTGTATCAGCTGAACACGGAAGTTAAAAATTAGTGTACATACGTAGAAATGTCCATAGATTCGATTGCCGCAATGCCAGTTAACGTAACTTTTACCGTTCATTAGTTATAGCCCGGCAAAGTGAAATAAACGTGTTAGATTTCCATTGGAAAAAAAACTTTGTATTTCTAAAACTAGAACCCAGGGAATTTTTTTTACTATTTTTTTCAAAATCAGCACGTTTGATTTAGTAGAAATTGATACATTTTTATTTAAATATAGGGTGTTTAAATATTTTGGTTTATAACTGGCTACTGAAAAATCCAAGGTACCATTTTTTGATTTATTGCTTGGTAATATTGTATCAGCTGAACACGGAAGTTAAAAATTAGTGTACATACGTAGAAATGTCCATAGATTCGATTGCCGCAATGCCCGTTAACGTAACTTTTACCGTTCATTAGTTATAGCCCGGCAAAGTGAAATAAACGTGTTAGATTTCCATTGGAAAAAAAACTTTGTATTTTTAAACTAGAACCCAGGGAATTTTTTTACTATTTTTTTCAAAATCAGCACGTTTGATTTAGTAGAAATTGATACATTTTTATTTAAATATAGGGTGTTTAAATATTTTGGTTTATAACTGGCTACTGAAAAATCCAAGGTACCATTTTTTGATTTATTGCTTGGTAATATTGTATCAGCTGAACACGGAAGTTAAAAATTAGTGTACATACGTAGAAATGTCCATAGATTCGATTGCCGCAATGCCAGTTAACGTAACTTTTACCGTTCATTAGTTATAGCCCGGCAAAGTGAAATAAACGTGTTAGATTTCCATTGGAAAAAAAACTTTGTATTTCTAAAACTAGAACCCAGGGAATTTTTTTACTATTTTTTTCAAAATCAGCACGTTTGATTTAGTAGAAATTGATACATTTTTATTTAAATATAGGGTGTTTAAATATTTTGGTTTATAACTGGCTACTGAAAAATTCAAGGTACCATTTTTTGATTTATTGCTTGGTAATATTGTATCAGCTGAACACGGAAGTTCAAAATTAGTGTACATACGTAGAAATGTCCATAGATTCGATTGCCGCAATGCCCGTTAACGTAACTTTTACCGTTCATTAGTTATAGCCCGGCAAAGTGAAATAAACGTGTTAGATTTCCATTGGAAAAAAAACTTTGTATTTCTAAAACTAGAACCCAGGGAATTTTTTTACTATTTTTTTTAAAATCAGCACGTTTGATTTAGTAGAAATTGATACATTTTTATTTAAATATAGGGTGTTTAAATATTTTGGTTTATAACTGGCTACTGAAAAATCCAAGGTACCATTTTTTGATTTATTGCTTGGTAATATTGTATCAGCTGAACACGGAAGTTAAAAATTAGTGTACATACGTAGAAATGTCCATAGATTCGATTGCCGCAATGCCAGTTAACGTAACTTTTACCGTTCATTAGTTATAGCCCGGCAAATTGAAATAAACGTGTTAGATTTCCATTGGAAAAAAAACTTTGTATTTCTAAAACTAGAACCCAGGGAATTTTTTTACTATTTTTTTCAAAATCAGCACGTTTGATTTAGTAGAAATTGATACATTTTTATTTAAATATAGGGTGTTTAAATATTTTGGTTTATAACTGGCTACTGAAAAATCCAAGGTACCATTTTTTGATTTATTGCTTGGTAATATTGTATCAGCTGAACACGGAAGTTCAAAATTAGTGTACATACGTAGAAATGTCCATAGATTCGATTGCCGCAATGCCCGTTAACGTAACTTTTACCGTTCATTAGTTATAGCCCGGCAAAGTGAAATAAACGTGTTAGATTTCCATTGGAAAAAAAACTTTGTATTTCTAAAACTAGAACCCAGGGAATTTTTTTACTATTTTTTTCAAAATCAGCACGTTTGATTTAGTAGAAATTGATACATTTTTATTTAAATATAGGGTGTTTAAATATTTTGGTTTATAACTGGCTACTGAAAAATCCAAGGTACCATTTTTTGATTTATTGCTTGGTAATATTGTATCAGCTGAACACGGAAGTTAAAAATTAGTGTACATACGTAGAAATGTCCATAGATTCGATTGCCGCAATGCCCGTTAACGTAACTTTTACCGTTCATTAGTTATAGCCCGGCAAAGTGAAATAAACGTGTTAGATTTCCATTGGAAAAAAAACTTTGTATTTCTAAAACTAGAACCCAGGGAATTTTTTTACTATTTTTTTCAAAATCAGCACGTTTGATTTAGTAGAAATTGTTACATTTTTATTTAAATATAGGGTGTTTAAATATTTTGGTTTATAACTGGCTACTGAAAAATCCAAGGTACCATTTTTTGATTTATTGCTTGGTAATATTGTATCAGCTGAACACGGAAGTTCAAAATTAGTGCACATACGTAGAAATGTCCATAGATTCGATTGCCGCAATGCCCGTTAACGTAACTTTTACCGTTCATTAGTTATAGCCCGGCAAAGTGAAATAAACGTGTTAGATTTCCATTGGAAAAAAAACTTTGTATTTCTAAAACTAGAACCCAGGGAATTTTTTTACTATTTTTTTTAAAATCAGCACGTTTGATTTAGTAGAAATTGATACATTTTTATTTAAATATAGGGTGTTTAAATATTTTGGTTTATAACTGGCTACTGAAAAATCCAAGGTACCATTTTTTGATTTATTGCTTGGTAATATTGTATCAGCTGAACACGGAAGTTAAAAATTAGTGTACATACGTAGAAATGTCCATAGATTCGATTGCCGCAATGCCCGTTAACGTATCTTTTACCGTTCATTAGTTATAGCCCGGCAAAGTGAAATAAACGTGTTAGATTTCCATTGGAAAAAAAACTTTGTATTTCTAAAACTAGAACCCAGGGAATTTTTTTACTATTTTTTTCAAAATCAGCACGTTTGATTTAGTAGAAATTGATACATTTTTATTTAAATATAGGGTGTTTAAATATTTTGGTTTATAACTGGCTACTGAAAAATCCAAGGTACCATTTTTTGATTTATTGCTTAGTAATATTGTATCAGCTGAACACGGAAGTTCAAAATTAGTGTACATACGTAGAAATGTCCATAGATTCGATTGCCGCAATGCCCGTTAACGTAACTTTTACCGTTCATTAGTTATAGCTCGGCAAAGTGAAATAAACGTGTTAGATTTCCATTGGAAAAAAAACTTTGTATTTCTAAAACTAGAACCCAGGGAATTTTTTTACTATTTTTTTCAAAATCAGCACGTTTGATTTAGTAGAAATTGATACATTTTTATTTAAATATAGGGTGTTTAAATATTTTGGTTTATAACTGGCTACTGAAAAATCCAAGGTACCATTTTTTGATTTATTGCTTGGTAATATTGTATCAGCTGAACACGGAAGTTAAAAATTAGTGTACATACGTAGAAATGTCCATAGATTCGATTGCCGCAATGCCCGTTAACGTAACTTTTACCGTTCATTAGTTATAGTCCGGCAAAGTGAAATAAACGTGTTAGATTTCCATTGGAAAAAAAACTTTGTATTTCTAAAACTAGAACCCAGGGAATTTTTTTACTATTTTTTTCAAAATCAGCACGTTTGATTTAGTAGAAATTGATACATTTTTATTTAAATATAGGGTGTTTAAATATTTTGGTTTATAACTGGCTACTGAAAAATCCAAGGTACCATTTTTTGATTTATTGCTTAGTAATATTGTATCAGCTGAACACGGAAGTTCAAAATTAGTGTACATACGTAGAAATGTCCATAGATTCGATTGCCGCAATGCCCGTTAACGTAACTTTTACCGTTCATTAGTTATAGCCCGGCAAAGTGAAATAAACGTGTTAGATTTCCATTGGAAAAAAAACTTTGTATTTCTAAAACTAGAACCCAGGGAATTTTTTTACTATTTTTTTCAAAATCAGCACGTTTGATTTAGTAGAAATTGATACATTTTTATTTAAATATAGGGTGTTTAAATATTTTGGTTTATAACTGGCTACTGAAAAATCCAAGGTACCATTTTTTGATTTATTGCTTGGTAATATTGTATCAGCTGAACACGGAAGTTCAAAATTAGTGTACATACGTAGAAATGTCCATAGATTCGATTGCCGCAATGCCCGTTAACGTAACTTTTACCGTTCATTAGTTATAGCCCGGCAAAGTGAAATAAACGTGTTAGATTTCCATTGGAAAAAAAACTTTGTATTTCTAAAACTAGAACCCAGGGAATTTTTTTACTATTTTTTTCAAAATCAGCACGTTTGATTTAGTAGAAATTGATACATTTTTATTTAAATATAGGGTGTTTAAATATTTTGGTTTATAACTGGCTACTGAAAAATTCAAGGTACCATTTTTTGATTTATTGCTTGGTAATATTGTATCAGCTGAACACGGAAGTTCAAAATTAGTGTACATACGTAGAAATGTCCATAGATTCGATTGCCGCAATGCCCGTTAACGTAACTTTTACCGTTCATTAGTTATAGCCCGGCAAAGTGAAATAAACGTGTTAGATTTCCATTGGAAAAAAAACTTTGTATTTCTAAAACTAGAACCCAGGGAATTTTTTTACTATTTTTTTTAAAATGCTCACGTTTGATTTAGTAGAAATTGATACATTTTTATTTAAATATAGGGTGTTTAAATATTTTGGTTTATAACTGGCTACTGAAAAATCCAAGGTACCATTTTTTGATTTATTGCTTGGTAATATTGTATCAGCTGAACACGGAAGTTAAAAATTAGTGTACATACGTAGAAATGTCCATAGATTCGATTGCCGCAATGCCAGTTAACGTAACTTTTACCGTTCATTAGTTATAGCCCGGCAAAGTGAAATAAACGTGTTAGATTTCCATTGGAAAAAAAACTTTGTATTTCTAAAACTAGAACCCAGGGAATTTTTTTACTATTTTTTTCAAAATCAGCACGTTTGATTTAGTAGAAATTGATACATTTTTATTTAAATATAGGGTGTTTAAATATTTTGGTTTATAACTGGCTACTGAAAAATCCAAGGTACCATTTTTTGATTTATTGCTTGGTAATATTGTATCAGCTGAACACGGAAGTTCAAAATTAGTGTACATACGTAGAAATGTCCATAGATTCGATTGCCGCAATGCCCGTTAACGTAACTTTTACCGTTCATTAGTTATAGCCCGGCAAAGTGAAATAAACGTGTTAGATTTCCATTGGAAAAAAAACTTTGTATTTCTAAAACTAGAACCCAGGGAATTTTTTTACTATTTTTTTCAAAATCAGCACGTTTGATTTAGTAGAAATTGATACATTTTTATTTAAATATAGGGTGTTTAAATATTTTGGTTTATAACTGGCTACTGAAAAATCCAAGGTACCATTTTTTGATTTATTGCTTGGTAATATTGTATCAGCTGAACACGGAAGTTAAAAATTAGTGTACATACGTAGAAATGTCCATAGATTCGATTGCCGCAATGCCCGTTAACGTAACTTTTACCGTTCATTAGTTATAGCCCGGCAAAGTGAAATAAACGTGTTAGATTTCCATTGGAAAAAAAACTTTGTATTTTTAAACTAGAACCCAGGGAATTTTTTTACTATTTTTTTCAAAATCAGCACGTTTGATTTAGTAGAAATTGATACATTTTTATTTAAATATAGGGTGTTTAAATATTTTGGTTTATAACTGGCTACTGAAAAATCCAAGGTACCATTTTTTGATTTATTGCTTGGTAATATTGTATCAGCTGAACACGGAAGTTAAAAATTAGTGTACATACGTAGAAATGTCCATAGATTCGATTGCCGCAATGCCAGTTAACGTAACTTTTACCGTTCATTAGTTATAGCCCGGCAAAGTGAAATAAACGTGTTAGATTTCCATTGGAAAAAAAACTTTGTATTTCTAAAACTAGAACCCAGGGAATTTTTTTACTATTTTTTTCAAAATCAGCACGTTTGATTTAGTAGAAATTGATACATTTTTATTTAAATATAGGGTGTTTAAATATTTTGGTTTATAACTGGCTACTGAAAAATTCAAGGTACCATTTTTTGATTTATTGCTTGGTAATATTGTATTAGCTGAACACGGAAGTTCAAAATTAGTGTACATACGTAGAAATGTCCATAGATTCGATTGCCGCAATGCCCGTTAACGTAACTTTTACCGTTCATTAGTTATAGCCCGGCAAAGTGAAATAAACGTGTTAGATTTCCATTGGAAAAAAAACTTTGTATTTCTAAAACTAGAACCCAGGGAATTTTTTTACTATTTTTTTCAAAATCAGCACGTTTGATTTAGTAGAAATTGATACATTTTTATTTAAATATAGGGTGTTTAAATATTTTGGTTTATAACTGGCTACTGAAAAATCCAAGGTACCATTTTTTGATTTATTGCTTGGTAATATTGTATTAGCTGAACACGGAAGTTAAATATTAGTGTACATACGTAGAAATGTCCATAGATTCGATTGCCGCAATGTCCGTTAACGTAACTTTTACCGTTCATTAGTTATAGCCCGGCAAAGTGAAATAAACGTGTTAGATTTCCATTGGAAAAAAAACTTTGTATTTCTAAAACTAGAACCCAGGGAATTTTTTTACTATTTTTTTCAAAATCAGCACGTTTGATTTAGTAGAAATTGATACATTTTTATTTAAATATAGGGTGTTTAAATATTTTGGTTTATAACTGGCTACTGAAAAATCCAAGGTACCATTTTTTGATTTATTGCTTAGTAATATTGTATCAGCTGAACACGGAAGTTCAAAATTAGTGTACATACGTAGAAATGTCCATAGATTCGATTGCCGCAATGCCCGTTAACGTAACATTTACCGTTCATTAGTTATAGCTCGGCAAAGTGAAATAAACGTGTTAGATTTCCATTGGAAAAAAAACTTTGTATTTCTAAAACTAGAACCCAGGGAATTTTTTTACTATTTTTTTCAAAATCAGCACGTTTGATTTAGTAGAAATTGATACATTTTTATTTAAATATAGGGTGTTTAAATATTTTGGTTTATAACTGGCTACTGAAAAATCCAAGGTACCATTTTTTGATTTATTGCTTGGTAATATTGTATCAGCTGAACACGGAAGTTAAAAATTAGTGTACATACGTAGAAATGTCCATAGATTCGATTGCCGCAATGTCCGTTAACGTAACTTTTACCGTTCATTAGTTATAGTCCGGCAAAGTGAAATAAACGTGTTAGATTTCCATTGGAAAAAAAACTTTGTATTTCTAAAACTAGAACCCAGGGAATTTTTTTACTATTTTTTTCAAAATCAGCACGTTTGATTTAGTAGAAATTGATACATTTTTATTTAAATATAGGGTGTTTAAATATTTTGGTTTATAACTGGCTACTGAAAAATCCAAGGTACCATTTTTTGATTTATTGCTTAGTAATATTGTATCAGCTGAACACGGAAGTTCAAAATTAGTGTACATACGTAGAAATGTCCATAGATTCGATTGCCGCAATGCCCGTTAACGTAACTTTTACCGTTCATTAGTTATAGCTCGGCAAAGTGAAATAAACGTGTTAGATTTCCATTGGAAAAAAAACTTTGTATTTCTAAAACTAGAACCCAGGGAATTTTTTTACTATTTTTTTCAAAATCAGCACGTTTGATTTAGTAGAAATTGATACATTTTTATTTAAATATAGGGTGTTTAAATATTTTGGTTTATAACTGGCTACTGAAAAATCCAAGGTACCATTTTTTGATTTATTGCTTGGTAATATTGTATCAGCTGAACACGGAAGTTAAAAATTAGTGTACATACGTAGAAATGTCCATAGATTCGATTGCCGCAATGCCCGTTAACGTAACTTTTACCGTTCATTAGTTATAGTCCGGCAAAGTGAAATAAACGTGTTAGATTTCCATTGGAAAAAAAACTTTGTATTTCTAAAACTAGAACCCAGGGAATTTTTTTACTATTTTTTTCAAAATCAGCACGTTTGATTTAGTAGAAATTGATACATTTTTATTTAAATATAGGGTGTTTAAATATTTTGGTTTATAACTGGCTACTGAAAAATCCAAGGTACCATTTTTTGATTTATTGCTTGGTAATATTGTATCAGCTGAACACGGAAGTTAAAAATTAGTGTACATACGTAGAAATGTCCATAGATTCGATTGCCGCAATGCCCGTTAACGTAACTTTTACCGTTCATTAGTTATAGCCCGGCAAAGTGAAATAAACGTGTTAGATTTCCATTGGAAAAAAAACTTTGTATTTTTAAACTAGAACCCAGGGAATTTTTTTACTATTTTTTTCAAAATCAGCACGTTTGATTTAGTAGAAATTGATACATTTTTATTTAAATATAGGGTGTTTAAATATTTTGGTTTATAACTGGCTACTGAAAAATCCAAGGTACCATTTTTTGATTTATTGCTTGGTAATATTGTATCAGCTGAACACGGAAGTTAAAAATTAGTGTACATACGTAGAAATGTCCATAGATTCGATTGCCGCAATGCCAGTTAACGTAACTTTTACCGTTCATTAGTTATAGCCCGGCAAAGTGAAATAAACGTGTTAGATTTCCATTGGAAAAAAAACTTTGTATTTCTAAAACTAGAACCCAGGGAATTTTTTTACTATTTTTTTCAAAATCAGCACGTTTGATTTAGTAGAAATTGATACATTTTTATTTAAATATAGGGTGTTTAAATATTTTGGTTTATAACTGGCTACTGAAAAATTCAAGGTACCATTTTTTGATTTATTGCTTGGTAATATTGTATCAGCTGAACACGGAAGTTCAAAATTAGTGTACATACGTAGAAATGTCCATAGATTCGATTGCCGCAATGCCCGTTAACGTAACTTTTACCGTTCATTAGTTATAGCCCGGCAAAGTGAAATAAACGTGTTAGATTTCCATTGGAAAAAAAACTTTGTATTTCTAAAACTAGAACCCAGGGAATTTTTTTACTATTTTTTTTAAAATCAGCACGTTTGATTTAGTAGAAATTGATACATTTTTATTTAAATATAGGGTGTTTAAATATTTTGGTTTATAACTGGCTACTGAAAAATCCAAGGTACCATTTTTTGATTTATTGCTTGGTAATATTGTATCAGCTGAACACGGAAGTTAAAAATTAGTGTACATACGTAGAAATGTCCATAGATTCGACTGCCGCAATGCCAGTTAACGTAACTTTTACTGTTCATTAGTTATAGCCCGGCAAAGTGAAATAAACGTGTTAGATTTCCATTGGAAAAAAAACTTTGTATTTCTAAAACTAGAACCCAGGGAATTTTTTTACTATTTTTTTCAAAATCAGCACGTTTGATTTAGTAGAAATTGATACATTTTTATTTAAATATAGGGTGTTTAAATATTTTGGTTTATAACTGGCTACTGAAAAATCCAAGGTACCATTTTTTGATTTATTGCTTGGTAATATTGTATCAGCTGAACACGGAAGTTCAAAATTAGTGTACATACGTAGAAATGTCCATAGATTCGATTGCCGCAATGCCCGTTAACGTAACTTTTACCGTTCATTAGTTATAGCCCGGCAAAGTGAAATAAACGTGTTAGATTTCCATTGGAAAAAAAACTTTGTATTTCTAAAACTAGAACCCAGGGAATTTTTTTACTATTTTTTTCAAAATCAGCACGTTTGATTTAGTAGAAATTGATACATTTTTATTTAAATATAGGGTGTTTAAATATTTTGGTTTATAACTGGCTACTGAAAAATCCAAGGTACCATTTTTTGATTTATTGCTTGGTAATATTGTATCAGCTGAACACGGAAGTTAAAAATTAGTGTACATACGTAGAAATGTCCATAGATTCGATTGCCGCAATGCCCGTTAACGTAACTTTTACCGTTCATTAGTTATAGCCCGGCAAAGTGAAATAAACGTGTTAGATTTCCATTGGAAAAAAAACTTTGTATTTTTAAACTAGAACCCAGGGAATTTTTTTACTATTTTTTTCAAAATCAGCACGTTTGATTTAGTAGAAATTGATACATTTTTATTTAAATATAGGGTGTTTAAATATTTTGGTTTATAACTGGCTACTGAAAAATCCAAGGTACCATTTTTTGATTTATTGCTTGGTAATATTGTATCAGCTGAACACGGAAGTTAAAAATTAGTGTACATACGTAGAAATGTCCATAGATTCGATTGCCGCAATGCCAGTTAACGTAACTTTTACCGTTCATTAGTTATAGCCCGGCAAAGTGAAATAAACGTGTTAGATTTCCATTGGAAAAAAAACTTTGTATTTCTAAAACTAGAACCCAGGGAATTTTTTTACTATTTTTTTCAAAATCAGCACGTTTGATTTAGTAGAAATTGATACATTTTTATTTAAATATAGGGTGTTTAAATATTTTGGTTTATAACTGGCTACTGAAAAATTCAAGGTACCATTTTTTGATTTATTGCTTGGTAATATTGTATCAGCTGAACACGGAAGTTCAAAATTAGTGTACATACGTAGAAATGTCCATAGATTCGATTGCCGCAATGCCCGTTAACGTAACTTTTACCGTTCATTAGTTATAGCCCGGCAAAGTGAAATAAACGTGTTAGATTTCCATTGGAAAAAAAACTTTGTATTTCTAAAACTAGAACCCAGGGAATTTTTTTACTATTTTTTTTAAAATCAGCACGTTTGATTTAGTAGAAATTGATACATTTTTATTTAAATATAGGGTGTTTAAATATTTTGGTTTATAACTGGCTACTGAAAAATCCAAGGTACCATTTTTTGATTTATTGCTTGGTAATATTGTATCAGCTGAACACGGAAGTTAAAAATTAGTGTACATACGTAGAAATGTCCATAGATTCGATTGCCGCAATGCCAGTTAACGTAACTTTTACCGTTCATTAGTTATAGCCCGGCAAAGTGAAATAAACGTGTTAGATTTCCATTGGAAAAAAAACTTTGTATTTCTAAAACTAGAACCCAGGGAATTTTTTTACTATTTTTTTCAAAATCAGCACGTTTGATTTAGTAGAAATTGATACATTTTTATTTAAATATAGGGTGTTTAAATATTTTGGTTTATAACTGGCTACTGAAAAATCCAAGGTACCATTTTTTGATTTATTGCTTGGTAATATTGTATCAGCTGAACACGGAAGTTCAAAATTAGTGTACATACGTAGAAATGTCCATAGATTCGATTGCCGCAATGCCCGTTAACGTAACTTTTACCGTTCATTAGTTATAGCCCGGCAAAGTGAAATAAACGTGTTAGATTTCCATTGGAAAAAAAACTTTGTATTTCTAAAACTAGAACCCAGGGAATTTTTTTACTATTTTTTTCAAAATCAGCACGTTTGATTTAGTAGAAATTGATACATTTTTATTTAAATATAGGGTGTTTAAATATTTTGGTTTATAACTGGCTACTGAAAAATCCAAGGTACCATTTTTTGATTTATTGCTTGGTAATATTGTATTAGCTGAACACGGAAGTTAAATATTAGTGTACATACGTAGAAATGTCCATAGATTCGATTGCCGCAATGTCCGTTAACGTAACTTTTACCGTTCATTAGTTATAGCCCGGCAAAGTGAAATAAACGTGTTAGATTTCCATTGGAAAAAAAACTTTGTATTTCTAAAACTAGAACCCAGGGAATTTTTTTACTATTTTTTTCAAAATCAGCACGTTTGATTTAGTAGAAATTGATACATTTTTATTTAAATATAGGGTGTTTAAATATTTTGGTTTATAACTGGCTACTGAAAAATCCAAGGTACCATTTTTTGATTTATTGCTTGGTAATATTGTATCAGCTGAACACGGAAGTTCAAAATTAGTGTACATACGTAGAAATGTCCATAGATTCGATTGCCGCAATGCCCGTTAACGTAACTTTTACCGTTCATTAGTTATAGCCCGGCAAAGTGAAATAAACGTGTTAGATTTCCATTGGAAAAAAAACTTTGTATTTCTAAAACTAGAGCCCAGGGATTTTTTTTACTATTTTTTTCAAAATCAGCACGTTTGATTTAGTAGAAATTGATACATTTTTATTTAAATATAGGGTGTTTAAATATTTTGGTTTATAACTGGCTACTGAAAAATCCAAGGTACCATTTTTTGATTTATTGCTTGGTAATATTGTATCAGCTGAACACGGAAGTTCAAAATTAGTGTACATACGTAGAAATGTCCATAGATTCGATTGCCGCAATGCCCGTTAACGTAACTTTTACCGTTCATTAGTTATAGCCCGGCAAAGTGAAATAAACGTGTTAGATTTCCATTGGAAAAAAAACTTTGTATTTCTAAAACTAGAGCCCAGGGATTTTTTTTACTATTTTTTTCAAAATCAGCACGTTTGATTTAGTAGAAATTGATACATTTTTATTTAAATATAGGGTGTTTAAATATTTTGGTTTATAACTGGCTACTGAAAAATCCAAGGTACCATTTTTTGATTTATTGCTTGGTAATATTGTATCAGCTGAACACGGAAGTTAAAAATTAGTGTACATACGTAGAAATGTCCATAGATTCGATTGCCGCAATGCCCGTTAACGTAACTTTTACCGTTCATTAGTTATAGCCCGGCAAAGTGAAATAAACGTGTTAGATTTCCATTGGAAAAAAAACTTTGTATTTCTAAAACTAGAGCCCAGGGATTTTTTTTACTATTTTTTTCAAAATCAGCACGTTTGATTTAGTAGAAATTGATACATTTTTATTTAAATATAGGGTGTTTAAATATTTTGGTTTATAACTGGCTACTGAAAAATCCAAGGTACCATTTTTTGATTTATTGCTTGGTAATATTGTATCAGCTGAACACGGAAGTTAAAAATTAGTGTACATACGTAGAAATGTCCATAGATTCGATTGCCGCAATGCCCGTTAACGTAACTTTTACCGTTCATTAGTTATAGCCCGGCAAAGTGAAATAAACGTGTTAGATTTCCATTGGAAAAAAAACTTTGTATTTCTAAAACTAGAACCCAGGGAATTTTTTTACTATTTTTTTCAAAATCAGCACGTTTGATTTAGTAGAAATTGATACATTTTTATTTAAATATAGGGTGTTTAAATATTTTGGTTTATAACTGGCTACTGAAAAATCCAAGGTACCATTTTTTGATTTATTGCTTGGTAATATTGTATCAGCTGAACACGGAAGTTCAAAATTAGTATACATACGTAGAAATGTCCATAGATTCGATTGCCGCAATGCCCGTTAACGTAACTTTTACCGTTCATTAGTTATAGCCCGGCAAAGTGAAATAAACGTGTTAGATTTCCATTGGAAAAAAAACTTTGTATTTCTAAAACTAGAACCCAGGGAATTTTTTTACTATTTTTTTCAAAATCAGCACGTTTGATTTAGTAGAAATTGATACATTTTTATTTAAATATAGGGTGTTTAAATATTTTGGTTTATAACTGGCTACTGAAAAATCCAAGGTACCATTTTTTGATTTATTGCTTGGTAATATTGTATTAGCTGAACACGGAAGTTAAATATTAGTGTACATACGTAGAAATGTCCATAGATTCGATTGCCGCAATGTCCGTTAACGTAACTTTTACCGTTCATTAGTTATAGCCCGGCAAAGTGAAATAAACGTGTTAGATTTCCATTGGAAAAAAAACTTTGTATTTCTAAAACTAGAACCCAGGGAATTTTTTTACTATTTTTTTCAAAATCAGCACGTTTGATTTAGTAGAAATTGATACATTTTTATTTAAATATAGGGTGTTTAAATATTTTGGTTTATAACTGGCTACTGAAAAATCCAAGGTACCATTTTTTGATTTATTGCTTGGTAATATTGTATCAGCTGAACACGGAAGTTCAAAATTAGTGTACATACGTAGAAATGTCCATAGATTCGATTGCCGCAATGCCCGTTAACGTAACTTTTACCGTTCATTAGTTATAGCCCGGCAAAGTGAAATAAACGTGTTAGATTTCCATTGGAAAAAAAACTTTGTATTTCTAAAACTAGAACCCAGGGAATTTTTTTACTATTTTTTTCAAAATCAGCACGTTTGATTTAGTAGAAATTGATACATTTTTATTTAAATATAGGGTGTTTAAATATTTTGGTTTATAACTGGCTACTGAAAAATCCAAGGTACCATTTTTTGATTTATTGCTTGGTAATATTGTATCAGCTGAACACGGAAGTTCAAAATTAGTGTACATACGTAGAAATGTCCATAGATTCGATTGCCGCAATGCCCGTTAACGTAACTTTTACCGTTCATTAGTTATAGCCCGGCAAAGTGAAATAAACGTGTTAGATTTCCATTGGAAAAAAAACTTTGTATTTCTAAAACTAGAGCCCAGGGATTTTTTTTACTATTTTTTTCAAAATCAGCACGTTTGATTTAGTAGAAATTGATACATTTTTATTTAAATATAGGGTGTTTAAATATTTTGGTTTATAACTGGCTACTGAAAAATCCAAGGTACCATTTTTTGATTTATTGCTTGGTAATATTGTATCAGCTGAACACGGAAGTTAAAAATTAGTGTACATACGTAGAAATGTCCATAGATTCGATTGCCGCAATGCCCGTTAACGTAACTTTTACCGTTCATTAGTTATAGCCCGGCAAAGTGAAATAAACGTGTTAGATTTCCATTGGAAAAAAAACTTTGTATTTCTAAAACTAGAACCCAGGGAATTTTTTTACTATTTTTTTCAAAATCAGCACGTTTGATTTAGTAGAAATTGATACATTTTTATTTAAATATAGGGTGTTTAAATATTTTGGTTTATAACTGGCTACTGAAAAATCCAAGGTACCATTTTTTGATTTATTGCTTGGTAATATTGTATCAGCTGAACACGGAAGTTCAAAATTAGTATACATACGTAGAAATGTCCATAGATTCGATTGCCGCAATGCCCGTTAACGTAACTTTTACCGTTCATTAGTTATAGCCCGGCAAAGTGAAATAAACGTGTTAGATTTCCATTGGAAAAAAAACTTTGTATTTCTAAAACTAGAGCCCAGGGATTTTTTTTACTATTTTTTTCAAAATCAGCACGTTTGATTTAGTAGAAATTGATACATTTTTATTTAAATATAGGGTGTTTAAATATTTTGGTTTATAACTGGCTACTGAAAAATCCAAGGTACCATTTTTTGATTTATTGCTTGGTAATATTGTATCAGCTGAACACGGAAGTTAAAAATTAGTGTACATACGTAGAAATGTCCATAGATTCGATTGCCGCAATGCCCGTTAACGTAACTTTTACCGTTCATTAGTTATAGCCCGGCAAAGTGAAATAAACGTGTTAGATTTCCATTGGAAAAAAAACTTTGTATTTCTAAAACTAGAACCCAGGGAATTTTTTTACTATTTTTTTCAAAATCAGCACGTTTGATTTAGTAGAAATTGATACAGTTTTATTTAAATATAGGGTGTTTAAATATTTTGGTTTATAACTGGCTACTGAAAAATCCAAGGTACCATTTTTTGATTTATTGCTTGGTAATATTGTATCAGCTGAACACGGAAGTTCAAAATTAGTATACATACGTAGAAATGTCCATAGATTCGATTGCCGCAATGCCCGTTAACGTAACTTTTACCGTTCATTAGTTATAGCCCGGCAAAGTGAAATAAACGTGTTAGATTTCCATTGGAAAAAAAACTTTGTATTTCTAAAACTAGAACCCAGGGAATTTTTTTACTATTTTTTTCAAAATCAGCACGTTTGATTTAGTAGAAATTGATACATTTTTATTTAAATATAGGGTGTTTAAATATTTTGGTTTATAACTGGCTACTGAAAAATCCAAGGTACCATTTTTTGATTTATTGCTTGGTAATATTGTATCAGCTGAACACGGAAGTTAAAAATTAGTGTACATACGTAGAAATGTCCATAGATTCGATTGCCGCAATGCCCGTTAACGTAACTTTTACCGTTCATTAGTTATAGCCCGGCAAAGTGAAATAAACGTGTTAGATTTCCATTGGAAAAAAAACTTTGTATTTCTAAAACTAGAACCCAGGGAATTTTTTTACTATTTTTTTCAAAATCAGCACGTTTGATTTAGTAGAAATTGATACATTTTTATTTAAATATAGGGTGTTTAAATATTTTGGTTTATAACTGGCTACTGAAAAATCCAAGGTACCATTTTTTGATTTATTGCTTGGTAATATTGTATCAGCTGAACACGGAAGTTAAAAATTAGTGTACATACGTAGAAATGTCCATAGATTCGATTGCCGCAATGCCCGTTAACGTAACTTTTACCGTTCATTAGTTATAGCCCGGCAAAGTGAAATAAACGTGTTAGATTTCCATTGGAAAAAAAACTTTGTATTTCTAAAACTAGAACCCAGGGAATTTTTTTACTATTTTTTTCAAAATCAGCACGTTTGATTTAGTAGAAATTGATACATTTTTATTTAAATATAGGGTGTTTAAATATTTTGGTTTATAACTGGCTACTGAAAAATCCAAGGTACCATTTTTTGATTTATTGCTTGGTAATATTGTATCAGCTGAACACGGAAGTTCAAAATTAGTATACATACGTAGAAATGTCCATAGATTCGATTGCCGCAATGCCCGTTAACGTAACTTTTACCGTTCATTAGTTATAGCCCGGCAAAGTGAAATAAACGTGTTAGATTTCCATTGGAAAAAAAACTTTGTATTTCTAAAACTAGAACCCAGGGAATTTTTTTACTATTTTTTTCAAAATCAGCACGTTTGATTTAGTAGAAATTGATACATTTTTATTTAAATATAGGGTGTTTAAATATTTTGGTTTATAACTGGCTACTGAAAAATCCAAGGTACCATTTTTTGATTTATTGCTTGGTAATATTGTATCAGCTGAACACGGAAGTTAAAAATTAGTGTACATACGTAGAAATGTCCATAGATTCGATTGCCGCAATGCCCGTTAACGTAACTTTTACCGTTCATTAGTTATAGCCCGGCAAAGTGAAATAAACGTGTTAGATTTCCATTGGAAAAAAAACTTTGTATTTCTAAAACTAGAACCCAGGGAATTTTTTTACTATTTTTTTCAAAATCAGCACGTTTGATTTAGTAGAAATTGATACATTTTTATTTAAATATAGGGTGTTTAAATATTTTGGTTTATAACTGGCTACTGAAAAATCCAAGGTACCATTTTTTGATTTATTGCTTGGTAATATTGTATCAGCTGAACACGGAAGTTAAAAATTAGTGTACATACGTAGAAATGTCCATAGATTCGATTGCCGCAATGCCCGTTAACGTAACTTTTACCGTTCATTAGTTATAGCCCGGCAAAGTGAAATAAACGTGTTAGATTTCCATTGGAAAAAAAACTTTGTATTTCTAAAACTAGAACCCAGGGAATTTTTTTACTATTTTTTTCAAAATCAGCACGTTTGATTTAGTAGAAATTGATACATTTTTATTTAAATATAGGGTGTTTAAATATTTTGGTTTATAACTGGCTACTGAAAAATCCAAGGTACCATTTTTTGATTTATTGCTTGGTAATATTGTATCAGCTGAACACGGAAGTTAAAAATTAGTGTACATACGTAGAAATGTCCATAGATTCGATTGCCGCAATGCCCGTTAACGTAACTTTTACCGTTCATTAGTTATAGCCCGGCAAAGTGAAATAAACGTGTTAGATTTCCATTGGAAAAAAAACTTTGTATTTCTAAAACTAGAACCCAGGGAATTTTTTTACTATTTTTTTCAAAATCAGCACGTTTGATTTAGTAGAAATTGATACATTTTTATTTAAATATAGGGTGTTTAAATATTTTGGTTTATAACTGGCTACTGAAAAATCCAAGGTACCATTTTTTGATTTATTGCTTGGTAATATTGTATCAGCTGAACACGGAAGTTCAAAATTAGTATACATACGTAGAAATGTCCATAGATTCGATTGCCGCAATGCCCGTTAACGTAACTTTTACCGTTCATTAGTTATAGCCCGGCAAAGTGAAATAAACGTGTTAGATTTCCATTGGAAAAAAAACTTTGTATTTCTAAAACTAGAACCCAGGGAATTTTTTTACTATTTTTTTCAAAATCAGCACGTTTGATTTAGTAGAAATTGATACATTTTTATTTAAATATAGGGTGTTTAAATATTTTGGTTTATAACTGGCTACTGAAAAATCCAAGGTACCATTTTTTGATTTATTGCTTGGTAATATTGTATCAGCTGAACACGGAAGTTCAAAATTAGTATACATACGTAGAAATGTCCATAGATTCGATTGCCGCAATGCCCGTTAACGTAACTTTTACCGTTCATTAGTTATAGCCCGGCAAAGTGAAATAAACGTGTTAGATTTCCATTGGAAAAAAAACTTTGTATTTCTAAAACTAGAACCCAGGGAATTTTTTTACTATTTTTTTCAAAATCAGCACGTTTGATTTAGTAGAAATTGATACATTTTTATTTAAATATAGGGTGTTTAAATATTTTGGTTTATAACTGGCTACTGAAAAATCCAAGGTACCATTTTTTGATTTATTGCTTGGTAATATTGTATCAGCTGAACACGGAAGTTAAAAATTAGTGTACATACGTAGAAATGTCCATAGATTCGATTGCCGCAATGCCCGTTAACGTAACTTTTACCGTTCATTAGTTATAGCCCGGCAAAGTGAAATAAACGTGTTAGATTTCCATTGGAAAAAAAACTTTGTATTTCTAAAACTAGAACCCAGGGAATTTTTTTACTATTTTTTTCAAAATCAGCACGTTTGATTTAGTAGAAATTGATACATTTTTATTTAAATATAGGGTGTTTAAATATTTTGGTTTATAACTGGCTACTGAAAAATCCAAGGTACCATTTTTTGATTTATTGCTTGGTAATATTGTATCAGCTGAACACGGAAGTTCAAAATTAGTGTACATACGTAGAAATGTCCATAGATTCGATTGCCGCAATGCCCGTTAACGTACCTTTTACCGTTCATTAGTTATAGCCCGGCAAAGTGAAATAAACGTGTTAGATTTCCATTGGAAAAAAAACTTTGTATTTCTAAAACTAGAACCCAGGGAATTTTTTTACTATTTTTTTCAAAATCAGCACGTTTGATTTAGTAGAAATTGATACATTTTTATTTAAATATAGGGTGTTTAAATATTTTGGTTTATAACTGGCTACTGAAAAATCCAAGGTACCATTTTTTGATTTATTGCTTGGTAATATTGTATCAGCTGAACACGGAAGTTAAAAATTAGTGTACATACGTAGAAATGTCCATAGATTCGATTGCCGCAATGCCCGTTAACGTAACTTTTACCGTTCATTAGTTATAGCCCGGCAAAGTGAAATAAACGTGTTAGATTTCCATTGGAAAAAAAACTTTGTATTTCTAAAACTAGAACCCAGGGAATTTTTTTACTATTTTTTTCAAAATCAGCACGTTTGATTTAGTAGAAATTGATACATTTTTATTTAAATATAGGGTGTTTAAATATTTTGGTTTATAACTGGCTACTGAAAAATCCAAGGTACCATTTTTTGATTTATTGCTTGGTAATATTGTATCAGCTGAACACGGAAGTTCAAAATTAGTGTACATACGTAGAAATGCCCATAGATTCGATTGCCGCAATGCCCGTTAACGTAACTTTTACCGTTCATTAGTTATAGCCCGGCAAAGTGAAATAAACGTGTTAGATTTCCATTGGAAAAAAAACTTTGTATTTCTAAAACTAGAACCCAGGGAATTTTTTTACTATTTTTTTCAAAATCAGCACGTTTGATTTAGTAGAAATTGATACATTTTTATTTAAATATAGGGTGTTTAAATATTTTGGTTTATAACTGGCTACTGAAAAATCCAAGGTACCATTTTTTGATTTATTGCTTGGTAATATTGTATCAGCTGAACACGGAAGTTCAAAATTAGTGTACATACGTAGAAATGTCCATAGATTCGATTGCCGCAATGCCCGTTAACGTAACTTTTACCGTTCATTAGTTATAGCCCGGCAAAGTGAAATAAACGTGTTAGATTTCCATTGGAAAAAAACTTTGTATTTCTAAAACTAGAACCCAGGGAATTTTTTTACTATTTTTTTCAAAATCAGCACGTTTGATTTAGTAGAAATTGATACATTTTTATTTAAATATAGGGTGTTTAAATATTTTGGTTTATAACTGGCTACTGAAAAATCCAAGGTACCATTTTTTGATTTATTGCTTGGTAATATTGTATCAGCTGAACACGGAAGTTCAAAATTAGTGTACATACGTAGAAATGTCCATAGATTCGATTGCCGCAATGCCCGTTAACGTAACTTTTACCGTTCATTAGTTATAGCCCGGCAAAGTGAAATAAACGTGTTAGATTTCCATTGGAAAAAAAACTTTGTATTTCTAAAACTAGAACCCAGGGAATTTTTTTACTATTTTTTTCAAAATCAGCACGTTTGATTTAGTAGAAATTGATACATTTTTATTTAAATATAGGGTGTTTAAATATTTTGGTTTATAACTGGCTACTGAAAAATCCAAGGTACCATTTTTTGATTTATTGCTTGGTAATATTGTATCAGCTGAACACGGAAGTTCAAAATTAGTGTACATACGTAGAAATGTCCATAGATTCGAATGCCGCAATGCCCGTTAACGTAACTTTTACCGTTCATTAGTTATAGCCCGGCAAAGTGAAATAAACGTGTTAGATTTCCATTGGAAAAAAAACTTTGTATTTCTAAAACTAGAACCCAGGGAATTTTTTTACTATTTTTTTCAAAATCAGCACGTTTCATTTAGTAGAAATTGATACATTTTTATTTAAATATAGGGTGTTTAAATATTTTGGTTTATAACTGGCTACTGAAAAATCCAAGGTACCATTTTTTGATTTATTGCTTGGTAATATTGTATCAGCTGAACACGGAAGTTAAAAATTAGTATACATACGTAGAAATGTCCATAGATTCGATTGCCGCAATGCCCGTTAACGTAACTTTTACCGTTCATTAGTTATAGCCCGGCAAAGTGAAATAAACGTGTTAGATTTCCATTGGAAAAAAAACTTTGTATTTCTAAAACTAGAACCCAGGGAATTTTTTTACTATTTTTTTCAAAATCAGCACGTTTGATTTAGTAGAAATTGATACATTTTTATTTAAATATAGGGTGTTTAAATATTTTGGTTTATAACTGGCTACTGAAAAATCCAAGGTACCATTTTTTGATTTATTGCTTGGTAATATTGTATTAGCTGAACACGGAAGTTAAATATTAGTGTACATACGTAGAAATGTCCATAGATTCGATTGCCGCAATGCCCGTTAACGTAACTTTTACCGTTCATTAGTTATAGCCCGGCAAAGTGAAATAAACGTGTTAGATTTCCATTGGAAAAAAAACTTTGTATTTCTAAAACTAGAACCCAGGGAATTTTTTTACTATTTTTTTCAAAATCAGCCCGTTTGATTTAGTAGAAATTGATACATTTTTATTTAAATATAAGGTGTTTAAATATTTTGGTTTATAACTGGCTACTGAAAAATCCAAGGTACCATTTTTTGATTTATTGCTTGGTAATATTGTATCAGCTGGACACGGAAGTTAAAAATTAGTGCACATACGTAGAAATGTCCATAGATTCGATTGCCGCAATGCCCGTTAACGTAACTTTTACCGTTCATTAGTTATAGCCCGGCAAAGTGAAATAAACGTGTTAGATTTCCATTGGAAAAAAAACTTTGTATTTCTAAAACTAGAACCCAGGGAATTTTTTTACTATTTTTTTCAAAATCAGCCCGTTTGATTTAGTAGAAATTGATACATTTTTATTTAAATATAAGGTGTTTAAATATTTTGGTTTATAACTGGCTACTGAAAAATCCAAGGTACCATTTTTTGATTTATTGCTTGGTAATATTGTATCAGCTGGACACGGAAGTTAAAAATTAGTGCACATACGTAGAAATGTCCATAGATTTGATTGCCGCAATGCCCGTTAACGTAACTTTTACCGTTCATTAGTTATAGCCCGGCAAAGTGAAATAAACGTGTTAGATTTCCATTGGAAAAAAAACTTTGTATTTCTAAAACTAGAACCCAGGGAATTTTTTTACTATTTTTTTCAAAATCAGCACGTTTGATTTAGTAGAAATTGATACATTTTTATTTAAATATAGGGTGTTTAAATATTTTGGTTTATAACTGGCTACTGAAAAATCCAAGGTACCATTTTTTGATTTATTGCTTGGTAATATTGTATCAGCTGAACACGGAAGTTAAAAATTAGTGTACATACGTAGAAATGTCCATAGATTCGATTGCCGCAAAGCCCGTTAACGTAACTTTTACCGTTCATTAGTTATAGCCCGGCAAAGTGAAATAAACGTGTTAGATTTCCATTGGAAAAAAAACTTTGTATTTCTAAAACTAGAACCCAGGGAATTTTTTTACTATTTTTTTCAAAATCAGCACGTTTGACTTAGTAGAAATTGATACATTTTTATTTAAATATAGGGTGTTTAAATATTTTGGTTTATAACTGGCTACTGAAAAATCCAAGGTACCATTTTTTGATTTATTGCTTGGTAATATTGTATTAGCTGAACACGGAAGTTAAATATTAGTGTACATACGTAGAAATGTCCATAGATTCGATTGCCGCAATGCCCGTTAACGTAACTTTTACCGTTCATTAGTTATAGCCCGGCAAAGTGAAATAAACGTGTTAGATTTCCATTGGAAAAAAAACTTTGTATTTCTAAAACTAGAACCCAGGGAATTTTTTTACTATTTTTTTCAAAATCAGCCCGTTTGATTTAGTAGAAATTGATACATTTTTATTTAAATATAAGGTGTTTAAATATTTTGGTTTATAACTGGCTACTGAAAAATCCAAGGTACCATTTTTTGATTTATTGCTTGGTAATATTGTATCAGCTGGACACGGAAGTTAAAAATTAGTGCACATACGTAGAAATGTCCATAGATTCGATTGCCGCAATGCCCGTTAACGTAACTTTTACCGTTCATTAGTTATAGCCCGGCAAAGTGAAATAAACGTGTTAGATTTCCATTGGAAAAAAAACTTTGTATTTCTAAAACTAGAACCCAGGGAATTTTTTTACTATTTTTTTCAAAATCAGCCCGTTTGATTTAGTAGAAATTGATACATTTTTATTTAAATATAAGGTGTTTAAATATTTTGGTTTATAACTGGCTACTGAAAAATCCAAGGTACCATTTTTTGATTTATTGCTTGGTAATATTGTATCAGCTGGACACGGAAGTTAAAAATTAGTGCACATACGTAGAAATGTCCATAGATTCGATTGCCGCAATGCCCGTTAACGTAACTTTTACCGTTCATTAGTTATAGCCCGGCAAAGTGAAATAAACGTGTTAGATTTCCATTGGAAAAAAAACTTTGTATTTCTAAAACTAGAACCCAGGGAATTTTTTAATTTTTTTTTTCAAAATCAGCACGTTTGATTTAGTAGAAATTGATACATTTTTATTTAAATATAGGGTGTTTAAATATTTTGGTTTATAACTGGCTACTGAAAAATCCAAGGTACCATTTTTTGATTTATTGCTTGGTAATATTGTATCAGCTGAACACGGAAGTTAAAAATTAGTGTACATACGTAGAAATGTCCATAGATTCGATTGCCGCAAAGCCCGTTAACGTAACTTTTACCGTTCATTAGTTATAGCCCGGCAAAGTGAAATAAACGTGTTAGATTTCCATTGGAAAAAAAACTTTGTATTTCTAAAACTAGAACCCAGGGAATTTTTTTACTATTTTTTTCAAAATCAGCACGTTTGACTTAGTAGAAATTGATACATTTTTATTTAAATATAGGGTGTTTAAATATTTTGGTTTATAACTGGCTACTGAAAAATCCAAGGTACCATTATTTGATTTATTGCTTGGTAATATTGTATCAGCTGAACACGGAAGTTAAAAATTAGTGTACATACGTAGAAATGTCCATAGATTCGATTGCCGCAATGCCCGTTAATGTAACTTTTACCGTTCATTAGTTATAGCCCGGCAAAGTGAAATAAACGTGTTAGATTTCCATTGGAAAATAAAACTTTGTATTTCTAAAACTAGAACCCAGGGAATTTTTTTACTATTTTTTTCAAAATCAGCACGTTTGATTTAGTAGAAATTGATACATTTTTATTTAAATATAGGGTGTTTAAATATTTTGGTTTATAACTGGCTACTGAAAAATCCAAGGTACCATTTTTTGATTTATTGCTTGGTAATATTGTATCAGCTGAACACGGAAGTTCAAAATTAGTGTACATACGTAGAAATGTCCATAGATTCGATTGCCGCAATGCCCGTTAACGTAACTTTTACCGTTCATTAGTTATAGTCCGGCAAAGTGAAATAAACGTGTTAGATTTCTATTGGAAAAAAAACTTTGTATTTCTAAAACTAGAACCCAGGGAATTTTTTTACTATTTTTTTCAAAATCAGCACGTTTGATTTAGTAGAAATTGATACATTTTTATTTAAATATAGGGTGTTTAAATATTTTGGTTTATAACTGGCTACTGAAAAATCCAAGGTACCATTTTTAGATTTATTGCTTGGTAATATTGTATCAGCTGAACACGGAAGTTAAAAATTAGTGTACATACGTAGAAATGTCCATAGATTCGATTGCCGCAATGCCCGTTAACGTAACTTTTACCGTTCATTAGTTATAGCCCGGCAAAGTGAAATAAACGTGTTAGATTTCCATTGGAAAAAAAACTTTGTATTTCTAAAACTAGAACCCAGAGAATTTTTTTACTATTTTTTTCAAAATCAGCACGTTTGACTTAGTAGAAATTGATACATTTTTATTTAAATATAGGGTGTTTAAATATTTTGGTTTATAACTGGCTACTGAAAAATCCAAGGTACCATTTTTTGATTTATTGCTTGGTAATATTGTATCAGCTGAACACGGAAGTTCAAAATTAGTGTACATACGTAGAAATGTCCATAGATTCGATTGCCGCAATGCCCGTTAACGTAACTTTTACCGTTCATTAGTTATAGTCCGGCAAAGTGAAATAAACGTGTTAGATTTCCATTGGAAAAAAAACTTTGTATTTCTAAAACTAGAACCCAAGGAATTTTTTTACTATTTTTTTCAAAATCAGCACGTTTGATTTAGTAGAAATTGATACATTTTTATTTAAATATAGGGTGTTTAAATATTTTGGTTTATAACTGGCTACTGAAAAATCCAAGGTACCATTTTTTGATTTATTGCTTGGTAATATTGTATCAGCTGAACACGGAAGTTCAAAATTAGTGTACATACGTAGAAATGTCCATAGATTCGATTGCCGCAATGCCCGTTAACGTAACTTTTACCGTTCATTAGTTATAGCCCGGCAAAGTGAAATAAACGTGTTAGATTTCCATTGGAAAAAAAACTTTGTATTTCTAAAACTAGAACCCAGAGAATTTTTTTACTATTTTTTTCAAAATCAGCACGTTTGATTTAGTAGAAATTGATACATTTTTATTTAAATATAGGGTGTTTAAATATTTTGGTTTATAACTGGCTACTGAAAAATCCAAGGTACCATTTTTTGATTTATTGCTTGGTAATATTGTATCAGCTGAACACGGAAGTTAAAAATTAGTGTACATACGTAGAAATGTCCATAGATTCGATTGCCGTAATGCCCGTTAACGTAACTTTTACCGTTCATTAGTTATAGCCCGGCAAATTGAAATAAACGTGTTAGATTTCCATTGGAAAAAAAACTTTGTATTTCTAAAACTAGAACCCAGGGAATTTTTTAATTTTTTTTTTCAAAATCAGCACGTTTGATTTAGTAGAAATTGATACATTTTTATTTAAATATAGGGTGTTTAAATATTTTGGTTTATAACTGGCTACTGAAAAATCCAAGGTACCATTTTTTGATTTATTGCTTGGTAATATTGTATCAGCTGAACACGGAAGTTAAAAATTAGTGTACATACGTAGAAATGTCCATAGATTCGATTGCCGCAATTCCCGTTAACGTAACTTTTACCGTTCATTAGTTATAGCCCGGCAAAGTGAAATAAACGTGTTAGATTTCCATTGGAAAAAAAACTTTGTATTTCTAAAACTAGAACCCAGGGCTTTTTTTTACTATTTTTTTCAAAATCAGCACGTTTGATTTAGTAGAAGTTGATACATTTTTATTTAAATATAGGGTGTTTAAATATTTTGGTTTATAACTGGCTACTGAAAAATCAAGGTACCATTTTTTGATTTATTGCTTGGTAATATTGTATCAGCTGAACACGGAAGTTAAAAATTAGTGTACATACGTAGAAATGTCCATAGATTCGATTGCCGCAACGCCCGTTAACGTATCTCTTACCGTTCATTAGTTATAGCCCGGCAAATTGAAATAAACGTGTTAGATTTCCAGTTGTTGGTTGAAATCTTCTTTGTTGATGATCAACTGTAGATCTTTTTTCGGTTTAAGAATCCATATGTTTTGTGATAGTAATGGACAACAAAGCGTACAGATTCTAAAACCGATTTTATTTTCTTTTTTTTTTAATTTACATACATTTTTGTACATAATATACATTATAGCATTATTTCGATCACCCATCCGTGATGTATTTGCTGTCTTCGTTGCTTGAATAAATGAAATAAATAAATAAATATATTATCACGGCATATTACCCATTTCTGGGTGTGCCAGTATCTACAACAAATGTAGACATTATTAATGATGACGATATATTTTACCGTGTGGGCGCTTACCAAGCATCACCTTACGGGCACTCATTGCTGGCGTGGAGAGTGCACCACAGGGCTCACTTTTGTGCCATTTAAAATTGGAAATATTTGGCGCCGGTTGGGATCGAACCCGGTTCCCCGGGTTCGCGACCAGACACTCAGGCACGTGGCCACGGGACCTTATGTACTTCACTTGGATAATATTTTTAAGAAATGATTTACTCAAATGTTTACTGTAATCTAAATTTTAAAAAAAATCAATAAGATTTTTTTTAAGAAGTTTTACAGGACATATCGTATTTTAGAAAAACTGTTTTTTCATATTAAACATCTGTCCCGTATTTTCGTGCTCACCCTATATATGGGTCAACTTACTTATTCCCTGTATTTATACTTTATTAAAAGTTAAGGAAATTTTAATTTTTTTAAGTGTCAAAATAAATTATTTATCGTCTCTAAGTTCATATCTCCACTTTTAAAAAGGACGTCTAAAAATTGTCATCCAAGTTTTATACTTCGAAGTTGATAAAGTCTTCTGCCCTCTTTCTTAATATTTTACGTGGATCAATAAGATTTATTCTAAAAGATTTTTCAGAAGCAGAAAGTTTTTCCTTGAAAATTGTCGTTACAGAAGAAAAAAATACTAGTATTTAATGAAATTTACAAGTATTTCTAAGTCAATCTCTATTCCTTTTACGTAATATAAAATTATTTGAAATAATTGTAGTTAATTTTTATACCATACGTTGGCATGACAATGTTTACATTAAATTTTATATCGACCAAATATCGATCAGTCACTATTATCACTTGATTGTCAGTTTTCTCTGCATTAAGTATTTGTGACGTGCTTCAGTATTATTTCTTACTATAATACAGCCATAATAATGCCTAAAGCTTTAACAAAGCTACCTCCGAAGCTAACAATTAATGTCTTGAACTATTCAGAAAGGGAATAGTCCAACGGTGGGCCATTAATTCTGTTGAAAGCCATTAGAATGATTGCTAGTAATCATTTGATTTCAAAATTTTCCGTGCGTGGGCTTTACTTGGCGAGTTAGACCACATGAAATTCTGAAATCATGAAATTTAGAGAAATAGTGACATTTTTCATCTATGTACATAATTATTAGCTGTTATTCTGTGACGGGTCCCATGTGTGCTTGTCAAAAAAGACAACAGACGACCAAGTGACAATAGTGACAGGATCGATATTCGATCGATATAATATTTAATGTATACGTTGGCATGCCAACGTATGGCATAAAAATTAAATACAATTATTTCTTAAAAATAAATAATTTGTAAGGTTTTTTCAGGTCGGTGACGTAAGTCTTCAGCCTAAACATTTCTTCCCTAGTTACAACAAAATGTGTAGAGTTTATTAGTAATTTATTTAATAATTTAACGATGTATATTGCTTAAGTTACAATAATGTGAATATGCTAAGTTTAATAAAAATATAATACATATAATATTTAACAAAGTTATTGACATAGGTACATATTTATTAATAATAAGTTATTGCAATCAATTTAAAATTGACAATATTAATATTAGAAATATATGTAAATACACAAAATAGCAAATTAATAGATATGAATAAATATACATTTTAAATATTTAGAGTACAGCAGAATTCATTGGCCAAATTCTGTAGAAAGTATACTATACTTTTTCTACGACTGCAAGTTAAGACAGTAAACAGTTTTAAAGTTAGGTATTTATTTTTACAGTGTAACAGTTATTAGTTTGAAAAATCAAAGGTATCATTTTTTCATTTATTGCATGGTAATATTGTATCAGCTGAACACGGAAGTTAAAAATTAGTACACATACGTAGAAATGTCCATAGATTCGATTGCCGCAACGCCCGTTAACGTATCTTTTACCGTTCATTAGTTATAGCCCGGCAAAGTGAAATAAACGTGTTAGATTTCCATTGGAAAAAAAACTTTGTATTTCTAAAACTAGAACCCAGGGAATTTTTTTACTATTTTTTTCGCAATCAGCACGTTTGATTTAGTAGAAATTGATACATTTTTATTTAAATATAGGGTGTTTAAATATTTTGGTTTATAACAGGCTACTGAAAAATCCAAGGTACAATTTTTTCATTTATTGCATGGTAATATTGTATCAGCTGAACACGAAAGTTAAAAATTAGTATACATACGTAGAAATGTCCATAGATTCGATTGCCGCAATGCCCGTTAACGTAACTTTTACCGTTCATTAGTTATATCCCGGCAAAGTGAAATAAACGTGTTAGATTTCCATTGGAAAAAAAAGTTTGTATTTCTAAAACTAGAACCCAGGGAATTTTTTTACTATTTTTTTCAAAATCAGCACGTTTGATTTAGTAGAAATTGATACATTTTTATTTAAATATAGGGTGTTTAAATATTTTGGTTTATAACTGGCTACTGAAAAATCCAAGGTACCATTTTTTGATTTATTGCTTGGTAATATTGTATCAGCTGAACACGGAAGTTAAAAATTAGTGTACATACGTAGAAATGTCCATAGATTCGATTGCCGCAATGTCCGTTAACGTAACTTTTACCGTTCATTAGTTATATCCCGGCAAAGTGAAATAAACGTGTTAGATTTCCATTGGAAAAAAAACTTTGTATTTCTAAAACTAGAATCCTGGGAATTTTTTTACTATTTTTTTCGCAATCAGCACGTTTGATTTAGTAGAAATTGATACATTTTTATTTAAATATAGGGTGTTTAAATATTTTGGTTTATAACTGGCTACTGAAAAATCCAAGGTACAATTTTTTGATTTATTGCATGGTAATATTGTATCAGCTGAACACGGAAGTTAAAAATTAGTATACATACGTAGAAATGTCCATAGATTCGATTGCCGCAATGCCCGTTAACGTATCTTTTACCGTTCATTAGTTATAGCCCGGCAAAGTGAATTAAACGTGTTAGATTTCCAGTGGAAATAAAACGTTCTATTTCTAAAACTAGAATCCTGGGAATTTTTTTACTATTTTTTTCGCAATCAGCACGTTTGATTTAGTAAAAATTGATACATTTTTATTTAAATATAGGGTGTTTAAATATTTTGATTGAAAAATAGCGTCGAAGCTAAAATGAAAAAAATGAAACTTTTAATGAATTATGCGGTACTCTATACATAAATACATATACAGGGTGTTAATTAATAAACGGGTCATATAATACTACAAAAAATATTTCTCAAATTGAAATTTGAAGCATGTATTTTATATTTGATTGGACGAGATATTAACAAATGGGAAACGTGTTCTATACAAGATTTTAAGTCTAATGTGGTTCAAAGACATATTATACATTATTTTTACCGTGTATATCTCGTCAAATATTATAAAGCAATTAGTAATAAGTTATAAAATGCATGTGACGAAAAATATGTATATTTCAAGCGATTTGATATATCTTATCCTAAGTGAAAAGCATGGTGAAATAATTAATTTTTAGAATATTCTTTTTGTAGTTAACAATCGTGGAAATTAGTAAATGATATATATTTTAATCTACAATTTATAATATTTACAAAGAAAGCAATTTATATTTTAATATAATTTTAAAATTTAAATAATTCTTATTCAAAATTTAAAATATTACCAGATATCTTTTCGATAATGTTTTATTTAAAATTAAAATTTTGAAAATTTGTACGGTGTTACATTTAAAACAAGAAAAATATCACTTCCGGTTAAACAATAAGTAGTATAATTTGTTTCATTAATACATTATATTATTCAACTTATCGTTCAAGCAGGCGATGCACGTCATCACTTAGATTCGATTGCCGCAACGCCCGTTAACGTATCTTTTACAGTTCATTAGTTATAGCCCGGCAAAGTGAAATAAATGTGTTAGATTTCCATGGAAAAAAAACTTTGTATTTCTAAAACTAGAATCCTGGGAATTTTTTTACTATTTTTTTCGCAATCAGCACGTTTGATTTAGTAGAAATTGATACATTTTTATTTAAATATAGGGTGTTTAAATATTTTGGTTTGTAACTGGCTACTGAAAAATCCAAGGTACCATTTTTTGATTTATTGCATGGTAATATTGTATCAGCTGAGCACGAAAGTTAAAAATTTGTGTAGATACGTAGAAATGTCCATAGATTGGATTGCCGTAACGCCCGTTAACGTATCTTTTAGCGTTCATTAGTTATAGCCCGGCAAAGTGAAATAAACGATGCACGTCATCACTTAGTGTAAAAACCCTAATGCATTAAAATCACTACTAGTGAAAATGAAATAAAATTTCAACCATTTTTACCGTCAAAAAGTGTTTGGCCTTATACAATTATTATTAAAATGAATAATAAAGTTCATTACTTATCGTATATGACATGAATAATATATAAATAATGTACATCAACGTCATATTATTCGTTTAATTGTTGCTATAGTTGGCAACATTGATAATTTGTATGTCTGTACTGTCAAAATTATTATTTGACAATTTGAAAAATATTTGAATTTTGTTTGAAACATTTTTGTGCGTTGTAAAGGCCTGTTTGTCATAAAGTAACGTTAAACGCGACCCTTAACGCAAACACAAAATCTGCCAAAGGTAGCACTTCTAATCAATCAGAAGAATTCGGTATATTTCTTTCAAATTCGGCTCACTTTTATTTATTGTCTCTATGTGGCATACATAAGTATAAATAAGGTTAGTATTATAAAACAATTTAAATAGAAATGGACAGTGACGAAAATATAGTATTTATTTTGTATTATGCATCACGAACATCGCCTGCTTAACGATTTGGGAATAACATCAACTATTAAAGGTTGACGAAAAAAATATTTATAAAAATTAATATATACATTAAATAATGGATATTATGAATAGTTATTTATATAAATTGCAATCTCTGTAATATTTTATTCTATACATTTTTAACATCTTATATATTACCTTATAACTATGTTAGAATATGTTGTTTTACTCCTAAAAAATAAAATGTTATGGGTATATAGTTATACCTATTCTAAAAATACGGTTTTAGACGACTCGTTATTGTACAATACAAGCACCAAACAATGGCACAGACAATTTACGTCCATTATTTTCTATCACGAATTGTACGTAGTTTAAATTTCAATTTATTATTTTGTGATTAAAAGATGAGTAGGAAAGGGTTATATAAACTTTAGTACAGAATAAAATGGTCATAAATTATCTGTTTCATTTTCATGTGTTCGTAGTGTACACTCTAGAGCCGTCTTGTACGGAGTTACTTGCAATGCTACAAACGATATAAAATGCTGTATTTCTCTATAAAATAAGTAAGCATATAGCATATATTATGATTATGGTGATTTCTATATGGTTGGGATAAAATATTTAAAAAATTGTATGGCCATCCTTTTCTTTATAACCAATTATTTTATTTTTATTTTTTCGTAATGTTTCGCCAATTTTGTGAATTTTTAAAATATAAATTTGTATGATTAATATTATAAGATTTTTAAATATTTACAATAAATACAATGTTTTAACAACACAAAAATATGTTGTGTCCAGCACAATACCTCTGGACATTTCCATTTTATGTTATATATGTATATTGATTTGCACTTTACTGTCAAAACGTCGTTTTATAAAAAAAAAATACAGAACTTTACACAAATATTGTTTTTTATATGAATTTTACCTATAATTTTAAATATTTAATTAATAAAACAATATGTATATATATATATATATATATATATATATATATATATATATATATATATATATATATATATATAGGGTGTAACACGTACACCGACCACTGCCATTATTACCTTTATTATTATAGTTACAAAAAAATACTATAGAACAAAGTTGTAGGGTACCAAGGGGGACATTCTTTCAGAGAAGAAAATATTTTTTTAAACCAGTGATTCTCAAGTTACAACACAAAGTTATATTTTTTCAAATGGGATTCTACATATTTTTTATACCTATTCGATAGCATATTTTTTTCCGAATTCAACCATGTATTAGTTTTATATCCTTACATAATAAAAATATTGAAAAAAATGCGATTGAAATTTAAATAAATTTTTATTTTTAATATTATTGTACAGTAGGCCATGGATGAGAAACAAGAGTGATAAATTTAAATTGAAAATTAATAATTGTTAATTACTCCCTATAAATAATGTTCTATTTGATTTCCATTCCAAAGCAGCGCAAGCTTCTCTAACTCTGTCCATCAAATTTTGTTTCGTTGTCACTGGTTTTGAATATACTCTATCTTTAAGATATCCCCATAAAAAAAATCAAGGGGTGTCAAGTCCGGGGAACGAGCGGGCCTATTTGTTGCTATCCACCGACCTTGAAACATTTCGTCGAGCCGTTCGTACACTCTACGAGTATTGTGAGCCGGCGCTCCATCTTGTTGGAACCACATATTTGTCTTTCATTCAAGTTTAAATCTTCTAAATAATTTAATAATTCATTTTACAAGATACATAAATAATGTGCAGCGTTTAAATTGTCTTCATAAAAATTTGGTCCAATAATTTTATTCCCAAACATTCCAAACCATACATTAAAGCTTTCAAAATAAAAATTTATTAAAATTTCAATCGCATTTTTTTCAATATTTTTATTATGTAAGGATATAAAACTAATACATGGTTGAATTCAGAAAAAAATATGCTATCGAATAGGCATAAAAATATGTAGAATCCCATTTGAAAAAATATAACTTTGTGTTGTAACTTTAGAACCACTGGTTTAAAAAAATATTTTCTTCTCTGAAATAATGTCTCCCTTGGTCCCCTACAACTTTGTTCTATAGTATTTTTTTGTAACTATAATAATAAAGGTAATAATGGCGGTGGTCGGTGTACGTGTTACACCCTATATATATATTCATCTGTAGTTATTTTCACGTTTTCAAGTTGCCCCATAAAACGATTCCTCTGCCATTGTGTGGTAATTTTACAAATTACTCTGTGATATTTATTGTTAGTAACTCACACCTAACCTGTCATATTTTGGTACATTTCATAGCTATTTCCGTGTTAATAATTGAAGCAATGTATTTCACCAAACATCGTTACCGTAAATGCGATGCCTTTACCGGGTATGTTACGTTATCTTTATTGTTTACCGTCCGTAATTATGTTAGGAGTTAATTTGTCTGCCTTATGTAGAGATGGTAGCTTAAAGTGTCTGTAAGTTTGAGGATGTTGATTTTGTCTTAAGGTTACATGAATATTAAACTGGTTTGAAAATGTTATTGTACTGTGTTCCATTTTGAAACTAAAAATTTTGAAAGTACAAAGCTACAATTTAATTTTTTAAAATGGGGGATTCCAGCTCAATCGAATTAAAGGAAAATAGTAAAAAATACGAATGTATATGCTGAATAACGAATATTAATAAAAAATGAAATGGTATAATTGAGATATTTCGGAAATAAGGGTTTTTTTTGTTATAGCGCTTCGACACGAATATGAAATCAATATAGTGTATGAAACTTAGGTGCCCACATTGATAGTCCGCCACTTTTTAATGGCCACGCCGATAACATGAAATTTTTTTTTTTCAGAAAGATACATTCAATAGCAAACTTTTCTCTCTCTGTGTAATTTGTGATATCTGTTACGGTTCACACAGAAAAAAATAAAACCTGAGTGACTACACCGTCAAATTTTTAAAATAAATTTAATCTAGCAGTCTATCCAAATGTCAAACAATTAATTTTTAATAACAGTAACGAGTTGTCAATCTTCACAACTTATTTAGGAGTAAGCTAACATATTTTGTCGTCTTAGTAAAATACTATTAGGCAGAACAAACGGATGTTACTAGTTTTAGAATATTTGACATTTGGATAGACTGCTAGATTAAATTTATTTTAAAAAATTCACGGTGTAGTCACTCTGGTTTTATTTTTTTCTGTGTGAACCGTAACAGATATCACAAATTACACACAGAGAGAAAAGTTTGCTATTGAATGTATCTTTCTGAAAAAAAAATAATTTCATGTTATCGTCTTATTTTAGCCTCAGGAATTCTAATTTTGAACGCCGCCTATATAATAAGATATGTTTTCATATTTTATTATATTTGTACCAAAAATAGATACAGAAATGTGTGAATGAAAGATATACTATGACCTTTTTCAAATGTAGTTGTTTATTTCTAGTAGATACATTCCGAAGTCAGCAACGGTTTAAAGTACGTTAAAACAACGTTCGGGTCATACGATCTTAGGGGAATTTTGTTTATTTTCCTGCAGTTGGTAACCGTGTTGAATATTGATACCGTAGCGAACTTCACGCTGTTGAACGAACGTGAATTTATTAAATATTTAGCAATTGACACAGATGGTTAGGTACCTGATAGTTTTTTATCGTAAAATTTTATCTGAAAATGAATAAATAAAATTTTCAACAGGACATTTTATCTAAGACATAATGAACATTATTTGCAATTTATATCAAATTTAAATATATAAATTAAACTAATAACAACAAGAAGAATAACAACTCATCAGTTATTTATTATACAGGGTGGGGCAGAATGACCTCCCTGATTTGAAGGGTTAATTGTAAAAAACGGTCCAAGATACATAAAAAAGGTTTTTATTGCTGAAAAGTACATACAATGCCGTTTTATTTTGACGATGTTTGGAAAATGTTATCGTCCAAGTGGCGGCCTTTGCGAGCAATGCACATATTGAAGTTTTCGGCTACTCTTCCCAGTATATCTTGCGAAATTCCAGCAATGACGTCCTCAATCGCCTCCTTCAGAGCTTCAAGCTACAGCTTTGACATATCCCCACAGAAAAAAGTCACACGGGCTCACATCGACGGGCCTCCCCGGTGAGAGATCAGACGACCGGTAAGGAGCTCTTGCAGAATTTCGCGTGATCGACGGGCAGTATGGGCCGTGGCTGAAACCAGAAGGCTGTTGTGTCTCTTCCATTTTGGGGGCAAAAAGTTCTCCATGTCACAACAGCGAGCCAAATTCACGATAACAGTAATCCTTCGGATTCAAAAAATAAGGCCCAATAATACGTATAGAGGACACAGCGCACCAACTGTTACTATGGGGCTGCGAAGAGATCTTTGATGCAGTACACGAGGGTTCTCAGATGCCCAATAACGAAAGTTTTGTTTATTTACTGTGCCACAAAGATGAAAATGCGCTTCGTCGAAAGGCTCAATATGAAAATAAAACGGCATTATATGTACTTTTGAGCAATAAAAACCTTTTTATGTATCTTGAACCGTTTTCTTACAATTAATCCTTCAAATCAGGGAAGTCATTCTGCCCCAGCCTGTATATCTATAATTATAAATATTTAATTAATAATAAAATAAAAAATATTAAATGTATTTCCCAGAAAAAGTCTTCAGTAATGTCTGGCTTTTTGACACTAATATTTATCTGTCAATTGTAAACATTTTTGCATTTGTTTTCCATGGGCTACGAGATACATTTACAACTTATTAGTTTATATATTTATATGTCTCTATCTTTAACTCCATAGAAGATATAACAAAAATTTTAAAAAAAACTATTACTTCCGTTTGTTCAATTGTTACCAAAATCTAATCAGCTCTTCCCAGGAATGTCAGATTGAAGAAACTGCAGTTAAATATATTTTAAGTCTTATAGTATTTGAGAAACTGTGGTTCCAACATCCACACACACACACACACACACACACACACACACACACACACACATACACACACACTCACACATACACGCAAGGCGTAGGCCGTTATTTTTATCATTTCATTTTTGTGTTTAGTCCCAGGGAGATTCATGAATTTTTCACAAATCTGTCTTCGTTATTTATAATTATTCACTATATATAGTTTAAATCCAATAGTTCTCTTAGCGAAAGATAAAAATCAACCATAGTTCCAAATGATTGATTGATTAATTTAGACCAAGTTTAAAAATGCAAAACACTTTCTTCATAATGGCACACTGGAAAACTTTGCAATATTAATTCAAGGCCTAGGCCGTTATTTCTATCATTTCATTTTTGTGTTTAGTCCCGGTGAGATTCATGAATTTTTCTCAAATCTGTCTTCGTTATTTATAATTATTCACTATATATAGTTTAAATCCAATAGTTCTCTTAGCGAAAGATAAAAATCAACCATAATTCCAAATGATTGATTGATTAATTTAGACCAAGTTTAAAAATGCAAAACACTTTCTTCATAATGACACACTGGAAAACTTTGCAATATTAATTCAAGGCCTAGGCCGTTATTTCTATCATTTCATTTTTGTGTTTAGTCCCAGGGAGATTCATGAATTTTTCACAAATCTGTCTTCGTTATTTATAATTATTCACTATATATAGTTTAAATCCACTAGTTCTCTTAGCGAAAGATAAAAATCAACCATAATTCCAAATGATTGATTGATTAATTTAGACCAAGTTTAAAAATGCAAAACACTTTCTTCTTAATGACACACTGGAAAACTTTGCAATATTAATTCAAGTTGTATAGCATCTTTCATTTGTCAAGTAGGCAGTGACACGAATCAATAATTTCAATTAATAATCCTGCTGTGAATCTTCTAATTATAAGCTAAGCCACCTGCGACCTTAAGAACTAAAGATAAATTGTTATTAAGGTGTACTTGAACAGCCCGTAAAAGGATAAGGCCTTTACGAATACTTAAGTTTAATTGAGACTGTAATTATCTCTCCAACTGTGAGATTTATTTAGTGGAAACAATGGGTTTTTGTTGGTAGCACTGTTTTTAGAACACTTTTTATGAATCGTTTTGTTGGTTGTTTTATTTGTTTTTTAAGCATTTCTTTTTAAGTTCCGTCGTTAGGGAAAAATAGTAAACAAAATGTTATAAACCATTTACGTGCTTACTAGGGATGAAATAGGTACATACGAGCAATACGAGGTGTAACAATTGATCTTAGAATATTGATAATGTATAAAATTACACAAAACATATATTGCTTCCCGCCAGGTAGTTCCCATCCCTATCCTTAGAAACTGGCGCAGTCAGTAGGATACAAAAATTCTTTCCCTATACAACTTCTACTAATACATCATCTTTATTCACCCCCCTCCCCCCGGGGGGTTGACTCTTACAATTATCTCCAAGCACCTCATCCTTGTTGATTAAATAAACGGCAACACCGCCTACATCTCGTAGGGAGAAAGTTATCACTTATCCTAGCTCATACGAAGTGACAGCTCTATACGTTGTTGCCAAATTCACCCTCGCACGAATTAGCTGGGACAACACTGGTGTAATTGTAACCGTCTGACGCTAGACATGGCAACGCTGTAGCAAGCAGCTGTTATGTGAGTTATGCACGACACGTGATGAAACAAGGGCAAACAAGCAAATTAGGGACAGGAAAAATTTTGGGGTTGTTACTGGGTACCTCTCGCTAAGAGAGGTATTGGAATCATGCTAAAAATCGCATGACTAGGTTTTAGTGGATAAGCACGTTTTAAGGTCCCTATAATCCGATTATAACATTTTTACGATGATGTTTGTATGGTTGTGTGTTTGTGTGTGTGTGTGTGTGTGTGTGTGTGTGTATGTGTGTGTGTTGGAACCACGGTTTCTCAAATACTATAAGACTTAAAAAATATTTAACTGCAGTTTCCTCAATCTGACATTCTTGGGAAGAGCTAAAAAGTTTTGGTAACAGTTGAACAATTTTTTGGAAATTTTCCATCTAATACACTTAAATTTTTTTATTATATCTTGTATAGATTTAGAGATAAAGGCACTGTAATATATAAAATAATTCAATGTAGTACTACATCGCAGAGGCTAAGGCACTAAGGAAACCAGTTGACAAATTCAAATGATTATAACATAGTTTGTAAATAACAAATGTCAGTGTCAAAAATCAACGGTTTTAGTGACATTCTGGGAAGTACATTTAATCTTTCTTATTGTTTTATTAATTAAATATTTAAAATTATAGATAAAATGCATATATCCATCAGAAATACCGCCAATCTGGTTAATGAATTGGAATCTAATATTTATGTATTAAGAAAAACATATTTTTTAAACCGAAAATACTATTTTCACGTCTAATATACGGAGAAAAAGTAGTATTTCTCTGACTAGTCTCAAAAAAATTTATTACAAAACTCGTCAGTAAAATGTCTGCACTTATTCAAATTTCCCGCCGTGGTTTTAGGTTGGCCAGCCTGAAATATGTGTACAGTTATGAGAATTTTCTTACAAAGCGAAATTTTAACCTCAAATGTTTCCGGAAACTACTCCTCTAAAACAAAACAATAACGGAATATGGAATAGGGTTAAACTGTTTTTAATTGTACAAAACAAAACACTAATGCACATATGCGACGTTTGTAATTATTATGCTCTTTTGTTTTTATTGTTACTTTCTAGATATTATCTACAAAAGTTGCAAGTTCTTTCATATATATATATATATATATATATATATATATATATATATATATATATATATATATATATATATATATATATATATATATATATATAGAAAAGGATAGCCATACATAACAAAACAGTGCGCGTGATAAAGATGGAAAATGTTTTCTAATTAGGAAGACAACTATTAAAGATGATTTAGAATATAAATTTCGAAGAAATATATTCTTCTCTTTTCTTCAATCCTTGTATGTATGATCGTGTATATCTGTATGTGTATCAGTGACATATTTTTATTGCAATCAAAAGTTATATTCAGTAAAAATTTGACATATTTGACATAACTGAATTGATTGTTGTAATCAAAAGTTTTCTTTATTGTAATCACCATTTACATTGTTGTAATCAATGAAAATAGAAACATATTTGTACCATTGAGTGTACTTGCAACAAAATTCACTGAATTATTATTAAATATAACTTCTGATTTTGGTAAGGGCCTACTCCAATTTTGAAAAATAGTATAGTGCTTTTTTTCAAACAGCGTGTCCCCCTGATGAGACTCATCAGGGGACACATTTACAGCTAGGGATTAGCTAGCCCGGCTCGAAAATTGACTCGAAATCGGGCCGGGCTTCGGGCCAAAGCTCGAAATTGGGTGCATCCGGCATTCCTAATGTTGATTTTTAGGTTAAGGCGAAATGTTTAACTTTTTTTGTGTCAAACTTATAAAAAACCTCTACATTCTTATAACTTTCAACATTAGTTAACATAAGTAGTTAAAAATGAGACTCTTCTAGTGTAAGTTTGTTATAAAAATTACAGACCTACAACTTTTTCACAAATCTTATACAAAAAAATATAATTTATATAAAGATTTTGTATCTAGCTTTGTTTTTGCTCAAAATAGGACTTGAAATCATTATAGTAGGAACAAAAATAACAAAATCAAAAGTCCGACTCGCCTCGAAATCGAATGCATCTCTACTTGTAGCTAATACAATATTTGTACTATTCAATATTTCTTTAGGCCCTTCCCATGTGTTAATGTACCTATACTACATTATATAATAATGTACTTGTGTGTATATGTATATTATGTTTGTCGTCTATCAATATATACCTTTTCTCTCTGTGTGTAATAGCAAGTGCATGTGTGGTAGACTAGTGTGTGATTCTATTTTTCGTTCAAAGATGGCTCTTTCAGTGTATTTGACTTATCTGGCGATGCAGAAAGACCGCTGATAATGTCATCAAAATGAAGAAGAAATCTTGTCTTGTAGAAGAAGATTCATTGCAGCCGTCTTCTCGACAACAATATGTCCGGGTTCCCCAAGTTTCTGGAAAAAAGAAACACGTATTAGAAATGATATTTTTGTATTCAAAACGTTACTTTTCCAATGCACTGCACTACGAAATGACATGAGATAATTGTCTTAGGGTAATTATCAGTGTATTAGGAATTTTGAAATAAACGTGTTAGATTTCCAGTGGAAAAAAAACTTTGTATTTCTAAAACTAGACACCTGGGAATTTTTTGACTATTTTTTTCGCAATCAGCACGTTTGATTTAGTAGAAATTGATACATTTTTATTTAAATATAGGGTGTTTAAATATTTTGGTTTATAACTGGCTACTGAAAAATCCAAGGTACCATTTTTTGATTTATTGCATGGTAATATTGTATCAGCTGAACACGAAAGTTAAAAATTAGTATACATACTTAGAAATGTCCATAGATTCGATTGCCGCAATGCCCGTTAACGTATCTTTTACCGTTAATTAGTTATAGCCCGGCAAAGTGAAATAAACGTGTTAGATATCCAGTGGAAAAAAAAGCTTTGTATTTCTAAAACTAGAATCCTGGGAATTTTTTTACTATTTTTTTCAAAATCAGCACATTTGATTTAGTAGAAATTGATACATTTTTATTTAAATATAGGGTGTTTAAATATTTTGATTTATAACTGGCTACTGAAAAATCCAAGGTACCATTTTTTGATTTATTGCATGGTAATATTGTATCAGCTGAACACGGAAGTTAAAAATTAGTGTACAGGCATAATATGATTATTGAATAAATGTTGTCTAATTTGTCCATATTCCCACAATGCCCTATCGGCAACAACGCCTGTCAAATTCAGCCGGACGTCCTGAGTAAGCTGTCAGTTACAGTGTTGCCATATTCACAGATAACTCCAACGTAAACGGATTGCGATATCGCGATATTATCTTGTTCATACAATTTGCGGAAATATGAACAGTGCTAATTAACATTATCAACCCGGTGCTATGACAGACTTGCAAATGCAAAGTGCGTTATTGGGCTTTAATGATGTATGTTCTCAGGTGGTAGGTATCACCCAGTGGCGCACCCAAGAGGGCGAAAAGGGGGCACGTAGATTTCTACAGCGGATTTTTTGTTTCACACAGAATTTCATATTGACACTAACATAAATCCGGTGGAGTACGAGAAAGTAGTTAACTTCAATCAAAGGCTACTGCCGAACGGTTTGCCTAATTATCTTGAAATTTTAACAGCGGATGGAGGGAAGATTACAAATTAATATGACAGCCTGCAATGTTGCCAAATTTACAGACAAACCGAAAAAAACACCTCATATAAGACTTAATATGGAAATGGCGAGAGGTCTTTTGATGGCCACAACAGATTTTTACTTCCTTGTACGAAGTAAAGGAAGTATTGTAATCGCGATAAATTTCGATATCCGGATTTCAACGGAAATATCCATTTTGACCATCCCTGAATCCATTTTGACTAATTTCGTCGTGACGTCTGTACGTACGTATCTCGCATAACTGAAAAACGGGAAGCCGTAGAAAGTTAAAATTTTGTATTTAGGACTGTTATAACATCTAGTTGTGCACCTCCCTTTTTGGTCATTACATAACTTTCGGAAGTGGTACTTTACTTGAAGCCTGTAATAGATTTTAATGAAAAACTATATTAAAATATAAACCAAAACTTTTCAAATTTGGTATATAAGACTTTTATATGAATGGGAATAACGTAATAAGTTTTAGTTGAAATGGTCTGTCCGGAAGTGGTACTTTACTTGAAGCCTATAATAGATTTTAATGAAAAACTATATTAAAATATAATCCAAAACTTTTCAAATTTGGTATATAATACTTTCATATCAATGGGAATAACATAATAGATTTTAGTTAAAATGGTCGACCCGGAAGTGGTACTTTACTTGAAGCCTATAATAGATTTTAATGAAAAACTATATTAAAATATAATCCAAAACTTTTCAAAATTGGTATATAACACTTCTATATCAACAGAAATAACATAATATATTTTAGTTAAAATGGTCTACCCGGAAGTAGTACTTTACTTGAAGCCTATAATAGATTTTAATGAAAAACTATATTAAAATATAATCCAAAACTTTTCAAAATTGGTATATAACACTTCTATATCAATGGAAATAACATAATAGATTTTAGTTAAAATGGTCTACCCGGAAATGGTACTTTACTTGAAGCCTATAATAGATTTTAATGAAAAACTATATTAAAATATAATCCAAAACTTTTCAAATTTGGTATATAACACTTCTATATCAATGGAAATAACATAATAGATTTTAGTTAAAATGGTCTACCCGGAAGTGGTACTTTACTTGAAGCCTATAATAGATTTTAATGAAAAACTATATGAAAATATAATCCAAAACTTTTCAAAATTGGTACATAACACGTCTATATCAATGGAAATAACATACTAGATTTTAGTTAAAATGGTCGACCCAGAAGTGGTACTTTACTTGAAGCCTATAATAGATTTTAATGAAAAACTGTATTAAAATATAATCCAAAACTTTTGAAAATTGGTATATAATACTTTTATATCAGTGGAAATAACATAATAGATTTTGGTTAAAATAGTCTAACCGGAAGTGATGCTTTACTTGAAACTGTTATCAGTTTTTCTTGAAAAAAATGGTGTTATTTTGATTTTCATAATCAATGCTCCAAATAAAAGTTTTAGAGAATTAAATTCTGCGTCGAAAACATCATATATATTTAAAAATTATGTACTTTTTAGTTTTTGTAATTAAGTTTGCTATGAATTAGGACAAAAAATAACAAAAAAATGAAGAATTTGATGTCAATGTCAAATTATGTCAAATACGTTTTATGATTGGGTCTGTTACAATAAGGAACATATTTTAATTATTAACAAAATATGTATAGTGTAACAGGCGTACAAGGAAGTCATGTGCTGTCCACATCAGATATTTAGTTATGGTGGAAGACTATACAAAAATCTTGTGTTCGTTTCAAAGCCGGCTTGATGATAAAAGTTTGGGTATCCCTCTTTTTTCCAACCGGCAGCTGTTTCTAATCGATAAATGTTCTATCAAGTCGCCTGAGCGTCAAGTTTGAACTGCAATATTTGTCATACTTTCGCCGTAATTTTTTTTTTTTTTTATTACGTAACTGTCATCTTGGAAAAGGTAATTTAAGTTGAAGTTGAAGGAGTTGGACTTTTGATGGCCTTACAATAATATTGTTAGAGAAAATTGCCTGCACTTGGGACAAAGTTATCAAAAGGCTTTATCTAAAAAGACTCAAGAATTCGAAACGAAATTCTTAGCAAGTTTCTTTCATAGGATCTGAAAAATAATAGTTATTTATTATATGAGTCAGTAAATATTTCAAATTGTAGGTAAAATGCATATATCCATCAGAAATACCGCCAATCTGGTTAATGAATTGGAAGAATCTCTGACATTTAGAAACTTCCTCATACAATGAAAAATAGATATAATTAGAATTATGTGTGCAGAAGACAATATTTGGGTTCGAAAGCGAAGTGCAATACAATACTTATATAGCCTAATATGGTAATGGCGAGAGGTCTTGTGCTGGTCACAACAGATTTTTAGTATTGTATTATTGGAGTTATCGTCTTAAAGTCTTATTCTAGGGACTCTAAAACGTGCTTATTCATTAAAAACTCCCCACCGAATATTTATTTATTTAAGCCAAAATAATATATTTATTTACAAATTATTATTCTTATTGTTATTATCAAATATTTGGGGCAAACTTTATTGAAATAAAATATTTACGTATATATAAATCGCGTTTTTCGGATCGTAGTTACCCGTGCTTGCCTGTCTAAACAGTGTTGTTAGTCAACTGTTCAGTTCGCGATTTCTTTTAAGACAACGCGTATCGGTGTGCAGTTATTTTAAGTTTTTCGTTGCAAAACTATTGACAATGATAATAAATTATATATCAATCGATTCGTTATTGTTTCGCGGTCATTTTGGTGTATAATTCATGTAGTGTATGAACAAATATCGTGTGTTTAGAACGAGGGAAAGAAAATTTGGTTTGCTGCTTCTTCACATGGCTGGATAAGGTAGGAAGTTTGATGTTTCCAATATATATTTGATGAAAAATGGTAGAAAATATGAATAAAATAATTAATAATAAATAATATAGGGTGTTTATTATATATGGGACACTATTTATTGTACAACAAATGTCATGAAGAAAAAAATCCAGTAGTTCTCAAAATACTTGAGCTAACCTTATTTTAAATAGGAACACATATTATTCCCAAACAATATTTTGAAGTTTTACAAAGGACTCATGATATCAGCTATCAAAAATAGTTTTTCAAATAGTCGTAACTCGGGCCCTTAAAGAAAATACGGTAATGTCCGTGTGTGTCCTAGATTGGCGGTATTTCTAATGAATATATGCATTTTACCTATAATTTTAAATATTTAATTAATAAAACAATAAGAAAGATTAAATGTACTTCCCAGAATGTCACTAAAACTGTTGATTTTAGACACTGACATTTTTTTAAAAGTCATAAATACCTAATTCCAAATCATGAAATCGCAGGTCGATATCTCTTTTAATTTTGCAAATATTCACCCTCAAATATTTTTGCAAAATTACCTATTTCTGGATTAGATCTCTACCAAGTTTTGAATTATTGCCCCAAAAGTCAATATACCCCATATTCAGATAAAAACTTCAAAATTTTCAAAAATCTAATTTTTATGTGTCTAGATACTTCTCAATGCGCTGATTCCAAATTTTGAAACCGCAGGTCGATATCTCTTTTCGTTCTCGAGATATTTAGATTCAAAGTTTTGCAAAAAACTGCCCATTTTTGGGTAATAACCCAAAAATGGGTCGAGATACGAATTTGGCGACACCACCATTCGATTCTACGGGCAAAATTACATAAGTGTACCAATTTTCATAATATTTGTCCAACCGGTTCATTTTTTATGAATAAAAGTTTGAAAATGGCCAAAATCTGAAAAAATCCTAAGGGGTACCCCTTAGGATTTTTGCGATTTTTTGCCATTTTCAGTTATTTTGCTTTAGAGACTGTATGCGATGTTCAAAGTTTATGAAAATTGGTATACTTATGTAATTTTGCCCGTAGAATCGAATGGTGGTGTCGCCAAATTCATATCTCGACCCATTTTTGGGTTATTACCCAAAAATGGGCAGTTTTGAGCAAAACTTTGAATGTAAATATCTCGAGAACGAAAAGAGATATCGACCTGCCGTTTCAAAATTTGGAATCAGCGCATTGAGAAGTATCTAGATACATAGAAATTAGATTTTTAAAAATTTTGAAGTTTTTATCTGAATATGGGGTATATTGACTTTTGGAGCAATAATTCAAAAATGGGTCGTGATATGAACTTGGCGACTTCATTATTCGATTCTACGGACAAAAATACATAAGTATATCATAATTTTTCACCAACCGGTTCATTTTTTATGAATAAAAATTAAATTTTTGAAAATTTTGAAGTTTTTATCTGAATATGGGGTATATTGACTTTTGGGGCAATAATTCAAAAATGAATAGAAATATAAACTTGCTAGTAATATTATTTGATTGTAAATACAATGTTACGTAAGCGTACGCATATTTAGAGCATTTGAACTGAGTGAATCTTAAAAGAAAATTGTTATCGTGTTATTCTTGTATGAGTATTAATGCAGAAAAGATGTTTAAATATTAATTCGTTCGGATCTCTTGGTTAATAATTGATCTCTAGGTATAGAAAAACATTTTCACGGAACAATAATGAGTCAATAATGACTTGTTTATAGGCTAAAAGGGAAAATTGTCCTGTCGTTACCTTCTCAGAAGATGACCCCATTGTAGGTCTAGGTAATACAGAACTATGAATTAATAGCTATTAAGATAACTAATGACAAGATAGAAATGTTCAACAATAAACGCGTACGTATCTTCTGCGAGCAAAACTTTTATCTTCGCTGTTATTAATTTGTTTTATAGTCACTACAACTTTGCTTTAAACTTTCATAGAATGAATGCATTACATATATCATGTATTCAAAGTTTTCACAATATATACTTGTTATGATATATAGCGACTATTAATAAAACGAAATGAATGGAGATATGTACATGACCTTAACTTTTATATTATTACAAGCATAAATATTTTTAGAATTATTCTTGCTGTCTCACAACTCGCCCCACAAAGCGAATAAGGAAACACGAGACCACACTCGGATGTCTAATTTCAAAGAAAAAAAATCTAGCTTAAAAGATATTAGAGAAAAGACGTTTTAAAATTGACCAATCAGAGACCTACACCTGTAACGTGTGTTTTCCGTAATTTTATGTTACTAGGGTTTTATACAAATCAAATCTTTAAAATGTGTGGGCGACTGTAGTTTTCGAAAAATGTCAGTGTCAAATTAAATTTGACAAGGTGAATAAAAAATCTGTTGTGGCCAGCACAAGACCTTCCGTCAATTCGATATATTTTGTACAAATCCCATACCAAAAGGACTTTGGAACAGTTTCTATATAATATCATGTAAAATCGAACACGGACACATACTATTTTTTACAAATTCCATATCAAAAGTTTATTTGAAAAGGTTCTATAAATCCAATAAAATTATGACATAAGCTTTCCCCTATTTTATTAGGGGTCGCTGTTTCCTCTTCTCTTCCATTCATTCCTGTCCAACGCATCTTCTTTACACAGTCCTTCCTTTCTCAAGTCTTCTGCGATACAGTCCTTCCATCTTCTCTTTAGCCTTTCACTGCATGTCACTTGCGAGGAACAGTATGCCATACTAATTTTTGATCCCATACTTTCCATATTTGATTTTGCACTTGCAACAGACATCTGTCAATTAGAATTTTTTGAATGAGCAGCTGTTTCCATGATAAATAGCAAAGCTGACCAATTTTTGAAAATTAATTTCTTTATAATGCTTTAACTCTACATCTATTGAATATGAAGGAAAATGTGTAATCAAACCATATAGAGAAGAGTATTTTTTTTAATAAATATAATAACAAAATGTCAAAAAATAATATTTAACTTCGTTTTTTTTAAGAAAAACTGTTAAAAACTTCAAATAAGGGTACTTCCGGTGGATCAATTATAACTAAAATCTAATCAACTCTTCATAGGGATGTACAAAAGAGGAATACGAAAGAATTATAATTTTTAGAATTGTAATATTGAAGTTATCGTCGGAGAAAAATTTGTCACACACGGACACACACATACAGACAGACATCATCTTAAAAATGGTATATTCGTATTGTAGGGACCCTAAAACGTGCTTATTCATTAAAAACTCACCACCGAATTTTTTGACCAAAGACAATACCTTCCTTACCTAAAGGTGACGGAAGGTAAAAAAGGCAAATTCTTACCATGTATTCAGCCGCTGATTACTTATAAATGATTATAATTTTCGGAGAATGTGGACAATAATATTTTACACAGCTGCTACAACACGTTGCACTGTACGACATAAATGATGATCTCGGATGACACCTTCGCTAATCTAAATTTGTTGACAGTGAAAAGTCAGCTCTAAAGTGTAAGTCAAACAAATTTTGTAACTCACTAGTAGTATTTTTAAAACCTAGCAACCAGTTTTATTTTGTAATAATATCATCACAGCTCAAGATATCCTTCCGGGATTGGTGGATTAAAAAGTCTTGTAACTCCGTTATGCAAGCAGCCGCAAATTATTTTCTTCGTCTGGGGCGCGAGTTGTGAGACACCCTGTATGTATGATGTTTAAAGTATTATAGAGCTGTTCAATTTAGGTGAAAATATCACTTCAATTTTGTAAGAAAGTAGCCAGTAGCAATGTGTCACACTAAATGGATTTCAGACTGAATATTTCACTGTTGCTTCTGGTGTACCGCAGGGATCCTATGTGGGACCTCTCCTATTTATAATTTTTACCTTTTGTTACCTTAGGTAAGGGAGGTATAGGAATAATGTAATTTTTGTCCATTTTAAAATGCAACATACAAAATGTGTAGTTTTGTATTATCAAAATTAATTTCCAATAAATTAGCCTACATACGATTAATAAATAATCAAAACATGAATGTTGTACATCTTAACAAACTTTAGCTTACAAAAATTCATAACTTTCATGTAATAAATGTTAAAAAATACCCCCAATCACTCTGAGGAAATATTCTAGTTGGTCGTAATAAAAATTGACACCATTTGTGATGTGTTTTGGAGGTATTTCCTGTGCTGCAATACTATTTATAATGTTGTGTTTTAAAATGGACAAATATTACATTGCTGTCATTTTTGACAATAGTGAGTAACCATGGAAGTGATGAACCATAATGTTGCATTTTAAAATAAACTCTCTGTATATATATATATATATATATATATATATATATATATATATATATATATATTCCGTGAGTATTTTTTAACGTGAAACATCGGGTTTGTCATATTCATATATATATATATATATATATATATATATATATATATATATTACTGCACTCGATTGAGCTATTGACTAACTCCTTTGGGTGTTGTAATAGCTTTGTTACATATGCAAACTAGAAAATAAAATATTTTGTGCGTATACTTAGACCTTTATAACGTCAGAGCATCTGTGCTTGTATTCCCTTAGTAATAATAGACATCAACCGTGAAAATAATTTACATTTTCTAAATTAACAAATGTCTTTTTGGCGTATAATTAGCTGAGGTATTACTGTAAGAAACAACAAGAAACACAGTTGGCTTTAAAATAATTTTTATTAATTAGTTTGGAGGGAGTAGCTAAGGGAATTAAGTCTACTTATTTTCCCAAAGGGAAAATTTTATATTCATTAGGTCCGAGCTAATGAAAATGGAGAGAACATTAAGAAACAGGTAATTTAAGAAGTTAAAAATTAAAAAAAATATATCATCACGGCATATTACCCATTTCTGAGTATGCCACTATCTATAGCACACATGTAGACATCGGTAATGATGATATATTTTACCGTGTGGGCGCTTACCAGGCGTCACCTCACGGGCACTCATTGCTGGCGTAGTGCACCTCAAGGGACACTTTTGTGCCATTTAAAACTGGAAATATTTGGCCTCTAAAATATTAAATTTGTGTCATTCTTATTTATTTTTTAATCAGTTGTCAGTTTTGTGTCAATTATGTAAAAAGTGACATTTCATAAATCATTTAAAATGGAATTAGATAAATAGTTATTTATTTCATACAAAAAATGCATGATTTTGAAAATATTTTCACGTGTTGCCATCAAATAAATTGCGTACACAATGTTGACGTCACTTTGTATTTATAATTCAGAAGGGTCGGTAAAACAGATACTTTCTTATGCGGCTCACCAACATAAAATGGTAGTTATTATTTATTTACTCTGCACAGAATTTGAAAGAAGTAAGACTTATTTCAAATGTGCGCAAACTCATACACAATTACACACACACACACACACACACACACACACACACACACACACACACAAGAAGGCTTTGATAAACCTTCATGCACGGGATAGAAGAAAAAGGGCTGAAATGTGATGGATTCTCCATGAAAACAACGCCCTGTCCGGCAAGACTTTTTTGACGAAATACAAAATCACAACCGTACTCACTTTTATTCCCAAATTGTAATTTTGCGTTAAAATGCACCAAATTCAGGGCCGAGATGTAGTATAGAAAAGCGGTAGAGCTTATGAACAACCTAACAAAAAAGGCCTGCAGGCATTGCTTCCAAAAATGGAATATTCGCATCGGGCGGTGTACAGTTCGGGAAGGGAACTACGTGGCGGGGAGCAATATTTGTTTGGTGTAATTTTATACATTGTCAATGTTCTAAGATCAATCTTGTTATTTAAATGCCACAACTCGTATGTCAACTGTCTACGTTAATCTAGGCTAATTTACCTAAAAGTAATACACCAATAATAATTTATACTGACACTTTACCATGGGGTTATAGTTTACATAAGTGTATTGTCTCATATGATATTTAAAATTTTCCTTCAATCCAGCCCTGGTAATTGCAAGAATTGAGACCAACCTAAGGCCTAATTTGCGGTACACTGCACTAAATTGTTTCTTCGTATTTTTATAGTATACGGGTGTTTAATCTGATCATTACGATCTATAGAGTTTCGACGACAAAGAGTATACTAAAGGGAGTCTCATATATTTATATATGATAAAAACTGTCATCTTGTTTTTGATCTGCTGCCATCTATCTAATATGTCAGAAGGTCCAGCTCTCATTTTTGCCCGTTTCATAGTTGGACATTAACAAAAGAACAGCGAAAACAAGAGCCATAAAAACGGAGTTCGCGGGCTAAACAAAGCACGTCATTTCCGGAACAAGCGACATGACGCCGGAAGATATTCCCACTACCGGATGTCTCAAAAGAAGAGGGGGGTGTCTAGTTGCTTAAAATATTTATCTGCTACGTATAAACTTAACTAAATGGATAAATACAATTATATATCAAAATAGATATTTCATTAATAAAAATTTGTTGTGGCCAGCACAAGACCTCTCGCCATTTCCATTTTATGTTATATAAGTATTGAATCGTCGTTTCAAAACAAAAACATTACAGAACTTTACCCAAATATTGTTTTTTATTGTATTTAACATATCTTCTGCACATATACAATTCTAATTATATCTATTTTTCATTGTATGAGGAAGTTCCTAAATGTCAGAGATTCTACCAATTCATTAACCAGATTGGCGGTATTTCTGATGGATATAAGCATTTTACCTACAATTTTAAATATTTAATTAATAAAACCATAAGGAAGCACAAATGTACTTCCCAGAAAAAATTATGTGTGTGTGTGTGTGTGTGTGTGTGGATGTTGAAGGGACGATTGCTCAAAAACTATAAGACTGAAAACTTGTTTAACTATGAATTCCTCAATCTGACATTCCTGGGAAGAGCTGAAAAGGTTTTGGTAACAATTGGACAACCGGAAGTAGTAGTTTCTTAAAGAAATTCTTCTAAATATAATTTTTAGGAAATTTTTGTTATTACAAATATTGAAGAACATAAAATTCTCCATCTAATACACTTCAATTTTTATTATATCTTGTATAGATTTAGAGACAAAGACACTATAATATATAGAATAATCAGATACTACACTAAGGAAACCAGTTGACAAATTCATAGTTTGTAAATGACAGTTGACAGTGTCAAAAATCAACAGTTTTAGTGACATTCTGAAAGCTTTTTCTGGGAAGTACATTTAATCTTTCTTATTGTTTTATTAATTAAATAGATAAAATGCATATATCCATCAGAAATACCGCCAATCTGGTTAATGGAAGAATCTGACATTTAGGAACTTCCTCATACAATGAAAAATAGATATAATTAGAATTATTTGTGTGCAGAAGACATGTTAAATACATTAAAAAACAATATTTGGGTAAAGTTCTGTAATTTTTTGTTATAAAACGACGGTTCGATAGCGAATACTTATATAGCCTAATATGGAAATGGCGAGAGGTCTTGTGCTGGTCAAACAAATTTTTTACCTGGAATGAACTGATAGGGAGATGTTAAAAAATAATTAACCAAAATAACAATGTATATAATATATTTAAATAGAGATAGAACAGAATTTATCTAATAATATGCTACCAACTGATACAATTTTCAGTGTCAAATACACTATCCCCTTTAATTTAGCACAAAGTATCAATGTAATTATTATTAATACCCCAAATGGTGATACATCCCTTTCCGTAGAATCAAAATGTCAACTCCTTAATTCCTATGTAATTGTTCCGGGTCGCAATATCTCACTACCTAATTTCTCTGCAACCTTGGATATTTGCAGGTTTTTGCGTGCTATTTCAGTTGCTGTGTACTAATCCGCCTTGACTTTCCTTTGTTTTCCGAACAGACAAAGCGAAACAAAAGAGAGATGTCGCTGGTGTCACCGCCAACTGGATTTAGACAAGTATTTTAAGGAGTAATTCGAATGTTGCGAAACAAAACAATTTGAATGGTAATTTTATTGTTGTTTAACCTAGTTGTGGCACATTGAAGGATCTAGATGGAAAAATGTATGTGGTCGGCACATTACCTCCCGCCAATTCTTTAGGGAAAAAATTATGAATCCCACTGACTGCGCCAATTCCTACGGCTAGACTCAATAATTATTTTGCGCTACTTGTAACCATATTCAAATTGGTGTATCCGATGTTTATATGCCCTAAATCTAGTGATTATTTAGGATTTTAGGAATTAGATTTTAGGGTTTTGCAGGAGCACACTATGCCTTGAAGTTGACGCGCACTAATTAAACAAATCATGTTCGTTGCTATAATTTACGTAAAACGTCAAATTTACTGTCAAAGAATAGATTCTTAGCTTCTATTTTATGAAATATAATAGTAACATTTACTCTATAATAAGCGGCAAAGATAGTACTTCTAATCAATGAAATATTTGGTATATTTCTTTGAAATTCGGCTAACTTTTATTACCTCTCGCTAAGAGAGGTATTGGATTCATGCTAAAATTCGCATATCCAGATTTTATTGAATAACCACGATTTCAGGTCCCTGGAATCCGATTATAACATTTTTAAAAAGATGTCTGTGTGTGTGTGTGTGTGTGTGTGTGTGTGTGTGTGTTTGTGTGTATGTATGGATGTTGGAGGGACGATTCCTCAAAAACTATAAGACTTAAAAAATATTTAACTGCAGTTTCTTCAATCTGACATTCCTGGGAAGAGTTGAAAAGGTTTTGGTAACAATTGAACAACCAAAAGTAGTAGTTTCTTAAAAAAAAATCTAAATATAATTTTTTGGGAGTTTTTTTTATTAAGTATTGAAGAACATAAAATTCTCCATCTAATACACGTAAAAATTTTATTATATCTCGTATAGATTTAGAGATAAAGACACTGTAATTTATAGAGTAAACTAATCACAGAGACCAAGGCACTAAGGAAACCAGTTGACAAATTCCAATGTTTATAACATGACACATATCATTGTCAAATATGAACAGTTTTAGTGACATTCTGATAGCTTTTTCTGGGAAGTATATTTTACTTTTCTTATTGTTTTATTAATTAAATATTTGAAATTATAGGTAAAATTGTGGTAAAATGCATATATCCGTCAGAAATATCGCCAATCTGGTTTATGAATTGGAACAATCTCTGACATTTAGAAACATCCTCATACAATGAAAAATAGATATAATCAGAATTATATGTGTGCAGAAGACATGTTAAATACAATAAAAAACAATATTTGAGTAAAATTCTGTAATTTTTTGTTATAAAACGACGGTTCGAAAGTGAAGTGCTATACAATACTTATATAGCCTAATTTGGAAATGGCCAGAGGTCTTGTGCTGGCCACAACAGATTTTTTATTGTCTTTATATGGCATACATAAGTATAAATAACGTTAGTATTACAAAATTTAAATAGAAATGGACAGGGTCGAAAATATAGTATTTATTGACAGTTCATGAACATGTCGATAATACAGATTTTTATAGTTAAACTGAAACTCTAAGTTCTGATTGGCTAGCAGTACATCAGTAGGTAGAAATATGACAGGTTATCATTTGCGTTACCTCTTGGGTTACTTCATTATAAATACGCCTTAAATTCTTGTAGGTCCATAATAGTTTGAAATAAGATTGTGTGCGACTATTTTCATAAGGATTCTAAAACCTATATAATCGTAGTAGCCATGACATCACACATCTAGTTACTTTTATTCAATTTTTATTCATCACGAACATCGCCTACTTAACCAATTTGTATATAAAATAAATAAAACAAGTTAACATTAGTGATTAATACTTTACGCCAATAATGTCTTATTCCTATTCTTCCATTTATAACCTCACTTTCATTTATGACGTCATAATCTCCGCAAGACAAATACAATGGCTGCCCCCAAATCTCAAATGTGACACAGTAATTTTTTACCCCGAATCATAAAGCAATAGATGAATTCTTCTGTTAGTGTTCACCCAAAACACGTTCGCTTCGTAATTGCGTCTATACATCAAGGAATTATTTTCAGATTGCGCAGATGTCGACAAATTATACTCAACTCGTGGAGAAAGAAGAAGAATAAGAAAAGATTTGTATCTGTAATTTCAGGATTTTTATTTAAGATCGCCTAAGAGATGCTGTGTTATTTTTTGATTAGTTTTAGGATTTTTGTTTGCGTAGAAACGCAATTTTTAGAAAAGTTTTTAAGAGGCTATTTTAAACACTTAAAATAAAATAAATAAATATATTATCACGGCATATTACCTATTTCTAGGTGTGCCAATTTGCTCTGTCGCAGATATCGGTAATGATTGCTGGCGTGGAGAGTGCACCACAGGATTTTTTTACGATTTTGCCAATTTTCAAACTTTTATTCATAAAAAATGAACCGGTGAAAAATTATGAAAATTGGTATACTTATGTAGTTTAGTCCGTAGAATCGAAGTCGCCAAGTTCATATCACGACCCATTTTTGAATTATTTCCCCAAAAGTCAATATGCCCCATTTTCAGATAAAAACTTAAAATTTTCAAAAATCTAATTTTCATGTATCTAGATACTTCTCAATGCGCTGATTCCAAATTTTGAAACCGCAGGTCGATATCTCGTTTCGTTCTCGAGATATTTAGATTCAAAGTTTTGTTGCAAACTGCCCATTTTTGGGTAGTAACCCAAAAATGGGCCGAGATACGGATTTGGCGACATCACCATTCGATTCTACGGGCAAAATTACATAAGTATACCAATTTTCATAAATTTTGTCCAACTGGTTCATTATTTATGAATAAAAGTTTGAAAACGGCCAAAATCTGAAAAAATCCTAAGGGGTACCCCTTAGGATTTTTGCGATTTTTGACCATTTTCAGTTATTTTGCTTTAGAGCTTGTATGCGGTGTTCAAAGATTATGAAAATTGGTATACTTATGTAATTTTGCCCGTAGAATCGAATGGTCGTGTCGCCAAATTCATATATCGACCCATTTTTGGGTTACTACCCAAAAATGGGCAGTTTTGAGCAAAACTTTAAAGCTAAATATCTCGAGAACGAAACGAGATATCGACCTGCGGTTTCAAAATTTGGAATCAGCATATTGAGAAGTATCTAGACAGATGAAAATTAGATTTTTGAAAGTTTTGAAGTTTTATCTAAAAATGGGGTATATTGACTTTTGGGGCAATAATTCAAAACTAGAATTGGCGAGAGATATTTTTTGTTGTACCGGTGATTCAGCAAAAATTTTAATAATAATGAAATTTGAATAGATCATTTTTTTCTGACGATTTAATAAATTTCTTAAAGAATTCAATAGGAAATCATCATATATTTAAATTTGAAATTAACTTTTTGACAGCTTTTTTCTTTGAAGGAAAACTTATCCCTGGAATTGAAATAAATCTTCATCATTTATTCTTTTTCTTATCCTTTCATTAAATTTTAAATTTACTGCGCGTGATGTATCAATTTATATTCAAAATATCAAAGGAACGCAGAAAGATACATAGCAATAATAAAATAAATCATAAATAATACTACGTTTAGTCATAAATTTTCAGAAGCCCTGTAATTTACCTGTAAGCAAAATGTTCCGTTCGTGTTATACATTTAATAATTTAGGGATTCAATACGATTTTCTCAGAAAAGGCTATGTATCATTACATTCGTTTTAAGCCCATTTGAAAAGAAGATAAATTATTATATGAAATTTGTCAGAAAAGAAATTTTTAAACCGTAATATATATACTCGTATATATATATATATATATATATATATATATATATATATATATATATATATATATATCTTCAGAAAGTAACAACTAAAAAATGTCCTTAATAATAGTTGTCCCAGTATATCAAATATTAAAAATGAATTTATATATTGATTTCCATTTAAAAAACTATTATTTTTATAAAAAGATTAGATCTGGGATAAACATTATAATTATGTCAAATTTAAAAGTCTTTCGACATTTTAAAACTAAATATTATTATTGAATGTGATATATTATGTGTATAAATACAGAAAATCACACAATAATTCATTACATGAGTCATAATATTCAGGGTGTACCAATCGTAAACCATGTAAATATTTTTAGTCAAAAAACATACTTTATGTATTAATAAGCGAAAATTTTCAGGTTGAAAATATAATATTTTAATTAAATAACTATCGAAAACATATGAAAAATGAAAAAAATTATATTGCTATTCATAATATCACTAGCAATAGCTATAAATACAGAATTAAAATGTGCCTTGAAGATATATGAACATACTTACGAGAAACATACTATTGTTTTGCATAGTATTACTGACATAAGTGTTATTGAATCATTTTTAAAAAGTTTCAAAACAAAAATTTTATGGAAATATGATACAAATACAAGTTTGGAAATAAAAAATGATGAAATGTATAAGTATTATATATTTCTAATAAAAAAGGCGGATGATTTTGAATATTATATTAATGAGACTTACTATAGCATTAATTTTAATCCAAGAGCTAAATATATGATAATATATTTTGGTCTGGCAGAAGATATAGATAAATTAATAAATATATCTTGGAAATATTTTATTATAAATATAATAATCATAAATAACAATAATATATATACTTATGAACCATTTAAATATAAATGTGGAAATTTGACAGTCAAAAAAATAATTGACAGTTGTTCAAATAAAACATATGACAATACCAACAATAAAACGGTACAATATTTCCAAAATAAATTACCAAAACAGTCACCAAACTGTCAAATCGATATAATATATTTAAAACACCCGCCATATGTACTTAACCTCAAATCCGGAAGTGATGATCCAAAAATAACCGGAATAGAAATAGTTATTGTTAATAATTTGTTTAAATATACAAATTTAAAGCCGAATTATATCAAAACGTCACATATGCAGTGGGGGTATAAATATAAAAACCATACAGCTACTATATTATATGGTAGCATTTTTAGAAAAGAATGTCACGTGATCATAGGGCACATAGATTTAAATGAATCATTTTATTATGATTTAGATTCAACAGACATATATATTTACGACCAATTTAGGTTCAACGTGCCCAAATCTTTACCTATAGCTCGCTGGAAAAATATATTTTTGGTTTTTGATATTGTCTTATGGTCCCTACTAGCATTAACTTTTGTATTTAACAGTATTACCTGGTATTTATTATCAAAAAAAGATTTGCCCTGGTGTTTTCTAAACTCTTTAAGCGTCTTTCTCCAAGTTTCTTCTAAATACCTCCAGATAAAATCATTCAAAGTGTCATATATCTTTTGGACTGTATCTAGTTTGTTACTGACAACCGCTTACCAGTCAAAACTTGTTAGTTTTTTGACTAAACCGGTGTTTAACCATCAAATTTCTACAGTGCAAGAAATGGCACAGTACAAACTACCGTTTGGTAGTTTGAGTATAGCGAAAATGGTGTTTAAAGATAGGTTAACTGAAGATGATCAAATGGTATATGATAATTTTAATGTCTGTCCAATTCCTGAAGACTGTATCGAAATGATTTTCAAAGGCAAATTTGGTTTCATGAATGCAGATATGTCTATGGAGTATAGGGCACAATTATATCTTTCTAAAAATGATACTACTAATAGTTATTATGGTTTGAAAAAAATTATAAAACCAGCACTTTATACTATGAGAACTCTGAGAGGTTATCCGTTTTTAGAACGATTTAATGATCTAATTTTGAGATTTCAGTCTAATGGTTTGTTGTGGAAATGGCGAGAAGACTCTAAACCAAAATTAGAGCAACCAGAAGACACTATAATGAAACCGTTAAAAATAGAACATTTAATAAGTATATTTATATTGTTATTGTGTGGGCATTTTGTTTCTGTATTCGTGTTTGTATGTGAAAAGTTATTTAAAAATAAAAGTTGCATGAAATAAAAATATTACAACTTATTATAAATATCGCTGATAGACCTAAATCGCAAATCGGATATATTTTGCATGTTTAGTAACTTATAATAGTATATTACATCAGAGGTATACTATTTTATTCACAATCATCCTCATTTTAAATCAATAACTTTCAAAATGATTCAATGAGTTATAATATCTATTTTTATTAACCCTGCACCGCCCGATGCGAATATTCCATTGTTGGAAGCAATTTCTGCAGGCCTTTTTTTTTAGCTTGTTCATAAGCTCTGCCGCTTTTCTGTAACTGCACCTCTACTCCGAATTTGGTGCCTTTTAACGCACAATTACAATTTGGGAATAAAAGTGATGACGGTTGATGTCCCAACAGGGTGATTTTGTATTTCGTCAAAAATATCTTGCCGGACAGGGCGTTTTGTTCAGCCCTTTTTCTTCTCACCCGTGCATGAAACCTTCTTGTATTATGCTTGGTTAACGAAATGCCCCTCAGGCATCCAATCCATGTGAACAATCATTCACAATAAGCACGGCCGAGGCGCCAATCGTCTCCGATCTGTTTTCTTCCTCCTTTAAATCTTCTAAACTGCTCGAAAACTTGAGTACTAGATAGACCCTCATCACCATAAACATTCTTCAACAATTCGTACATTTCTGTAGCGGATTTTTTAATTTCATATTGACACTAACATAATTCCGGCGGAGTACCAGAAAGTAGTTAACTTCAATCAAAGGCTACTGCCGAACGGTTTGCCTATTTATCATGAAATTTTAACAGTGGATGGAGGGAAGATCACAAATTAATATGACATAGCCTGAAATGTTGCCAAATTTACAGGGCAGCTGTAAAAAATAAATCTCGTACCCTGTATACATTTAATTGCAATTTCATATACTTTCTCAAACCATTAGCTACCTTATCCTGAATTTGAATAAAATGAAACCAATATTAGTTTAAGATCTTATCACTATCTAATACGCGTTAAGTCGAAATTCATGTTTATTTATTGAAGCTTTTACACGGAATTTCAATTAGACGTGCACATGTGGTAACACTGCTTCATTACAACCCATTTACAATGTTGCAAATTGCCAACATAAATTCCTTCATTTCCCTAGAACACTGACGTGTTTCAACGTGCAGATATTTGTAGACGCTTTGTTATTGTTTTGTATTGTGCGTTTGGACGCAGGGGATTTTCAAAGTTCGTGAAATAATAAAATATGTTTGAAACAGTAAAAGAAATGTACAGTGGTTTATAAAAGTACACTTTTATGCAATACAATTAAGCACACAATAGTATATTATTTATCAAGGTTAAGGAGAGTATCATTATTGACTGAGCGGTTTCCTCGGGATTATAAATACAATAATGCTCTTCATAACCGTAATGTATATATTATTTTAACATTTTTACAATGATGTTTGTGAGTATGTATGTGTGTGTGTGTTTGTGTGTTGATCCTATTTTGTATACCCATTCTATACTAATGTGGGAAGAGCTCATTAGTTTTTAGTGTATATAGGACAACCGGAAGTATCATTTATTCAAAAAATTCATTGAATACAATTTTTCAGCAATTTTTACTACTAAAAATTGGATATAATAGTACAATCTTTAATATTCAACATATATTGCAATTAATTTTGGTGCTCTAAAATTTTTCTAAGTATGTCATCGTAGCCCTACCATTAATCTAACTTTAAGTGACAACCAGCACAGACCTGTTTGGATAATTCGTCCAATAAGACGACAAAATGAAAAACATTTGCTGGTGTCTCGGCTGAATTAGGGCTTTGTTTTGCTTTAAGTTGGCAGCGATTCAACTTATCATTTGGATTATGGAATCGAGCAGATTTTTAAAGTTAACGGAAGGTAGAGAAAGTTAAAGAGTTATGTGCTTTTTGAAATATTAAATATTGGTAACACACGATTTTGAAAGAAAATTTAAAACTGTTCCCCTATAAATATATATATATATATATATATATATATATATATATATATATATATATATATATATAATGTAAGTCAAACAAATTTTGTAACTCACTAGTAGTATTTTTAAAACCTAGCAACCAGTTTTATTTTGTAATATCATCACACCTCAAGATATCCTTCCGGGATTGGTGGATTAAAAAGTCTTGTAACTCCGTTAAGCAAGCAGCCGCAAATTATTTTCTTCTATTTGTGGGCAACCTATTGTCGTCGGCAAGTGTCAGTTTCGTCCGGGGCGCGAGTTGTGAGACACCTGTAAAATCGGCATCTACCAACATAAGATCATAACAACAAAATTCCCCTAACACTGTCTGACATTCTTCAGCCTTACAAATGTTCATACATTAGTTATGACATATTCCTACTCCTTTCTCATAAGACCTAAACAGTTATGTTTGAAATATCGTTCAGACTTTTCATGTATGTCTCTTGACAACTCGGAAGAAACTCTTGTAGCCGATTTAAAGTTGACGTGTATATTTTAAGGATTATGAATATATGTATATACCTGTTTAACATGTGTACCATGAAAGATTTATTGATAAAAAGTTTTTTAATGGAAACAGAAGTTAAATATGTGATAAGAATCTAATGGAATAATGGAATTTAAATTAGCTTAGTTATACAAAAATGAAGGTGAAATAAATTTAGTTCGTGCAATCGAATGAATAACTTTTAATGGAAAAGTTATGCTCTGTAGAACAAACCTGGATTATACCTGTTTTTAACCTATAGGCGATATGGATATAATAAAACTTTATTGGATTTAAAGCGTGGTTTAGTAAGCTGTAAATTTAAGAATTACCTTAGCAATAGCATTATGATTACATTAATAATTGGGAGTACGCATTATCATGGTGAAGCATTAAACCCATAATTTTCACACTGCGAAGAACTTCAGGTAGACATTTTTGTGTGTACCAATTGGCAGTGACAGTCTTCTGTCCCTCAAACCTAATTGCTTTCACAAGACCTGTACTTCTGAAAAATATAGCGTACGTTGTTTTTTCACGGTAACTGGTGTTGGGTCATACCCTACTTTCTTGACGCGTTGGAACATCATAAAAGGGTATGTAAGTTTCATCGCCAGTTACAATTTTAGAAAGAATACGATGATCGCCATTATTTAACAATTTTAAAGTGGCGCGACTAATTGTAACACGCTTGGCTTTTTGTTCTTCCGTTAAGTTGTGTGGCACCCAACGAGAAACAATTTTTCTAACACGAAGTTCTTCATGCAAAATTTTTGCTATTGCTGCGGATCCAATGCCAAGGGCATCTTCCATCGTTTGATAGGTGACACGATTGTCATCCTTTATCATTTGTCTGATGGCAGCTACATTTTCTGGCACTACCGCTGTACAAGGTCTCTCTGAGTGCCTCTTTTGAATTCTGAAAACCAACGAAATATAGTTGGTCGAGATGGAGCTTCATCTCCAAATGCCAATCGTAGACGTTCCTCGCACTGTTCTATAAAGTCGTAGTAAATCATAGCGAGATAATGCTCTCTTCCTAACTTCATGTTGCAGTTTATTTCCACTTCGAATTCCACCACAATAAATCACTTCAACCAGATGTTATTATTGGACAGATATTTTAAATAAATTGTAGTTTGACATTTGTTCACTAAAAATTTTCCAAAGCCAACTGTTTTCCAGCATCTCAATAATTTTGGAGTGACCCTCGTACAAATTTAGGATTTAGATATAGACATAGCTACAAAATCTTTTGTAAAGAACTTTTGGTATTGTATTTGTACAAAATACATAGAATTGACGGAAGGTCTTGTGCTGGCCACATCAGAACTTTTTATTCTTTTAGTCCCAAAATACAACAAAGAATGTATTAAATAGAAGCGAATGATGCATTTACCAAACTATTTAATTTCTAATCTTATTGTTGAGAGTGTGCTTTTAACGCGTGTATGTAACTAGCAAAACCCGGCTAACAAAGCCCAATAAAAAGCTCGTAAGCTTCCAATACATAACAGCCATTCCTTTTACACAGAAATTAAAACTTGTTTCCTTCGCGATTTTCTCACTTGGCCTACAACTTTAGAACCCTAAACCAGGGATTCTCAACTAACAGCGAGTTACTTTATTCACCGATGACTTGTGCACATTAATCGTTTCTTTATTTACTGCTGAATTGCAGATGAAATTCATCATACCGTTTCTAATTACCGCGCACTATCCATCGTAAATTCATCGCATGCATCGGCTTTGACTACCGATAGATTTTACGCCAAAACTCGATATTCTTGATTTTGGAACGCTGCCCTGGTGATGCAGCGAGCACATGTTTGATTTCATTTCTGTTTGTAGTTGCACTTCGAAAGCATTTGCTTTGTGTTTCATACAGTAATTTATTGTCACCTAAATAAATTAATCCTGACCAGATTGTATTTCTATTATTTTTACAGTACAACAAATTTAGCACTAGAATATGTCAATGTTTTTTATTATTACTAATATTCATATTCAAGAATTTACATACAAAATAAATAGTAGGTACATTGTTTAATTTCTCAAATTTAAATTTAAAATTTCTCGCGCTAGTCGGTAATAAACAGAACTCTGTGATTCGCAAAAAGTGATCATGATTTCCTCGTTAGCCAATAGTAGTCAAGGTTTCCAAGCATGCGCATAATTCGCGGTTGGGTGTTTGTGTGAGATAGACTTATGCAGAAATGATATTTCCATTTCACAGTGTTTCCTTCAAGAAAAGCAAAGGATCCGCAATATATTAGTTAATAGGTATATGATGAAATTATTAGTTTAGGGATATTTTTTGATGATGTAGGGCTTTTTCTTTTTTCACCTTCTCTAACATTTTCCCTACCGCTGTATTTGTTTACACCCTTTTCCTTTTATCGCGTGGCAACATTGGTGTACCTGTGTTCAGCAGTATATAACAAAGAGTAAAAGTGAATAGCTTCTGTAACTTTTGTTATCTTGCTACCAGCATGCCTATTGTTTCAAGATTAGCTAGTCTGCCGTATAGATAATTTTATTTACTATCCAAAGCTTTTGTACTTTCATTATGGATCAATGACGTAATTATTCTATAGTTTGCACTTTAAAACAATGAGTTTAAATCGAGTAATTGAACTAGGATTATGCATAATAAGTTAATAGTATAGAGTCATCAAAAATCCCAAATTTATATGCACTAAATCTAGTGATTCTATTCTAAAATAATATATTTATTTACAAATTATTATTCTTATTGTTATTATCAAATATTTGGAACAAACTTTATTGAAATAAAATATTTACGTATATATAAATCGCGTTTTTCGGATCGTAGTTACCCGCGCCTGCCTGTCTAAACAGTGTTGTTATTCAACTGTTTAGTTCGCGATTTCTTTTAAGACAACGCGTATCGGTGTGCAGTTATTTTAAGTTTTTCGTTGTAAAACTATTGACAATGATAATAAATTATACATCAATCGATTCGTTATTGTTTCGCGGTCATTTTGGTGTATAATTCATGTAGTGTATGAACAAATATCGTGTGTTTAGAACGAGTGAAAGAAAATTTGGTTTGCTGCTTCTTCACATGGCTGCATAAGGTAGGAATTTTGATGTTTCCAATATATATTTAATGAAGAATGGTAGAAAATATGAATAAAATAATTAATAATAAACAATATAGGGTGTTTATTATAAATGGGACACTATTCTATTGTACAACAAATGTAATGAACCAAAAAATCCAGTAGTTCTTAAAATACTTGAGCTAACCTTATTTTAAATAGGAACACATATTTTTTATTTAATTTATTACATATTATTTAGTGCCTTTTAACGTAGAATTACAATTTGGGAATAAAAGAGAGTACAGTTGATGTACCAACAGGTGATTTTGTATTTCGTCAAAAATGTCTTGCCGGACAGGGCGTTTTGTTCCGAAATGCCCCTCAGGCACCCAATCCATGTGAACAAACACTTCGATCTATTTTCTTCCTTCTTTAAATCTTGTAAACTGCTCGAAAACTTGAGTACTATATAGCCCCTCATCACCATAAACATTCTTCAACAATTCGTACATTTCTGTAGCGGATTTTTTAATTTCATATTGACATTAACATAATTCCGGCGTACGAGAAAGTAGTTAACTTTAATCAAAGGCTACTGCCGAACGGTTTGCCTAATTATCTTGAAATTTTAACAGTGGATGGAGGGAAGATGACAAATTATATGACAGCCTGCAATGTTGCCAAATTTACAAAAATAAATCTCGTTATTTAATTGCCACACCTCGTAGGTGTCTATGACATTTTTCACTAGAAATAACATAACTATAATATATATTATACTGTTGTTCTGGTCGTCTCTTTCATCTATTGATTCAGTTTTACTTGTAATATGCTACGTATCACATATCTCGCCACCTAAAGGCAAATTATTCGTCATCTAATCTTCTTATCCGTCTAAATAGTCTTACCTTGAATTCAGAATCTCTTCCTAGTAGAATATGATTAATTACAAGGATTAATTAAAGTATAAGGAGAAGTTTAAATTGAATTTTCCGGCAATTATTCTGTCGTCGCTATTCGTTTTCTTGTCAAGATGAAACTAGGTACATCTGCAAGTGCATCTATTATCGTCAACACGAGACACTTGAAGTTAACCTGGCTATAAATTGCACAAAATTTACACTAGCATTTTAAACAGTCATTTACAGTTTCAAGCCACTTATATTTTATTTCTTTTAAAAGAATATTGATCATTGTAATATATTTATATAGTATACAGGGTGCGAATGAGAAAACACGAGACTAGACTTGCATGTGTAATTTCAAAGAAAAAAAATCTGTTGTGGCCAGCACAAAACCTTCCGTCAATTCAAAGTATTTCGTACAAATCCGATACGAAAAGTTCCTTGGAAAAGATTCTATATATCCTGTAAAATTGTAACACGAACACACTATTTCTTACAAATTCCATATTGCAAGTTCCTTTGGTAAGATTCTATAAATCCAATATAATTATAACACGAATATACATTCTGTAAATTGCACTTCACACTTGCTCATTCCTATCCAACGCATCTTCTTCACACAATCCTTCCTCTCTCAAATATTCTGCTACACAGTCCTTCCATCTTCTCTTTGGCCTTCCTCGTACTCCCGGCATTGAAACTGCAAGTCACTTATGCGGTGGACACTCTGTCACTTATGTTACTTTCTGATCCTTTACTTTCCACTTTGGTTTTGCACTTGACACTGACATCTGTCAATTAGAATTTTTTTGAATTGATGTGCTGTTTCCATAATTTTAGCAAAGCTAACTGATTTTTGAAAGTTAACCTCTCTTAATATCTCTATAACTATATCTATTGAATATGAAGGAAAATGTATAATCAAATTGTATAGAGAATAAGATTTTCTTTCATATTAATGATCACAAAATGTCAAAAAATGATATTTAACTGCGGTTTTCCCAGAAAAACTGTTAAAAACTTCAAATAAGGGTACTTCCGGTTGACCAATTATAACCAAAATCTAATCAGCTCTTTATATGGTTGTAAAGAAGAGGAATACGAAAAAATCATAATTTTTAGAATTTTAGTTAGCGATTTATCGTCGGAGAAAAATTTGTCACACACACACACACACACACACACACACACACACACACACACACACACACGGACACACACACATACAGACATCAATGTAAAATTAGTAATATCGTATTCTAGGGATCTTAAAACGTGCTTATTCATTAAAAACTCACCACCGAAATTTTTGACCAAAGACAATACCTTCCTTACCTAAGAGTGACGGAAGGTAAAAATCTAGCTTAAAAGATATTAGAGAAAAGACGTCTTTTGACCAATCAGAGACCTACACCTTTAACGTATGTTCGCCGTAATTTTACGTTACTACGGTTTTATACAAATCAAATCTTTAAAATGTGTGAGCGACTGTAGTATTCGAAAAATGTCAGTGTCAAATTAAATTTGACAAGGTGAATAAAAAAAGGCAAATTCTTACTATGTATTGAGCCGCTGATTACTTAAAAATGATTATAATTTTCGGAGAATGTGGACAATAATATTTTACACAGCTGCTACAACACGTTGCACTGTACGATATAAATGATGATGTCGGATAGCACCTTCGCTAACCTAAATTTGTTGACAGTGAAAAGTCAACTCTAAAGTGTAAGTCAAACAAATTTTGTAACTCACTAGTAGTATTTTTAAAACCTAGCAACCAGTTTTATTTTGTAATAATATCATCACACCTCAAGATATCGTTGCGGGATTGGTGGATTAAAAAGTCTTGTAACTCCGTTATGCAAGCAACTGCAAATTATTTTCTTCTATTTGTTGGCAACCTATTGTCGTCAGTAAGTATCAGTTTCGTCTGGGCGCGAGTTGTGAGACAGCCTGTATATCCCAAATCCCCACGATTTATTTTTGTTTGACCACTAAAGTTAGACTATTTTATTTACTTTGGAAAACTCCTCTGAAAATTCGTCTCTGCAAACTTTACTAGTTTTCCACACTAGATAATTCAATTTCCTTCACATGTTTAGTTTCCTGGATTGGGTGAGTGCAGTCTTACCAACTTTATCAAGCTCCAAACGCCTTACCCTAGAAAGAGCCGAATAAAATGTATGTGTACAGCGTGACGGTTTAATACTCGATTAAATTGTTGACAAGATTAAAGCAATGGTTCAAATCGATTGGTTGTTTACAGTACGAAAACTTTTGGGTACAAGTAACACATTTCAGAAAGAATTTCTTGAACAAGTATAGTGTGGGTCACGAATCTTGACCTGAGGATAAGGGAAATAAATGCTCATATCGTGATATTTCATAGACTCCGTCAAATAATAATTGTCACAGTAACTTTGTACTTCTAAAACATTTGTGTACGCTTATGATCCTAATGGATCCGAGGGTAAACAAAACAAGCACTGAAAATTGCACAAATCAACTGCTAATATAAGAAAGGCATTAACATTGACAATGTAATAGGTATTTACATTCGAATGCCTGTAAAATACTTCACGCACGAGAATTGTATCAAATTTTTTGGCCGACGATAATGAAAATCACTTTTTTCAATGAAATAGGTTGTACTTCTGAAAAGGGTTAGTTTAAAATACTGGGGTTAAGTCAATTTCCAAATTTGAGTTTACTTACCTTCATTAGAGTACTTCTTCTAGCCTGTAATAATAGACGTTGTTTATGACTGATAATATATTTATTTGCTCATGATTTCTTCGTAATAAATAATAGGTAGGTGTCGTTATTTGACATTTCAGTAATGTTCGCCTCGCGTATTTGACAAGTATATCGACCGGTGACTATGTCGGTAACGGCGGATTTTTACAATAATGACAGATGTCGCTGCCGTGATTTTGGTTTATATAAATTAATTTTAAATATAGGAAATGTTAAAGTAAAAAAATAACTTAAGTAGGTAGTACTTTTTTACATGAACTTTATTATAGTAAAGATGATTTCTTTTCTAAATGCCCATAAACGTCCAGTGTATTTTGATTATTTTACCGCATAGTTAGACACAGTAAGCGTAAAATGTAGGTTACACTTGCTGTGTATACAATTGTAAAGTTCCCATTACACTTCAGGAGGGCAAAAATAATATTGCCACCTTAAATGTACTTTCCTCCCCGAACCCTACACCGCCCGATGCGAATATTCCATTGTTGGAAGCAATGCTTGCAGGCCTTTTCTGTTAGCTTGTTCATAAGCTCTGCCGCTTTTTTATAACTACATCTCGGCCCCTCATTTCGTGCCTTTTAACGCAGAATTAAAATTTGGGAGTTAAAGCAAGTCACATGACAATAGGTCAAGTGAGTACGGTGATTTTGTATTTCGTCAAAAATGTCTTGCAGTAGCCTTTGATTGAAGTTAACTACTTTCTAGTACTCCGCCGGAATTATGTTAGTATCAATATGAAATTCTGTGTGGAACTTAAAAAATCCGCTACAGAAATGTACGAAAGTTTTCGAGCAGTTTAGAAGATTTAAGACTGTTAAAATTTCAAGATAATTAGGCAAACCGTTCGGCAGTAGCCTTTGATTGAAGTTAACTACTTTGTCGTTCCGCCGGAATTATGTTAGTGTCAATATGAAATTAAAAAATCCGCTACAGAAATGTACGAATTGTTGAAGAATATTTATGGTGATGAGGGTCTATCTAGTACTGAAGTTTTCGAGCAGTTTAGAAGATTTAAAGAAGGAAGAAAACGGATCGGAGACGATTGGCGCCTCGGCCGTGCTCATTATGAATGACTGTTCACATGGATTAGGTGCCTGAGGGGCATTTCGTTAACCAAGCATATTACAAGAAGGTTTCATGCACGGGTGAGAAGAAAAAGGGCTGAAATGTTAGACAACGCGCCGGAACAAAACGCCCTGTTCTAGTTGACGTTATTCCCAAATTGTAATTCTGCGTTAAAAGGCACCAAATTCGGGGCCGAGATGTAGTTATAAAAAGCGGCAGATCTTATGAACAAGCTAATAAAAAAGGCCTGCAGGCATTGCTTCCAACAATGGAATATTCGCATCGGGCGGTGTAGGGTTCGGGGAGGGAACTACGTGGCGGGGAGCAATATTTGTTTTGTTTAATTTTATACATTGTCAATGTTCTAAGATTAATCTTGTTGTTTAATTGCCACACCTTTTATATTATTCTTGTGTGTAGTACACTATATAATCAGAACTTCTAAAGGAAATGGTTTTCACGAAGAAAATTATAATTTTTCCACCGCAATTTTAATTTCAGAAAACAAAGCTCTGAGAAATACTCGTAAGCTGCGCTTTTTACAAGCCAAGTTAAATAGAAATGTCAAAAACAAACTTTTATCTTTTAATACAAAACGAATAATCCGTTGCTTAGCAATTTACGACTATAATAGTAAGATGCTACTGTACATTTATTTTGTAACGAGAAATACCAGTTTATGAGTATGAGACAGAAAAGAAATATGTACAATGGCATACAAATTTTAGTTTGTGTTTGAATGTCAGTATAATACATGAAATATGGAGATGTAAAATTGGAATAAGATAGAAGAAGGTAATTTATTTCTTATCATATGTAGAATACTTCAATTGTAATACAGAAAGTACATGAAATCTTGTAGATAGAAATGAGGTCATGTCATGAAACAAATTTTATTTGGCCCTAAAAGTAAACCAAAAAAAATCTGTTGTGGCCAGCACAATACCTCTCGCAATTTCCATTATATGTTATATAAGTATTGTATTGCACTTCGCTATCGAACCGTCGTTTTATAACAAAAACATTACATTACCCAAATATTGTATTTAACATCTTCTGCCCAGATACAATTTTAATTATATCTATTTTTCATTGTATGAGGAAGTTCCTAAATATTATAGATTCTTCCAATTTATTAACAAGATTGGGGGTATTTCTGATGGATATATGCATTTTACCTATAATTTTAAATGTTTAATTAATAAAACAATAAGAAAGATTAAATGTACTTCCCAGAAAAAGTCACTAAAACTGTTGATTTTTGACACTGATATCTGACTATGTTATAAACATTTGTATTAGTCAACTGGTTTCCTTAGTGCCTTAGCCTCTGCGATTAGATTATTCTATATATTATAGTGTCTTTATCTCTAAATCTATACAAGATATAATACAAATTTTAACAGTATTAGATGGAGAATTTTATGTTCTTTAATATTAGTAGTACACAAAAAATAATATTACTACTTCCAAAACCTTTTCAGCTCTTCCCAGGAATGTCAGATTGAGGAATTCATAGTTAAACAGGTCTTAAGTCTTATAGTTTTTGAGGAATCGTCCCTCCAACATCCAGACATATGCACACACACATTCACACATCCACACACACACACAGACATCATTTTAAAAATGTTACAATCGGATTCTAGGAAATAATCGAAACGTTTAGACAATAAGATAATCTTCATAAAATATCAAAAAAAAACTCCGTTTTTCAAGAATAACTGTGAAGAACTTTAAATAAGGGTACGTCCGGTGGATCAATTATAACCAAAATCTAATCAATTGTTCATATGGATGTAAAGAAGAGGAATACGAAAGAATTATAGATTTTAGAGCTGTAGTATTGGAGTGATACGCTATTATATATGTATACCAATCCTCAACTTTGCAAAAACACCAGGACCTCTATCCTTTTATTATCATCCTTTCCATCCCCTATAATCCGGAATCCAGGGCCGGATCTTCCCTTGTAAGTAGGTGCTTTCCGTCTGCAGGCCCGTAACACTAACAGTTCTTTTATTATTCGTACAAGGCCCAGTTTATCTTGGTCAAATTGACCCCGTACGCGAAGAGAATGCAGGAGGGTTTGTTAGACTAGACCGTTCGAGAAGCTTGATAGACAGATAACAGAAAGGAATTGAGAGGAATATTGATCCGTGAAGGAAAAACTCGTAGGAATGAGAAATTAAATTTTCTTGACTTATTTTTTTCTTGATAAAATAGGTCAAATTAAATATGTAGGTGTATGTTTTACACCTAACCAGCCCGATTCAAAAAAAAGTTTAAGCTAATCATCATTTTTGTATTATTGAATTCTATTCTATTCCGGTATTTAAAATTTAATTTTCATGATATTATCAATAAAGGTAGATACTAGGAATAGGTTAGACTATATTTTAAGATATAAACTGTCAAAATTTGAGTTGAATTCGCTAATCCAATAATGAGGATTAGCTTAAATTTTTTTGCGTACATTTAATCTTTCTTATTGTTTTATTAATTAAATATTTAAAATTGTAGGTAGAATAGATATATCCATCGGAAATACCGCCAATCTTGCTAATGAATTGAAAGAATCTCTCCTTATACAATGAAAAATAGATAAAATTAGAATTTTATGTGTGCAGAAGACATATTAAATACAATAAAAAACAATATTTGGGTAAATTTCTGTATTTTTACCTCCCGGTACCCTAGGTAAGGGAGGTATAGGGATCGTGCTAAAAATCGGATATAGAGATTTTAGTGGATACATGGAATTAAGGTCCATATAAACCGATTTTAACATTTTTACGATGATGTCTGTGTGTGTGTGTGTGCGTGGATGTTGGAAGGACGATTCCTCAAAAACTATAAGACTTAAGACCTGTTTAACTGCAGTTTCCTCAATCTGACATTCCTGGGAAGAGCTGAAAAGGTTTTGGTAACAATTGGACAACCGGAATTACTAGTTTCTTAAAAGATGTACAATATATATTCGTTCCCCTGTTTCATTTTAAATGGGACAAGCAAATACATTGTTCTCAATCAAATGTAAAGTCGTAATGGATATGACAAACTCAATGTTTCTCGTTAAAAAATTCGGTATAGTCTATCAGATTTTTGTCTTTTAACTGTCCTGAAGATTTTCTTACTGCCAACTTGCAATTCTTGGTCGTCTTTGGGGAAATTTCTTGCGTAGCTGTTACTAACTCCATTCCATGTAATCAGTCAAAAAATGTCCAACCCATGTACAATTTTATTTCCCTCTGGTTGAAGTTACGAACAAGGCCTGTCCACTTGAATTATGAGGATTCGTGATGAATTGCTCCGAAATATACGTCAAATTAAATTAAAATATGGATACATGTCACTTCTTTCAAAGAGGATTTAGAAGGAACGGACAAAATATTCATTGATTTTTAAGACGGGAGATTAAATGGTTTATTATTAATGGTTATTTACAAATATGAAATTGTATCTAATTCTGCGTTAAAAGACATCAAATTCGGGGCCGACATGTAGTTATAGAAAAGCGGCAGACCTTATAAACAAGCTAACAAAAAAATAATAAGCTCTGTTGATTTTTTTTCTAAATGCCCATAAACATCCAGTGTTTGTTGATTATTTTACCGCATAGTTAAACAAGTTACAACACAGTAAGCGTAGAAAGTAGGTTACACTTGATGTATAAAGTTCGCATTACACTTCTGGAGTGTGAAATAGACATTGTAAACAATTGATAATCTTCTATATCTCTTCCAATCAAAATCCGTTTTTCCAATCGGTGAATACATGATCTTTTTATCCCGAAAGGGAGAAGAGAATCAAAACAAATGAAAACAAAACCCATTCAAATGTTTCTGTATAATGTGATCGTAACAATGAAAACAAAAGCTATCGCCGGGTGATTCGATTCCCCTCGCCTTTGAGGGCTTTGAGCTTTAACGGTTTTTCAAGTGGTTCGAATGCCGAAGTGGGTACAACTTTCAAAGATTACTCCAAGGTAACGAAATGAGAAAAGTTATATGATTTTTACCGTAGATTCTTTATTGTAATTGTACTTAAAATTAAGTAGTAGTTTGATGTACGCAGTAATGTATTTGTTTTAAAATGAAACATAGGGAACGAATTTGACATTTGATAAGACGTCAATAGAGGTTAATTTTGTTTAAATAATTATACCTGCATTCTAAATTAAAATTAGTTGTAGAAAAAATATAGTGTGCACCTTGTGCCCGAGTGGTTTTTTGACTCGGCTAAATTTCTTACAATATTTAAATATAATACTTCAGTCAAATTCATTCCCCATGTGACATTTTAAATGAGACAGACAAATACATTGCTGTGAATCAAATATCAAATCATAACTTATAGGAAAATTCAACGGTTATCTGTCATATTGACAAGATGTCATTAGAGGTTAATTTTGTTTAAATAATTATACCTGTTTTCTAAAAACTAAATTTAGATGTAGAAAAAATACTGTGTGCACCTTGTGCCCGAAATATGTTTAGTGCTCTCGAGTGGTTTTTTGACTCCGCTAAATTTCTTACAATATTTAAATATAATACTTCTGTCAGATTCGTTCCCTATGTTTCATTTTTAATGGAACGGGCAAATACATTGCTATCAATCAAATATCAAGTCATCAATGTTTCACGTTAAAAAATACTCACGGTATAGTAAATATTGCATCTTATTTGAAACTCACGGTCTATAAAAATTGAGACATCATTATATTGCCTTACAAGTCATATTATATTTAACCTAATGGGAAATTCTATACTTTGTATATTATCGCATCGCATCATATGAATTTTGATACCCTGTTGCATTCGAGATAATATATGAATATCTTATACGATACGATGTATTTTAGCTATGAAAGTCGAGCACATCGTTAAAAATGATGATATAGAGTACATTGCAAATTACCCCCGCAAATTCTATTTTTACCTCCCGCTACCCTAGGTAAGGGAGGTATAAGGATCGTGCTACAAATCACATATAGAGATTTTAGCAATAAGCCCGTTTTAATGTCCCCAGAATCCGATTTTAACATTTTTACAATAATGTTCGTGAGATGCACTCGACTTCGAGCTTTGGCCCGGCCCGAAGCCCGCCTCGTCGATCACCGAGCCGGTCAAAGTTCATAACTGTTCTCATTTTTAAGTTTTTACCCCAAAAAGTCATAAGTCGTACTTCCCAATGCACTGATTCCAAATCTTGAAAACGCAGATCGATATCTTTTTTAGTTTTGGAGATATTGAACCTCAAATGTTTTCTCAAAATTACCCATTTCTGGGCTAGATCTCTACCTAGTTTTGAATTATTGCCCCAAAAGTCAATATACCCCACATTTAGATAAAAACTTAAAAATTTTCAAAAATCTATTTTTTATGTATCTAGATACTTCTCAATGCGCTGATTCCAAATTTTGAAACGGTAGGTCGATATCTCTTTTCGTTCTCGAGATATTTAGTTTCAAAGTTTTGCATAAAACAGCCCATTTTTGGATAATAACCCAAAAATGGGCCGAGATATGTATTTGGCGACAACACCATTCGATTCTACGGGCAAAATTACATAAGTAAACCAATTTTCATAAATTTTGTCCAACCGGTTTATTTTTTATGAATAAAAGTTTGAAAATGGCCAAAATCTGAAAAAGTCCTAAGGGGTACCCCTTAGGATTTTTGCGATTTTTGGTCATTTTCAGTTATTTTGCTTTAGAGATTGTATGCGGTGTTCAAAAATTATGAAAATTGGTATATTTATGTAATTTTGCCCGTAGAATCGAATGGTCTTGTCGCCAAATTCAAATCTCGACCCATTTTTGGGTTACTGCCCAAAAATGGGCAGTTTTAAGCAAAACTTTGAATCTAAATATCTCGAGAACGAAACGAGATATCGACCTGCGGTTTCAAAATTTGGAATCAGCGCATTGAGAAATATCTAGATACATGAAAATTAGATTTTTAAAAATTTTGAAGTTTTTATCTGAAAATGGGGCATATTGACTTTTGGGGCAATAATTCAAGAAGTATTGTGTTTCATTTTAAATGGGACAGGCAAATACAATATTTCACGTAGAAAAATACTCACGGTATCTATCGTATATATGCATATAACTACATTATCAGCTTGTCCCATCTGTGGGGTCGAAACTTCCAGTGTGTAAGACAAGGACAGCCCTATATCGCCCGTCAAGTGCTATTTCATAATTCCCGCTCTGAATAAAACGTCAACAGTCTGGCCAACATTTTGGAATAAAACTACAAGTGAAGGGATATCGCATCTGTTATGTTTCGACATAAATTTGTAATTTTGTGGAGTACCCCTCTGGAATACGTAAGATTGAAGAGGGTCAGAGATGGATTAAGGATATTTGTATGTAGGTCTCTTTGTTTATGTATTTAGGATGATGGATTTGTGGTTCTGCTACTGTATTTACAATGTTTGAGTTTCAAGACGACAATAAGTTAAATATATTAGTTCCCATGTGAGGCATACACAAAAATCATGAGATACTAAATAAATATATATATATATATATATATATATATATATATATATATATATATATATATATATATATATATATATATATATATATATTCCGAGAGTTTTTTTTATCAGTGAACATGGGCGTATGTCATTAGCATAGTTACATTTAAAATGATTGACAGCAATGCATTATCGCGTTTTTTTAAAACTGGACATAGGACGTGACATTTAGTATATCTGTCAATGTCATCAAATTATCATACTTCAAATTGTATACAGTTAAAGAAAAGTTCAAATTGTAAATTGGAGTAATTATAACGAGTCTACAACAAGTTTCTGACTTATGTGCATTAACTTTTAATAAGCGACCCAGTCCAACAACTATAAGAAAAATTTACAATGACTACAGAACTAAAGGATGCGTCAATAAACAGCACAAGAAGAAAATCAGACCAAGTACTGTAGTTAATAGTAAGAAACAAGAAATTATGCAATTAATTGAAAGTGACAATACCCTGTCAACAATTTTTTTTCTGAAATTAAGAATACTAGTATACAAGGTTTTAAGACAAGAACATTTTAAGAGTTTTAAATATCAAAATCACCAAGAGTTATTACACAACGATATAGAACGAAGAAATATCTTTGCGAAGATATGATGAACAAAATTAATAGTGGGGAAATATTACTGGATCGAATTTTATTTACGGATGAAGCGACATTTTATATTAATCGGGAAGTAAATTCACAAAATTGCAGGTATTGGAGTCGTCAAAATTTTCACTTATATCTGCACCAGGTATTCCCCCAACGCTGGATAGGACGTGGTGGAGAAGTTGAGTGGCCTGCAATGCCACCAGATCTTGCACCAAACAATTTTTTTTCTTTGGGGCCATTTAAAAAATTGTATTTACAATGGTGACAAAATTAATATTGATCAATTAAAAAATTGGACGGCCACATCAGGCCAAAGACATTCCAAGCTCTTCCTGAATGAGCCATCTAAGAAAAGAACAGACAACTTACTTGAAATGAGCAAGCAAGATGTCAGACTAATAACAGGACACTGTCAATTAAATAAACATTTGCATAGGTTGGGCCTCAAACAAGAACCAACATGCAGAGGATGTGGAGAAGGAAGAATGAAACCCCTGAACACTTAATATGTCACTGCGAAGCATTTATGGCAAGCAGACATAGTCTTTTAGGAGCAAAGAAATTGCACACTGAGACACTAAAGGACATTAGTCTAAAGAAAATCTTGGAGTTTACAAAAGATACAGGGCTCCTAGAATAGGAGGAAACACGGAGGGTACAATAGACCAGAAAGGTCGCAGTACAGGGGCAAGAATGAACCACCTCCCGACAATAATAATAATAAACACTACCAAGTATATTCTGTCTCAGTTATTACAGGTATTGGGTATTAGTAATTCATTTTCCCGTTTGAAATGGGGTTCAACCATCCTCTTTAAGTATATTTCTTACATCTGCCAGTTCTCTTTATCAACTAGACGTGATCTGTCATTCTAAACATGAGTCAATGAATCAATAGCTACTAGGCTATTTGCATATGAACTCTAACATTTATTATCGATAATTTGTTACGTCTACAAACATGACATTTGCAAAATCTGCGTTTCGTCTTCTGCTCATTTGAAACGGAAATTAATTTGGATATTGGTATTCGCGTCATTAATTGGATAGCCGAGTGCTGCAGGGCTCCACTCACCTAAAATAAAGATATTTGAATCTATCGGTAGTGATTAGTAAAGGCGATTGACGTGATGAATAATATGATCATTGCAGGATGTTTTCGACGAGGGCTGTCTGAAAAATTCGCGCTATCTTTAAATCAATAACAGAACTAAAATATTTTGTTGGCAATATTGATTCGTCTTTCATACGTATCACCGTAAAGTGTCATCTCCAACTGTCAATTAGTATTTATTTATAAGCCAATTGAAATTAACGTTTCATTGTGATTTTGAAAAATGGATAATTTGAAGAATTGTCCAGTGATTGAATCTGTTGTGGCCAGCACAAGACCTCTCGCCATTTCCATATTAGGCTATATAAGTATTGTATTGCACTTCGCTTTCAAACCGTCGTTTTATAACAAAAAATTACAGAACTTTACCCAAATATTGTTTTTTATTGCATTTAACATGTCTTCTGCACACATATAATTCTAATATTATCTATTTGTCATTGTATGAGGATTTTAAATATTTAATTAATAAAACAATAAGAAAGATTAAATATACTTCCCAGAAAAAGCTATCAGTAAATAAATAAATAAATGTATCATCACGGCATATTACCCATTTCTGGGTGTGGCAGTATCTACAACACATGTAGACATCAGTAATGATGACGATATATTTTACCGTGTGGGCGCTTACCAGGCGTCACCTAACGGGCACTCATAGCTAGCACCACAGGGGTCACTTTTGTGCCAATTAAAATTGGAAATATTTGGCGTCTGTCGGGATCGAACCCGGTTCCCCCAGGTTCGCGACCAGACACTAAAACTGTTGATTTTTGACACTGACATGTGTCATTTACAAACTATGTTATAAACATTGGAATTTGTCAAGTTGTTTCCTTAGTGCCTCAGCCTCTGCGATTAGATTACTCTATAAATTATAGTGTCTTTAGCTCTAAATCTATACAAGATATAAAAAGTTTTAACTATGGATTCCTCAATCTGACATTCTTGAGAAGAGCTGAGAAGGTTTTGGTAACAATTGAACAACCGGAAGTAGTAGTTTCTGAGAAAAATTCTTCTAAATATAATTTTTTGGAAAGTTTTGTTATTAAATATTGAAGAACATAAAATTCTCCATCTAATACACTTAAACAGTTCTTAAGTCTTATAGTTTGAGGAATCATCCCTCCAACATCCATACACACACACACACACACACACACACAGACATCATTTTAAAAATGTTATAATCGTGCTTATCCACTAAAAACTGGATGTGCGTATTTTAGCATGAATCCAATACCTCTCTTAGCGAGAGGTAAAAAAATGCGAAATGTGTTGGGGGACTGTTCCTTCAAAAACCATGTCTTCCAGCCCCCCGCCTACATATCTTCCGATCACAACATCCTATACATTGCTATAGGGAATTACTTGTCTAGTCAGTATATGCTCGAAGGAACCACCAGAAGAAATATGATACTATCTTTGAATTACTAACAATATTGTAGTTTGCATTATACTGGTAGGTTAGATCCACTATTCTCTACAGATCCTAACAAAAACTTAAACGAAATCCCGTTCTGCCCTGATTTATCAAAGCAATCAGAAATTCGAACAGATCAGCAAAAAGTATTATTGAATGTTTGGCAGGATGCGATCGGTGGTTGTCAGAATTCAGGAAAGATTTATTAAAGCTAGAATAAGCATTTGTAAAAGCAGGGTACACTACGAATACACTCCTTCAGTGAACTAACGATTGTGATTTTCACTAATATACTCCATTTTATATAAAGGAAGACAGGAAAAAGGAAGCTCTATTCTTGAAGAAAATCTCACGGAACGGATGATATTTTTAAGAGAGATATAGTAGTAGAAGTAGATATGGAAAGGTATGTTACTAAACTGTTACTTAGCTAGGAATTTCCTAAACTGATTCTTATCCATTTTGAATTCCACCAAACAAAGCAATGACCTAGGCCGTTATTTCCATCTTTTCTTTTTTGTTTTTAGTCCTATTATAATAACAGTATGGTATTCCAAAATACCGTGGGGTCCCGTGGCCGCGTGCCTAAGTGTTTGGTCGCGAACCTGGGGAACCGGGTTCGATCCCGACAGACGCCAAATATTTCCAATTTTAAATGGCACAAAAGTGACCCCTGTGGCGCACTCTCCACACCAGCTATGAGCGCCCGTGAGGTGACTCTTGGTAAGCGCCCACACGGTAAAATATATCGTCAGCATTACCGATGTCTACATGTGTTGTAGTTACTGGCACACTCAGAAATGGGTAATATGCCGTGATGATATATATATATATATATATATATATATATATACAGAGAATTTATTTTAAAATGCAACATTATAGTTCATCACTTCCATGGTTACTCACTATTGTCAAAATATGACAGCAATGTAATATTTGTCCATTTTAAAATGCAACATTATAAATAGTATTGCAGCACAGGAGATACCTCCAAAACACATCACAAATGGTGTCAATTCTTATTACGACCGACTAGAATATTGCCTCAGAGTGATTGGGGGTATTTTTTAACATTTATTACATGTGTTCCTGCTCATACAGCAAAGCAAACATTAGGGTTTTTACAATTTTGATGATAGATTAATTAATAGAAATTTATGGCCACTAAGATCTCCAGAGTTGCAAGTCCCGACTTTTTTCTATTCTCATATTTAAAAAATAATGTGTTTAAAAATCGACCTCAAAATGGATTGCAAATGAATATTATATACTCGGATGCGCAATTTTGAAGAAAAAAAATATTTTTTAACATTTATACATGAAAGTTATGATTTTTTGTGAGCTAAAGTTTTTTAAGATGTACAACATTCATGTTTTGATTATTTGTTAATCGTATGTAGGCTAATTTATAGGAAATTAGTTTTAATAATACAAAACTACAAATTTTGTATGTTGCATTTTAAAGTGGACAAATATTACATATATATATATATATATATATATATATATATATATATATATATATATATATATATATATATATATCTGTCTGACAGATTTTAAAAGAATCGACTTTAATTAAAGCCCAAAATCCATTGACACACCCACAAAATTGTCCTCCTTAACTAATCGAAACACAGTGACGATTACACTCTATATATATATATATAGTGTGAACACTGAAAATCGTGACATAAGCGTTTAACATGGGAAACAGTTTTTTTCAAATATTATCTGTCCCGTGAGACTATACCTAGTAGGAGTTTATATATTTTATATGGTTAGAAAGATTATTTAATTTGGTTCGGGAAGGGAACTACGTGGATGGGAGCAATATTTGTTTTGTTAATGTTCTAAGATCAGTCTTGTTATTTGATTGCCACACCTCGCATAATATACAAAACACAAAGTGTTTGTCCACATTCCAAACCCATTACAATTCTCCTTGATTTATATTTATTAGCTACTTCTTTCTTATACTCAGCATTCTCTGTTCTCCTTCAGTATAATTTAGTAATGCCCTTTCGGTTGCTTCAACACAAAGTTCACAACACATAACACAGTCTCCTCGTGTTGTGTGTTGTTATATTGTATTGTGTACAGTACACGAAAACTGGGCGAATTTCGCAAGATGCTTCAGATTACGGAGTAGGGGCAGTCTCTCGTGCAGTAGGAATTAGGTTGCCCTTGTCTTGCCAGTTGTGATGCAGGTGGTGTATGGATCAGTTTCGCTCTACAAAAACGCCCTAGCTATTCGGTCGGGGGTTACGCCCCTGTGGAGGGACTCCGCAAAAGGAGTGGGCACAGCGCGAAAAGTTGGAAGTAAAAGATAAGAGATTGCGATTGCGAATTAGGAGTGTATAGAGTGTACAGAATTCTACCGGTATGAGTTTGTGTCCGATGTTGCACTTTTATCACCCTAATATCTAAATCCTAAATTTATATGCCCTAAATCTAGTGATTATTTAGGATTTTAGGAATTAGATTTTAGGGTTTTGCAGGAGCACACTATTCCTTGAAGTTGACGCGCACTAATTTGACATCATATTCGTTGCTATAATTTGTACAAAATGTCAAATTTGCTGTCAAAGAATAGCTTCTTAGCTTCTATTTTATGAAATATAATATTAACATTTACTCTCAAGCATAAAATTAAATAGAAGTATGGGGTTATTAACAATAGAAGAGTGCCTCAACCCTGTTACCTTTTGGAGAGATTAAACTAACACTTTCACTTCAATTCCAAAATCTTAATAAATGTATCCAATCACCCAGAACAGTTTCAGTATCCAATTCCTTGCGTCCAACAACCTACAATAATTAATCATTGTATCAAACCTAGTTTAATCCTTTCAAGAGCCATACATCAAATGTTCTAGGCTAGTATTTATCGTCCACGGGGTCCGAGGGTTATGTTGGTATCCCTGTGGACCAGCCTAAGCCTCCACTTCCTGCAATCACGGCTACCAACCGTCGTTTTCAATATTCACAACGTTAGCGTGAGTGAATTGTAGTGGCTAGCTTGGTGGATGATTGTAAAGTGAATTGGGGGATTAGGGTTGTGAGGTTAGTAACGCAAGGATGTGTTTTGGATTAAAAGCGTGTAAGATTGATTACTATATATATATATATATATTGAATATTACTATTATGTAACAATTAGTTTAATAAAAAAATATTAATCTTACTGTTTTTATTTTTTGCAATGATAAAATACCCCTTTATGTTATTAGCATTATGAATTATGACAATAACCAGACCACCACATATCATTAAATTTTAAATGTGTTCACAAGAAAACTATAATATCCCGCACAATATGAAAGTTCTTTTGTTTAAAACCTGCTACGTTTCAGCATTTTAGTTGCGGTTTCAGTTGCTATAGTGAACAAATGTCATATGAAACAAAATCCAATGAGAAAATATGGTTTTATCTTTATGAAATTCTGAGGAAATCTTGCGAAATTCAGGCAATTTTGTTTTCTTGTTTGTTGAGATTTGTCCGCCGCGTATTTCTTTTTTCTTTTTCTCTCCCATTATTCCAAATTTTAATTGTATTTCAGATGGAAAAATACGGGTTGAGATACATCATTATAGGAATAAGATTAGCTATATTTATTTTCTTAATATGAAAGGAAAAATAACGAAAATATTTTGTTTGTTTCCAAAACAGCTAAAAATGTATTTTATTAATGCAATTTGTCACGAAAATTCCAAAATTGATTCTTTTATTTTCATTTGTTACCAATACCAACAGGATACTAAGATCCCAATTACAGGTCGGTTTTAAATACACACAATTATAACAAAATTGTCACAAGCCCGAAAGAACACTTAATGTAAACATACAAATAATAAAGAAGTATGTTGTTTCAAATTACAAATACATAACAATTGCTTCAATGAAACAGTATTTAAACAGAATACACCATTTATTGCATTAATAATAATTGCTGAATTAAGCCACTTTTAAATTTAGCCATGCAGTCACCAAAGATGTCAAGAGTACTAGAGATAGTATTGAAAGTAGAACACATAGTTTTTATAGGAGATTTTTGTTCATAATTTGTACGTGATGTACTACAGTAAAATGTACGGGTGTTCCTAGAAGTTATTCTAGGTACAAATATAGAAATTGAAGCGAGAGTGACTGGGTCATTGATGCTGTTGTGCAGTAGTTTGTACAGATAAATACAGGAATGAATTTTTCTACGAGTAACTAAAGGTAAAAGACGCTGTTCACGAAGTAAGACGTTGTGATCAAAATCAAAAGTAGGATACTGTTTATTAAGTTTCAAATATAAAAATCTTGCAAATCTACGTTGGATAGATTCAATTAAATCAACATATTTGTTATAAATTGGATTCCAAACTTGAATACAATATTCTAATTTCGATCGTACAAAAGTAAAATACAACTTTTTTATTGTACGTATTTTACGAACAACGCAATATGAATCCCAGGTTTTTATACGCAGATCTTACTACAGTACATATGTGCTCGTTAAACTTCAGTTTTGTATCGAATAGAACTCCTAAGTCTTTAAACTCAAAAGTTCCTCCAAAAAGCCAGACCCTATAAATTTGGCAACATTGCAGGCTATGTCATATTAATTAGGCAAACCGTTCGGCAGTAGCCTTTGATTGAAGTTAACTACTTTCGCGTACTCCGCCGGAATTATGTTACTGTCAATATGAAATTAAAAAATCCGCTACAGAAATGCACGAATTGTTGAAGAATGTTTATGGTGATGAGGGGCATTTCGTTAACCACGAAGGTTTTGATAACCCTTCATGCACGGGTGAGAAGAAAAAGGGCTGAAATGTGATGGATTCTCCTTGAAGACAACGCCCTGTCCGGCAAGACATTTTTGAAGAAATACAAAATCACCGTGTTGGTACATCAACCGTACTCTTATTCCCAAATTGTAATTGTAGCTATAGAAAAGCGGTAGAGCTTGTGAACAAGCTAACAAAAAAGGCCTGCAGGCATTGCTTCCAACAATGGAATATTCGCATCGGGCGGTGTAGGGTTCGGGAAGGGAACTACGTGGCGGGGAGCAATATTTGTTTTGTGTCATTTTAGTTTTAAGGACTTTGAAGCAGAATACTGGCTAAATAGTACACTTTCCGTTAGAAGCAAGTTTAGTTATATCGTCTTATTTCATCCTCAGGAATCTGTGGTTAAGCCATGTCCCCCTATTTTAGAGACACCCTGTAGATTAGCATAAAACTTTCTATAAGGTGTTTCTATAAAATATATAGAATTATTTTCAGAAGGTAATGTGTTAGCTAGATCTCATTTTTACAAAGTCCCATTGGCGCAGTCGGTAGGATACTTTAGCAAAATTTTAATTCAATATTCTCATCCCTAACAATTTTTTCATTTTTATAAAAAATCCTTTAATAATTTAACGAAAAAATTGTCATAAATTAACCCCTAATACTTACCCTTGACTTACACTTTGATACCTCCATCTCTTTCTGTCTCATACGGGTCCATTCATCGTCCTTTCTCTGTCTGGCTCACAGCTTGGCGTGTATGTGGTCGCGTTAATCATACCAGTGATATAAATCCATCAAGACCGTCCCTGGCAGATTTCATAACGTGTTGAGAGGGGGCGTGGTCCAGGGCCGTATTCGGGGAAATTTAGGGGGAAAATTTGGTGGTGTATGAAGTTTCGATTTTCTATCTTTGTAATTTACTGACTGATTTTGTTTTTTTATTCACAACCCAGGAATGGGGAAGCGAGAGGGGTTGAATTTTGAATGCCAGTGGCGCTTTTGTCTCTCGCAACAAAATAGCAACATTGATCTTAGAACATTGACAATGTATGAAATTACACAAAACAAATATTGCTCCTGTCCACGTAGTTCCGTCCCGAACACTATACCGCCCGATGCGAATATTCCATTGTTGGAAGCAATGCCTGCAGGCCTTTTTATTAGCTTGTTCATAAGCTCTGCCGCTTTTCTGTAACTGCATCTCTACTCCGAATTTGGTGCCTTTTAACGCAGAATTACAATTTGGGAATAACATCAACTAAGACAGGGCGTTTTGTTCCGGCGCGTTGTCTTACATTTAAGCCCTTTTTCTTCTCACCCGTGCATGAAACCTTCTTGTTATATACTTGGTTAACGAAATGCCCCTCAGGCACCTAATCCATGTGAACAGTCATTCATAATGAGCACGGCCGAGGCGCTAATCGTCTCCGATCTGTTTTCTTCCTTCTTTAAATCTTCTAAACTGCTCGAAAACTTGAGTACTAGATAGACCCTCATCACCATAAACATTCTTCAACAATTCGTACATTTCTGTAGCGGATTTTTACCTTCCGTCACCTTTAGGTAAGGAAGGTATTGTCTTTGGTCAAAAAATTCCGTGGTGAGTTTTTAATGAATAAGCACGGTTTAGGGTCCCTACAATACGAATATGTGTGTGTGACAAATTTTTCTCCGACGATAACTCCAATACTACAATTCTAAAAATTATAATTCTTTCGTATTCCTCTTCTGTACATCCATATGAAGAGTTGATTAGATTTTGGTTATAATTGATCCACCGGAAGTACCCTTATTTGAAGATTTTAACAGTTTTTCTTAAAAAACCCAGTTAAATATTATTTTTTGACATTTTGTTATTATATATATTAAAGAAAATACTCTTCTCTATACAGTTTGATTATACATTTTCCTTCATATTCAATAGATGTAAATTTAAAGCATTATAAAGAAATTAATTTTCAAAAATTAGTCAGCTTAGTTATTTATCATGGAAACAACTGACATAATTATTCAAAAAAATTTAATTGACAGATGTCAGTAGCAAGTGCAAAACCAAATATGGAAAAAAGTATAGGATCTAAAACTGGTATGTCTTAGTGTTGCTCGCAAGTGACACGCAGAGAAAACCCAAAGAGAAGATGGAAGGACATTACTTAGTGTAGTTTATGTTATAATTTTATTGGATTTATAGAACATTTTCAAATGAACTTTTGGTATGGAATTTGTAAAAAATAGTATGTGTTTTTACATGATATTGTATAGGATCTGCTCCAAGGACCTTTTGGTATGGGATTTGGACAAAATACATGGAATTGACGGAAGGTCTTGTGCTGGCCACAACAGATTTTTTAATTTCATTGTGATACTGACATAATTCCGGCGTACGAGAAAGTAGTTAACTTCAATCAAAGGCTACTGCCGAACGGTTTGCCTAATTATCTTGAAATTTTAACAGTGGATGGAGGGAAGATGACAAATTAATAAGACAGCATGCAATGTTGCCAAATTTACAGGGAAGCCTTTTAAATTTAAGAAAACGTTAAATATTCTGGGTACATTTGTTCCTATCTTAAAGTAATTAAAGTTATTAACATAACAAAGAGTCTTGGGCTGTTTTATTTTCCAAAAAAGTTAATCTGTAACTTTGTAAGTTTTTGATCAGCGAACTAGATTTGAGTAATTGAGAAGTAATTAAAAAGTAGCATAAGATTTCAATAGGTAACGCTAAAGTTAAAAGTCATTTGTAAGCCTTATCTTAGGCTTTACAACTTGAAGATTTTAAGTTTGAAATTTTACTAATGCGATGTTCTTTTGTTGCAGGTGTATCCGTGGTTGTTTTAAAATTGGTGAGTCTGTTTTCTTTTTCCACAAGTATATTTTGAAAAATGATAAAACTGATATGAAATTTTAGAAATGAGCGAAAAGAGCTATTTGTGTATTAAGAGCGCAAAATGCGACAATGTCCATTTGCGCTCGAAACACACACAAGATTTTTTCTACTGTCGCCACAATGGGGTCCTCCACCATAACAAAAAATAATAAAATGTACCCTTTATACTTACAGTACTGCTCAATAAATAACGATTGGCTAATACAAAAGATACGGTTTAAACTTAAAAAGGCTTTTAAATGATTATATCGTTACATTAGCCATCTATTCCATAAAAAAACCAAAATTAGAGCGTGGAAGCAAGGATTTGTGATGATTTGATGAGTTTTTGTAGCAAAATGTGTGGTTAGTTGTCACGCCTGTCACACTGAAAAAATTAACAAATATTTCAAGGAATAGGGGATTACACCATTTTTTTTTATAATTTCATCTGAAAATATTAGGAAAACTAAGACTATTGATGAAAATCCGGTAAAAAAAATCCTATTAATAAGCGAGTTATAGTCTCCCGAATTTTGAAAAGATTGGCGTGACGTCACGCTTGTGTTTTTATATCAAACTGTTTTCATCATGGACCCAAATGTTCTTGAAATATATGCTATTTTAAGTGATATTTACATAAAATAAATGAATATTATAACACTGTATAAGTCTACATACTTTATAATTACAGGTGTATTTAAATTATTAAGTTTAATGCAAGAAATTTATGTTAAAATAAAAACTGATTGAAAACTGCAGTACAGGAATGTTAGCCCCTCCTTTCGAATTTGAATTTCTTAACTTCCATTGGTAGTAACCCCCACCTCCTAACACGCTATTTGTTATGCATGTATAGGCGGTTCTTCGGGCGCCAATCAAAATATTATATATTGATTTCATATTCGTGTCGAAGCGCTATAACAAAAAACCCATTTTTTCCGAAATATCTCAATTATACCATTTCATTTTTTATTAATATTCGTTATTCAACATATACATTCGTATTTTTTTACTATTTTCTTTTAATTCGATTGAGCTGGAATCCCCCATTATTAATGCAATTTTCTGATTGGTCCATAAGAAAAACTATTCGTATGCATTTATCATTTCGTTTATCATTTATCTATGTCCTGCGTGTGTACATTTCCAAACCAAAACTAGATGAATCTGTAGTTAAAGAGAATATTAATGAACTCACACACATATACGTTGGTATTGATTCTGTTGAAATATTGAAGTGCATGCATTGTGTTTTCGTAATTCAGTAAACCATTGTTGTTTCGTTCTGTTTATTTAGACAATTGAAATTTAGGATAGTGATCATATGAAGTTAAAGCCCACCATATGCATCAAAGCAGACACACAGATCAACGCAGAATGTAGTTTATGTAGTGTTATTCTCCGAAGAGTAGACGTTAGTCATATGCTAATGCTTACGTATGAATGTACATTAGTACATTGTTCTGATTGCTTAAGTAATGCTTGTGCCCTTAGGGCCGGTTATAGAAAGCCATCTTTTATTTCTATTCACTCAGTTGTTCAAATACTCTAAAAATGCGTACACTTACGTAAAATTCTCTTTACAATCAAATAATATTACTACCAAGTCTATATCTCTACCCATTTTTGAATTATTGCCCCAAAAGTCAATATATAGTATCTAGATACTTCTCAATGAGCTGATTCCAAATTTTGAAACCGCAGGTCGATATCTCGTTTCGTTCTCGAGATATATACATTCAAAGTTTTGTTCCAAACTGCCCATTTTTGGGCCTTAACCCAAAAATGGGTCGAGATATGAATTTGTCAACAGCACCATTCGATTCTACGGGCAAAATTACATAAGTACACCAATTTTCATAAATTTTCACCAACCGGTTCAATTTTTATGAATAAAAGTTTGAAAATGGCCAAAATCTGAAAAAATCGTAAGGGGTACCCCTTAGGATTTTTGCGATTTTTGGTCATTTTCAGTTATTTTGCTTTAGAGATTGTATGCGGTGTTCAAAAATTCTGAAAATTTGTATACTTATGTAGTTTTGCCCGTAGAATCGAATGGTCTTGTCGCCAAATTCATATCTCGACCCATTTTTGGGTTATTACCCAAAAATGGGCTGTTTTATGCAAAACTTTGAATCTAAATATCTCGAGAACGAAAAGAGATATCGACCTGCGGTTTCAAAATTTGGAATCAGCGCACCGAGAAGTATCTAGATACATAAAAAATAGATTTTTGAAAATTTTTAAGTTTTTATCTAAATGTGGGGTATATTGACTTTTGGGGCAATAATTCAAAAATGGGTAGAGATATTAACTTGGTAGTAATATTATTTGATTGTAAAAAGATTTTTAGAGTATTTGAACATAAAAAGTATTGAAATAAAAATAGATAAATGCTATAAAAAAAGTTCCTTGGTAAAGAACACATACTATTTTCTACAAATTCTATACCAATTTTAGTGTTTTATTAATTATATATTTAAAAATGTAGGTAAAATGCATATATCCATTAGAAATACCGCCAATCTGGTTAATTAATTGGAAGAATCTCTGATATTTAGAAACTTCCTCATACAATGAAAAATAGATATAATTAGAATTATATGTGTGCAGAGGACATGTTAAATACAATAAAAAACAATATTTGGGTAAAGTTCTGTAATTTTTTTTATTAGAAAACGACGGTTCGATAGCGAAGTGCAATACAATACTTATATAGCCTAATATGGAAATGGCGAGAGGTATTTTGCTGGCCAAATAGATTTTTTTATAACATATCACCCTCATTTTAAATCAATAACATTCATTTTATTTTTGTAACAGCTCTACTTCAAAAAACCCAAGAGTAAAAACACCAATTTTTCCTAACCTTCTCCCATAGGGAAACATTTACCAACCCATATCAAATTTTTTGCCCATTTTAGACGCTGTTAATACATAATAGAATCGTGACGAGGAAACTAATATTACCAAGTTTTTGTTTCGTTTGCCACGAAGTCTGAGATTTTCGTATGTTTTTAAAGTGTTTATTTGGGGAATTTTAATCCAAGACGACGATGTTTTTGCTGGTGTTTTGTTTGTAATTCTAGGGTTTTTTGTGAGGCGGAATTTAATTTGGCACCAGACGGCATTGTTGACAGAAATGATGAATATATCACTTGTTTTTTGTGCAATAACTTTCTTATAAACACATCGTAAATGATATTATTAAAGTTGGTGTAAAATTGTACACTATTTTAAGGGATAACAACTTAAATATATATTTTTTTTGCAGTCACTGTAGTAAGTAACCATTTGCGCTCTTTTTTGTCAACGCAAAATGTCGCGACAAAGTAGAAAATATACTCGCTGTCCAAATTTTTAACTATAAAATGTTGAGAAATGTCTACATTCTTAATAGAAACTTTTAGTTCGGAACTAATGGCACTGTATCCGACCCTACTGTTATTCTGCGTCATCGGGCTGGTGGCATCCTTCGAAGTAGTCCCCATTTGATTGAAGAATACGCTTCCAACGGCCTTTCTACTTTTGGAAGCAGTCTTGGAACTCATTTTTTGGTATTGCCTTTAGAGCATTCGTCGTATTAGTTTCGACTGTTTCTTTGTCGTCGAATCAGTGTCCTTTGAGCGACATTTCTAATCTTGGGCCAAAAGTCCATTTCCAAATTGTCCTGAGCGATTTCAAGGCGAAGATTTTTCTGCTCCACCGTTAAAATTTTAGTTAAAATCTTCCAAACACTAGTTTTCGGTATTCCCAGATCATATTCTAGTTCTCGCACAGTCAATCGACGATCTTCATTGATCATAAGTTGCACACGTTCGATATTTTTGTCGTCGAAGGCCGCCCAGAACGTGGGTTACTATCAACAGATGTGCGGCCATCTTTGAACCGTTTATACCAGTCTTTTATTTGTGTTTTGCTCATACACTCGTCCCTAAATGCCGTCTTCATCATTTCGATGGTCTCCACACAACTCTTTTCGAGTTTTAAGCAACATTTAATGCAAATTCGTTGTTCCGATCTTTCCGTCATTTTTTACAATAGCAAAATGCGACAAACGTAAAAAACACTTTATAAACAAATGCATGCTTAAAAGATATTAGAGAAAAGACGTCTTAAAATTGACCAATCAGAGACCCACACCTTTATCGTGTGTTTGCTTCTTTAAAATGTGTGGGCGACTGTAGTTTTCGAAAAATGTCAGTGTCAAATTAAATTTGACAAGGTGAATAAAAAAGGCAAATTCTTACCATGTATTCAGCCACTGATTACTTAGAAATGATTATAATTTTCGGAGAATGTGGACAATAATATTTTACACAGCTGCTACAACACGTTGCACTGTACGATATAAATGATGATCTCGGATGACACCTTCGCTAATCTAAATTTGTTGACAGTGAAAAGTCAACTCTAAAGTGTAAGTCAAACAAATTTTGTAACTCACTAGTAGTATTTTTAAAACCTAGCAACCAGTTTTATTTTGTAATATTATCACACCTGAAGATATTCTTCCGGGATTGGTGGATTAAAAAGTCTTGTAACTCCGTTATGCAAGCAGCCGCAAATTATTTTCTTCTATTTGTTGGCAACCTATTGTCGTCGGCAAGTGTCAGTGTCAATTTGAAGCATTTTTGTCTAAAAATCCGGTTTTCGTGTTACCACATTTCAAACCAAAAATAAACGTCACGTTGATTTTATATTTATTCATTGGAATTCCAGAAGTGACTGTTTAATTTTTGACGATTTCACGCTGACAGGGATTGTACAATTCTCTATATGATCAGCATTTTCAGTATTTTCAATAATTCAGTTTCAATTATCTAAATGGAAAATGTAAATTCAATTTCAGGTCCGCAAATTTCCTGAAAGTTTCGTGTGAATACGATGATGTAATTGATCGATGAGAAACGCGGATTAATTTTTTACAAAGTTTTAAATTTAGTAAATGCTTGTTTAAATAAAGCTATTTCAAAACTGAAAACGAGAAAGGAATATATGTTTTTAATTCGTTTTTTGTTGGTAGGGTTATTATTAAATGCTCAACAAGAATGAATGCTATTTTTACTACCTCTCGCTAAGAGAGGTTTTGGAATCATGCTGTGTCCATGTGTGTGTATGTGTGTGTGTGGATGAGTGGATGTTGAAACCACAGTTTCTCTTAAGACTTAAAAAGTATTTAACTGCAGTTTCCTCAATCTGACATTGCTGGGAAGAGCTGAAAAGGTTTTGGTAACAATTGAACAACCGGAAGTAGTAGTTTCTTAGAAAAATTCTTCTAAATATAATTTTTTGGGATTTTTATTGAATTAAATATTGAAGAACATAAAATTCTCCATCTAATACACTTCAAATTTTTATTATATCTTGCATAGATTTAGAGATAAAGACACAATAATCACAGAGGCTAAGGCACTAAGGAAACCAGTTGACAAATTCCAATGTTTATAACATGACACATGTCATTGTCAAATATCAACAGTTTTAGTGACATTCTGATAGCTTTTTCTGGGAAGTATATTTAATTTTTCTTATTGTTTTATTAATTAAATATTTGAAATTATAGGTAAAATTGTGGTAAAATGCATATATCCATCAGAAATACCGCCAATCTGGTTAATGAATTGGAACAATCTCTGACATTTAGAAACTCCCTCATACAATGAAAAATATATATAATTAGAATTATATGTGTGCAGAAGACATGTTAAATACAATAAAAAACAATATTTGGGTAAAGTTCTGTAATATTTTGTTATAAAACGACGGTTCGAAAACGAAGTGCAGTACAATACTTATATAGCCTAATACGGAAATGGCGAGAGGTCTTGTGCTGGCCACAACAGATTTTTTAACTGAAATAGTTACACACATAATATCAGTCGAAGAATATTCACACCATGTACTTGTATTTTGAAGTAAAGCAATATTTTGTCTTCAATTTTAAAACAATTCTATATCGAGAATGTAAGTGTTAAGAAAATTACTTGAGTGCAAAAAAGGTTCACATATTGAGAAATTTCTAGAAGCGTTTTCAATTTTCCGGGAAAATCAGAAAATTTTCCGCTTGCCTTCTTCCGTTTTTACGGTAGCTTCGCTACTTACGTCACACGAAACGGAAAATTCATCCAGTTGATATAACATTCCAAATTTTATTTCGAACAGAAAGTGTCCAACATGTAACTTTTAATATATTGAAAATGAAGAGAAATGCGAGGTGTAACAATTAAATAACGAGATTAAATTTGGCAACATTGCAGGCCATCTCATATTAATTTGTCATCTTCCCTCCATCCACTGTTAAAATTTCAAGATAATTAGGCAAACCGTTCGTCAGTAGCCTTTGATTGAAGTTAACTACTTTCTAGTACCCCACCGGAATTATGTTAGTGTCAATATGAAATTAAAAAATCCGCTACAGAAATGTACGAATTGTTGAAGAATGTTTAACTGCAGTTTCCTCAATCTGACATTCCTGGGAAGAGCTGATTAGATTTTGGTAACAATTGGACAACCGGAAGTAATATTGAAGAACATAAAATTCTCCTTGATATTTGATTGATAGCAATGCATTTGCCCGTTCCATTTAAATTGAAACATAGGGAACGAATCTGACAGAAGTATTCTATTAAAATATTGTAAGAAATTTAGCGGAGTCAGAAAACCACTCGAGAACACTAAACATATTTCGGGCACAAGGTGCACACAGGACTTTTTCTACATCTCAATTTAATTTTTAGAAAACATGTATAATTATTTAAACAAAATTAACCTGTAATGACATCTTGTCAATATGACAGATAACCGTTGAATTTTCCTATAAGTTATGATTTGACATTTGTTTGACAGCAGTGTATTTGTCTATCTCATATAAAATAACACATGGGGAATGAATTTGACAGAAGTATTATGTTTAAATATTGTAAGAAATTTAGCCGAGTCAGAAAACCACTCGGGCACAAGGTGCACACTATATTTTTTCTACAACCAATTTTAATTTAGAATGCAGGTATAATTATTTAAACAAAATTAACCTGTATTGACGTCTTATCAAATGTCAAATTCGGTCCCTATGTTTCATTTTAAATGGACCGGGCAAATACATTGCTGTCAATCAAATGTCAAATCGTAACCATGGATATGACAATAATTTTACGTTATCGGCGTGACCGTTAAAAAGTTACGGTCTAATCAATGTTGGGACACCTAAGTTTCATACACTAGTGGTTCACTAATAATAACAAGTATCACCTTAAAAGATGACTTATAACCATATAAACTGTCATACCAAATTTCATCCAAATCGAATAAAGCGTCCGATTATTACAAACAAAATTTTTTTTTTTTTTTTCGAAGAACTTTGAAGGAGAATTCTGGCTAAATGGTACACTTTCCGATAGAAGCAAGTTTAGTTATATCGTCTTATTTTAGCTCCAGGAATCTGTGGTTAAGCCATGTCCCCCTATTTGAGAGACACCCTGTAGATTATTCAGCATAAAACTTTCTGTAAAATATATAGAATTATTGTCAGAAGGTAATGTGTTACCTACATCTCATTTTTACAACGTCCCGTTGGCGCAGTCGGTAGGATACTTTAGCAAAATTTTACGCTAAAATACTCATCCCTTCAATCTGTCTCCTCGAAAATTGAAATAACGAGATCTCATATTCGTCAGCCCGACATATCTATTTATACCGGCTCGCTGCGTCGTAATTTCGATTTATCGAAGAGGGCACTGGCAAATTTATCAGATGTGAAATTAGTTATTGGTGATAATTAGGGCATTAATTCGGACCCAACTTCATAGATAATGTAACTCGAACAGAATTTATGTAACCAACATTATTAAGGTTATTGGTTATAGCTAGATAATGCATTTATTATTGTTTGTTTAAAAGTACATAAAAATCTTTTTCTTTTACTAGCAAAAGGGTATAGAGTGTCGTCTGTATATTCCATTTCTTTTACAAAAGGTACAATAAAATAAATCAAAAATTTGACCCAGAAAATTAATTAAAAATGAGGGATCAAACTTTATCTCCATGACAACACCGGAGGAACAATAGGAGAACAAAATTTCGCAATATCAACTGATAAATTTTAAAGATCTGTCGTCCTGAAAGTGTCGGGATTTTGTAAAATGTATAACGAATTCTAGAGTTTTATCTGAATAAAACAGCAGTACTTTTTGATAAGGTCACAGTTCAAAGTTTTTAATTATTCCTGCATTTTTCAACAGTTGTGATTAAAAATATCTGTTGTGGCAAGCACAATACCTCTCGCCATTTTCATTTTATGTTATATAAGTATTGTATTGCACTTTACAGAACTTTACCCAAATATTGTTTTTTATTATATTTAACATGTCTTCTGCACACATACAATTCTAATTATATATATATTTTTCATTGTATGAGGAAGTTCCTAAATGTTAGAGATTCTTTCAATTCATTGAAACTATTATTTCCGGTTGTCTAATCAGCTCTTCCCAGGAATGTCAGATTGAGGAAACTGCAGTTAAATATTTTTTAAGTCTTATAGTATTTGAGAAAGCGTGGTTCCAATATCCACACATACACACACACACACACACACACATACATACATACATACATACATACATATATACACACATCATTGTAAAAATGTCAAAATCGGTTTCTAGTGACCTTAAAACGTGCTTATCCACTAAAATCGTTTTTCCAGACTCATTGGCTCGTAGTACGAGCTCGGTTTTAACTAAAACGCTGTTTTAAGAAATGTCAAATTTCATTATTTAATAATAAAAATCTGATGTGGCCAACACAAAACCTCCCGCTATTTAATTTTTATTAATTTAAATACATACCTACGTATTTACTAACGCTGCAAACTGTTCCATTGCAGAAAACTATTGCTTTATTTACTATTTTCTTTTTAAAATGTCACTGTTATTAATTTGAAGTGATTAGTGTTTTGACAGTGACATTTACTGTCAATTACATTCATTTGAATTAGGAACTGTGTAACAAAGGAATTGTGTTTATCTTAGGCTTCGGGACTAATAAAAAAAATTATTTTTATATTTATCTGTAAAATATATAGAAAAAGTATTAATGTATTCCTGTAGAAAATTTAATGGTATTTTTTGAAGAAAAACCATTATGAGCTTCAGGTAAAGTTCTATTTCCGGTTATCCGATTTACACTAAAATCTAATGGCTTCTTTTCGTATTAAAATAGGATAGGAATACAAGGTTTCAGAATTTTCTAAATGATAGTTTTTGAGTTAGAGTGAAGACAAAATCCCTACACATACACACACACATACAGACATCATCGTGAAAATGTTAAAATTGGATTCTAGGGACCTTAAACGTTTTACTAAAATCTCGATATGTGATTTTTAGCACGATACCTATACCTCCCTTACCAAGGGTAGCGGGAGGTAAAAATAAATAATATCAAATTTATCAAAATATGATTTTTAAGCAGAACATAGTTTGTATTCAAACAAATATTTTTTTAATAATCGTTTTTTAAACATAAGGGTGAAATTAAATATTGAAATTTGAATTTGGCATTTTTTAAAACAGCGTTGTAGTTAAAACCGAGCTCAGACTATCAGTCATTGTGTATATGCAGTTTTCTTTTCATTGAATGAAGCAAAACTAATCACGCTTTATTTAAATTCATTTCATTATAAATTCTCTGTGAATTCTTTAATCTTTTGATATTGGCTCACCTTTAATTCAAGTTGAAGAAAAAGAAGAAAAACAATTTCCGATAACGGAACAGGAAGTACGTGTATCTTTTAAAATTATCTACAGTCACAGTTTAAAATATAAATCTTTCATTCTAAAATCGATGTTACTTTCAGCTACCCTTTACAAGTGACGAATACGAATTAAGGAAAAATAGACACCGATTTCAATTTTGTACCTCTCGCTAAGAGAGGTATTGGAATCATGCTAAAAATCGCGTATCCAGATTTTAGTGGATAAGCACGTTTTAAGGTCCCTATAATCCGATTATAACATTTTTACGACTTAAAATATATTTAACTGCAGTTTCCTCAATCTAACATTCCTAGGAAGAGCTGATTAGATTTTGGTAATTGGACAACCGGAAGTAATATTGAAGGACATAAAATTCTCCTTGATATTTGATTTACAGCAATGTATTTGCCCGTTCCATTTAAAATGAAACATAGGGAACGAATCTGACAGAAGTCTACACATATTTCGGGCACAAGGTGCACACGGTATTTTTTCTACATCTAAATTTAATTTTTAGAAAACAGGTATAATTATTTAAACAAAAACCTCTAATGACATCTTGTCAATATGACAGATAACCGTTGAATTTTCCTATAAGTTATGATTTGACATTTGACTGACAGCAATGTATTTGTCTGTCTCATTTAAAATGACACATGGGGAATGAATTTGACAAAAAATCACTAGGGCACAAGGGGCACACTATATTTTTTCTACAACTAATTTTAATTTAGAATGCAGGTATAATTATTTAAACAAAATTAACCTCTATTGACGTCTTATCAAATGTCAAATTCGTTCCCTATGTTTCATTTTAAATGGAACGGCCAAATACATTGCTGTCAATCAAATATCAAGTCGTAACCACGGATATGACAAACCCAATGTTTCACGTTAAAAATACTCACGGTATATTAACTGTGCGTTGCTTATAGAGAAAAATATTAATACAAATCGTGTTTCTGAAAAAAAAATAATTTCACGTTTTTTGGCATTGCCATTAAAAAGTTACGGTCTAATTAATGTTGGGACACTTAAGTTTCATACATTAGTAGTTCACTAATAATAACAAGTATCACCTTAAAAGATGACTTATAGCCATATAAACTGTCATACCAAATTTCATCCAAATCGAATAAAGCGTCCGATTATTACAAACAAAATTAATTTTTTTCGAAGAACTTTGAAGCAGAATTCTGGCTAAATGGTACACTTTCCAGTAGAAGCAAGTTTAGTTAGTCTTATTTTAGCTTCAGGAATCTGTGGTTAAGCCATGTCCCCCTATTTGAGAGACACCCTGTAGATTATTCAGCATAAATCTTTCTATAAAATATATAGAATTATTGTCAGAAGGTAATGTGTTAGCTAGATCTCATTTTTACAACGTCCCGTTGGCGCAGTCGGTAGGATACTTTAGCAAAATTTTACGCTAAAATACTAATCCCTTCAATATGTCGCCTCGAAAATTGAAATAACGAGATTCCATATTCCATTAAATGTTATAATAAGCGAGATATTTGCTGGTTAATTTTTACACAGACACCCTGTAGATATAACTATGAAACCATCCAATTATTTTTTATATCCAAAATATCTGCTCCCATCCCAGTAGGTCCTAATGTGAAATAAATCTTGAACCGTATCACTATATTTATAGAGCGGAACAGTTTAGTTAAATCTTCTTATTTTAGCCTGAGGAATCTATGGTTAAGCCATGTCCTCCTATTTGAGAGACACCTTGTATTCAGTCACTATATTATTGATGATTGTAGTAAATGATTAATGCATTTAATTTACTCTTCAAATGCCCGGTCGTAAGCCACTATTAAAACCCTTTTAAAAAGAATTATATATTTCATTAATCATTAAGGAATAAAATTTCGTCGAATCATGAAAGTTAACTGTCACATTCAATTTAAAACTCAATTTAGTTTGAAATTTAGCTGCGATTTTGCGCCTTACGACGGCGCAAATAACTTCAGCTTGCATTAAAACAACAAAGAAAGAATTCACGGAGGAAATATTATCCACGAAGGCTTTGGCCGAGACCACAGTAAAGCAGCGACCCCTTTAAGCGGGAATTTCAAATAGAAAATGAGCAAAACTGGCTTAGGACGGTCTTAGGGGTGGACATAGAACACTGAATATTTAAATAGTTTAATTAGTAAATCGCTGGGATGAACAGATAATTTAATTTATATGTTTCATACATAATAATACATTAGTACAAATATTGCATATATATATATAGTGTGAACACTGAAAACAGTGACATAGGCGTTTAACATGGGAAAACAGTTTTTTTCAAATATCTGTCCCGCAAGAGTATAGTGGGAGTTTTTGATATAGTTAGAAAGATTATTTAATTTGGCATCGAAGAGTATCTAAATACTCCCAATTTAATGCTTTATTATTGAAATATTTACAAAAGTATAATGCTACTTGACAGTTATTACTTATAATTTACTAAAAACAGTAATCATGGAAACGTATTCGGTAGCTGACTTGGTTAAATCAAGGCTCCATGATAATTTTACACTAGTTCAAATTAATATTTTTATTATTTTTATACTTACTCCCACTATAGTCTTACGGGAGAGATAATATTTGAAAAAAACTGTTTTCCCATGTTAACTATTTATTTATAAAAATTTAAAATTATATAAAATAATATTTTTTAATAAATTAATTAAAACGCCTATGTCACGGTTTTCAGTGTTCACACTATATATATATATATATATATATATATATTCTCTGTATATATATATATATATATATATATATATATATATATATATATATATATATATATATATATATATAAATTATCTATATATATACAGAGAATTTATTTTAAAATGCAACATTATAGTTCATCACTTCCATGGTTACTCACTATTGTCAAAAAATGACAGCCATGTAAAATTTGTCCATTTTAAAATGCAACATTATAAATAGTATTGCAGCACAGGAGATACCTCCAAAACACATCACAAATGGTGTCAATTCTTATTACGACCGACTAGAATATTGCCTCAGAGTAATTGGGGGTATTTTTTTAACATTTATTACATGAAAGTTTGTGTGAATTTTTGTAAGCTAAAGTTTTTTTAAGATGTACAACATTCATGTTTTGATTATTTGTTAATCGTATGTAGGCTAATATATAGGAAATTAGTTTTGATAATACAAAACTACAAATTTTGTATGTTGCATTTTAAAATGGACAAATATTACATTGCTGTAATTTTTTTACAATAGTAAGTAACCATGGAAGTGATTCGCCATATGTTGCATGTTAAAATAAATTCCCGGTATATACATTTTTTCTTGCAAGTATCTAGTAAATCTTCTACTTCCAGCAATCCATTTCATGTGTCTTTGTAACCCGTTCGATATTTCTACACCGTGTGTTATTTTTCAAACCTATCCTTCGGTATTGGAAATTAATCTGGCAATTTTTCTTGATAATCTCGTAAACATTTGGAAATCTATTGAGTTCTACCCTGCGGGAAAAGAAGGGACGTATTGATTTTATTTTTGTTCTACAGTTGTTTACTTTTTCTAAACTTTTTGGGTGAAATCTTTCCAATTTATTTATTGGTAAATAAGGTTAGGTGAAAATGTCATAAAGGGTTATGTATTATGCAATATTCACAGAATCGAGTAAGTTCTTTCTTAAGTTGTTGATTATTAAAGTGTTACTTAATTTTAAGTAGGCCTTATATCTCAATTGCGTCGGCAACAGTGTAATGCTGCTCTATGATTGGTCAATTTTAAATTTAGCGAGTCAAAATGACATCTGTCAAACAAATTTATCGCGATCTACCGATATGTCAACTGACATATGACACATAACCACATAAGTCACCGTATTTTTGCGTGGTGCAACGTCATGAAACTTAGTAATAAGCAACGACGTAAGTCTTAAGAGGCCTTGGAGCAGCTGGACAAAAGCCCAGCAATTACTATCTGTATCCATATTCTAACCTCGTTGTCCAGTTTGAGAATGGAGAGCAAAGCTTACTAGTCTTGCAAACCTCTGTAAGCCTGAAAACCACAGCAAAGTGGGCAACAGAGTTCGTATACTGCATAGTAAATACTGTCGGTTTCCTTTCCTACCATTGCTTTTCGCTCTTCCGACTTTAAATTTCGCTGGGAACAGGAAATTCTGGAGAAAAATTGCCACGGACGCGTAAATATAAAGCGATGAATGGAAGAATGGAAGATGAATTGGAGAGAGAATATATATAGGATGGAAAGACAAGAATTATAAAGATATTGTAATACAGAGTTATCAAAACTAATTGATTCATTCCCAGTTTTATAAACATCGAATAACTTGATGAGTTATTACTTTGAAAGTAAATTTAATCGATGAGTAAATAAAAATGTCTGTTTTATAAAATAAGTTGCAGAGTAAAATAAGTACTTGCAGAGTAAATATTTTATTCTAGTGATTTACCGACAGAGACATCGTTTATTATTATTCAAACGTCAAAATAAAGTGTCATAAAGTGTCAGTTCTCATTAAAAATGGAAAAAAAGAAAGAATGGAGAAAGAATTATACTGAATAGATAAAGCGAACAAAAAAAATATATTAGTAATATTGAAAACAAGCAGACAGACGTAGCAAGCGTCAAAAGCAAAAATAGTGCATGGGATGAGATTTGTAAAGAATTTAATGCAGTTTCACAAATAGGTCCCCGGAATAGTGTTCAAATGAAACTGTTATATGACACATTGTATTTATGTTGGCTTGGAGTAGTTGGGTTTTGTACAGGTGTTAATAAGTAATTTTTACAAGGGTATCCACTATCCCCTAACAAGTAGCAATTACCAAATTCTCCGTTTTCAAGCCTAGCTGTTATTAATGAATTGTTAAATATGTTGCTGTCGTGTGCGGAACCAGGCCATCTAGCAACAACGTTATTTTTAGATTTGCTGAACATACCATTTGGCAATTCACAGAAAACCATCCTTTTAGGTTTCTATAAATTTCTGCGTTCTCTATAAAATTATTAATTTGTGTCAAATTTATTCTACAGAATCAAATTTACTTCCTCGAAAATCAGTGGAGTAATTTATTCCATAGATTTACTTAGCTAGTATTTTTATTCTTGTTTTATAAAACGAAAATCACTGGAATAAACTATTTTACTTCGAGAATAAATTTTACTTTGCTAGTAATTTACTTATCCATCTTTTATAAAACTGGGCATCAGTTGGCAATAGTTGAAAAATACATGAAATTGGGAATATTGATATAAGTAGTTATTTATTATATATGGAAGAAAAAGTTAAGGCTAATTATCTTTAGTGACTAATATGTACTCCATAGGAGTATAATACAATATTTTATCCAATACTTTTTTTAAAACTTCATAAATCATTTTTACCTCTGGCTAAGAGAGGTATTGGAATCATGCTGAAATTCGCATATCCAGATTTTAGTGGATAAGCACATTTTAAGGTCCCTATAATCCGATTATAACATTTTTACGATGATGTGTGTGTGTGTGCGTGTGTGTCTCGCATTCGTGGGAAAAGCTGTATTATCTAAAGTAAATTAAAACCATTTGGATATTTATGAAATGAACCAGAACATTCAATTCGTTTTTAATTATCTATTGTACAAATTCAATTCATCGATAAAATATTTCTTTGTATTTTTAATTACAATTATTTTTCATAATTTTCAGCGTCAACTGAATAAAGCTTCATGTTTTCACTTCACAGTTGTTTAATTCAACAGTTTAAACAGTAATTGTTTTATAAAACATTTATTACGTTTTTAATATCAACATTCATCAATTTGAAATAAAAGAAACAAAAGCGGGGGATTTATACGGGCATAACTTGCTTTGATGTTTCAACAGTTCGTTACATGGTTTTAGATTACTGTTCGATTTTTGCTAAATGCATTTTAGTTTTACATTAAAACCTACAGTGGAACTTTCTCACAAAATTTTACAAAGCAGAGAAACAATTCTACTCGTACCAATGATTAGTTTTACATTCAGAAATTCCCTAATCTTTATTTTTTAATAGTTCGGCTTCTCATGGAAGAAAAAATCTGTTGTGGCCATCACAAGACTTCTCGCTATTTCCATATTAGGCTATATAAGTATTGTAGATATTTGACATTTCTGTTACACACAAAAACACATATCTTCTTTATATAATTTTATATTTTTTAATTCATTCATTCATTTATATATCTCCATCTTTAACTCCATAGAAGAAATAATATTTTTTTTTAATGTATCGGATAGAGATTTTTATATTCTTTAATATTAGCAACAACACAAATTTTCAAAAAATAATATTTAGAAGATTTTTTAAAGAAACTATACTTCCAGTTGTCCAATTGTTACCAAAATCTAATCAGCTCTACCCAGGAATGTCAGATTGAGAAAACTGCAGTTAAATATTTGTTAAGTCTTATAGTATTTGAGAAATTGTGGATCCAACATCCAAACATCCGAATACACACACACACACACATACACACACGGACATCATCGTAAAAATGTTATAATCGGATTCCAATACCTCTCTTAGGGAGAGGTAAAAAAAATTATATTTCATTGATAATCGTTCAATCTAATTGTAATATTCATTGAGTATAATGGAATATGTATTTGTATATTTAATGGAATAATATAATATTAAATAAATTACATTACATTTTAAATTTCACAAACTATTAATAGCATTATGATGTTCAGTTCGGTTCAGTCAAAATCTGGTAGCAATTATTTTATCGAATGTATTTAATTTTATTTTAAAATTGATATTGATAAATAATAGTATATTATTCATAGAGCATGTAATATGTACATATATTTCATTCTATATCCTTCAAAAATACCGCCAATCTGGTTAATGAATTGGAAGAATCTCTGACATTTAAAAACTTCCTCATACAATGAAAAATAGATATAATTAGAATTATATGTGTACAGAAGACATGTTAAATACAATAAAAAACAATATTTGGGTAAAGTTCTGTAATATTTTTTTATAAAACGACGGTTCAAAAGCGAAGTGCAATACAATACTTATATAGCCTAATATGGAAATGGCGAGAGGTCTTGTGCTTATTCACTAAAATCTGTATATGTGAATTTTAGCATGAATCCAATACCTCTCTTAGCGAGAGGTAAAAATATTGGGTCTTAGTATATTCTGTCTACAAATGTAACACTTAATTCTTTTATTTTCAAAAATAATTCAAATTTATGAACATAAGTTCTAATAGTTAATAAATAACAAAGCCCTATTTTCTTATGCAAGTCTTACTTCATATATTCAAACTCGTGTTCAAGCTTGCCAACTTTCAAACAAAAACAACTAATTAACTATTTCACTAAAGTTTACTAAATAACACCACCACAAAAAAACGAAACTCCCCATAAAAATTTCTAGGGCCGTCTTGAGAGCAGCAGTGTTGCCATCCTCTGCCATTTCCACGTTTTGTTGGAACTTTTTTATGAGAGAGTTGGGAACACTGAAGTAATAATTCAAGATTTTAATATCTTTTGTCGCGAAAGTCGACATTTTTTGCAACGATTGTAAAAAACAAAAAAGTGAAATGTAGTACATCTACAGCGCATTTTACAAATATTATTCTTGTAATTTCTATTTTCTTTATTTTTATCTCTCGCTAAAAGAGGTATTGGATTCATGCTAAAAATCGCATATCCAGATTTTAATGAATAAGCACGTTTCAAAAGCACTAAAATTCGATTTAACATTTTTATAATAATCTCTCTCTCTCTGGGTTTGTGTGTGTGTGTGTGTGTGTGTGTGTGTGTGTACTAGACCAATTTAACTACGTATTCCTTAATACGTATACATATATATATATTACAACTGTAGAGATATTCATACTTTTTCTAAGGGTACTTAAGATGTATCTTCAAATTTTTATGATATTAAAACCAGGTAACTCAGTCCATAAAATATTAATTATAATGCTACAAAAGTTTAGTAGCAATAAAAAAACACTCCTGAATATAAAATACACGATTTGAATTTCAAGAGTTCATTCCGAATCTAAAATCCTCAAATAACTTTTCTAATTAACTCAAAAATAATGTTCAAGTATTAAAAAAGATACTTCAATGTTACATTTATATATTAAAACAATATTATGCAATAAATAAGTGTATTTCCTCATAATTTTTAACCCTGTATACAGGGTGTCTCCCAAAAATAGGGGTACATGGCTTAACCACAGATTCCTGAGGCTAAAATAAGACGATTTAACTAAACTTGCTTCTACTGGAAAGTGTACCATTTAGCCAGAATTCTACTTCAAAGTTCTTCGAAAAAAAATTAATTTTGCTTATAATAATCAGACGCTTTATTCGATTTGGATAAAATTTTGAATAAGTCACGTGATCTGAAACAGAATGTGACGTCAGAGTACATACATCTTCAGCGGTTCTAAGGTGTCAAGTGTATTGTCAAAGTTGTCAAATAAGAATCACGACCAGAACTTTAAAGTAAAATATATTATCAATTTATATAATAAATTCAGTTTTTATATTTTATTTTACCTCAACTCTTTAACACCCCTTATTTCGGTAGCAGTAAAACAATCTTTCTGATATAAATTCAGCCATCATCCAGCTATCGACCTTCGGTTAATTGTCCGACTTAGCTTGAGTGTAATTTGAATTACCCATTATTACTTCATTATTCATTTACAATGAGCAATGTCAGCGTCAAATGTCAAATTAAAAGATTTTGTTGTTAACATGTGACAAACTTTAGCTTACGTTTATTTATGTATAATATGAACAAACGTAGGTGATGGAAAAACTATTTTCCTATTGGCTATTAATGATGTAATGTATGTGCTTCTACGTCACAGGAGTGGGGGGTAGTTTTTCAGGACGCCAATCTTTTTATTTAATTATTTCCACAAATAACAACAAATTATTAAAATAAAAATTATTACTAAGAAAATCATTCCATAAACTTTCATTTAAAATAGTTTTTGAAAAATGTGAAACAGGTTCCATCCCAGCCCTAATATGAAATAAATCTTGAGCCGTATTACTATATTTATAGAGCGGAACAGTTTGTCAAACCCACTTACAATATATTTTCTCTTCCCATCCAATATGGCGCGGAATAAAATAAAAATGGAAGACCGGTTGTTATGAACAACATGTCAAGAGACAAAATAAATAATACCCACGTCGAAAAATATCGATGTATATTTATATACGACAAAATGAAAATGTTAGGGATAGGAGTGTTGCTTTGAATTATGAATTATGAGAAAGGGATACATTTACTCTTACTGAATATGGCGGAATACATCAAATGATTTGAAATGTCAAAAGGGATAACTTATTTTCAGTTAGAGTATGTTTCAATTTTCAATATACACAGGGGTCCAAGAAGAGTTCCGCCTTTAGATCATTTTATTGCTGCATTCTAATATTCGTAAAAATACATAAATAAATAGAAACACAGGCGTGGCAATTAAATAACAAGACTGATCTTAGAACATTGACAATGTATAAAATTACACCAAACAAATTTATTTGCGTAAAATTTTGCTAAAGTATCCTACTGACTGCGCCAATAAGTGAGAGATACGCAAAACTTAATGGGACGTTGTAAAAATGAGATGTAACTAACACATTACCTTCTGACAATAATTCTATATATTTTATAGAAAGTTTTATGCTGAATAATCTACAGGGTGTCTTTAAAATAGGGGGACATGGCTTAACCACAGATTCCTGAGGCTAAAATAAGACGATATAACTAAACTTGCTTCTACCGGAAAGTGTACTATTTAGCCAGTATTCTGCTTCAAAGTCCTTAAAACCAAAATTCCATTGTTGGAAGCAATGCCTGCAGGCCTGTTTTGTTAGCTTGTTCATAAGCTCTACCGCTTTTATATAACTACATCTTGGCCCAGAATTTGCTGCCGCTTAACACAGAATTACAATTTGGGAATAAAGTGATGTACCAACACGGTGATTTTGTATTTCGTCAAAAATGTCTTGCCGGACAGGGCGTTTTGTTCCGGATTGTTGTCTCACATTTCAACCCTTTTTCTTCTCACCCACGTATGAAACCTTTTTGTAATATGTTTGGTTAATGAAATGCCCCTCAGGCACCCAATCTTTAAAACTTTTAAACTGCTCGAAAATTTGAGTACTAGATAGACCTTCGTCACCATAAACATTCTTCAACAATTCGGACATTTCTATCGCTTTTTCTATAACTACATCTCGGCCCCGTGTTTGGTGCCTTTTGACGCAGAATTACAATTCTCACCCGTGCATGAAGGGTTATCAAAACCTTCTTGGTTAACGAAATGCCCCTCAGGCACCTAATCCATGTGAACAATCATTCATAATGAGCACGGCCGAGACGCCAATCGTCTCCGATCTGTTTTCTTCCTTCTTTAAATCTTGTAAACTGCTCGAAAACTTGAGTACTAGATAGACCCTCGTCACCATAAACATTCTTCAACAATTCGTACATTTCTGTAGCGGATTTTTTAATTTCATATTGACACTAACATAATTCCGGCGGAGTACGAGAAAGTAGTTAACTTCAATCAAAGGCTACTGCCGAACGGTTTGCCTAATTATCTTGAAATTTTAACAGTGGATGGAGGGAAGATGACAAATTAATTTGACATAGCCTGCAATGTTGCCAAATTTACAGGGAAACTAAATATTTATGCTCAAATTCCTAGAAATAGAGGCTGATGAGTTTTGGGTTGTAGTTGAATCATCTTAATATGTACCCTGCAATGTCTGGTAAAAGAACCCGGTGCTCATCGTCTTTCAGCTGTCATCTTTCTTGTTTTTATTTCCAGGGCACGTTTTGTCCTTACGACGCATAACAAATCAGTATATTTTATAGAACTTTCAGGGCCGTAAATTTCCCCGAGTCGTCGGGAATTTTCGAGCTTTTTTATGAGCTTTCCCTCGAACTTAAGAATGTAGAAATGAATTTTTTACGATAAATTTATAGTTTTCATGACTTATAGACAAAGGGATGAATTTCATAAAAGTTTCAGACATCTACACAAAGGTTTTATTCTAAATTAATGTAGGGCTTTATTATTGACGATATTATTCAATAAGAATAAAGGCGTTTACGAAAATTCTACCAGTGAACTGTTACCGGTATACAGAGTGTCTCTTAAATAGGGGGACATGGCTTAACCATAGATTCCTGAGGCTAAAATAAGACGATTTAACCAAACTTGCTTCTACCAGAAAGTGTACCATTTAGCCAGAATTCTGTTATCAATCAGAAAAATTTTTAATTTTGTATATCCATTCTATGCTAATGTGGGAAGAGCTCATTAGTTTATAGTGTATATCGAATAACCGGAAGTATAATTTATACAAGCTTTTAACATTTTTTGTTGTAAAAAATTCATTGAATATAATTTTTTAGCAACTTTTACCAATACAAATTGAATATAATGGCACAATCTTCAATTCTACGATAATAGCATTTAGTAAATAACTTGAAATAAATCACTTTGCCTCTGCGTCAAACAAAACAATACTTTAATAACAAATTTGACACATTTAAACAAATGTCACTGTCACGAAGCAATTTCCATTAAAATAAATAATGAAACCGTGTTAAGAAAAATTTAATACAAGATAATTCGATTTAAGTTTGATGTTTGCAGCATTATATATCAAACAGCTCTCAATAAGAACGTGATTTTAAAGTGTCAAATAATAGTTTGCAACTACACATTTACGAAATGGATAATGTACGGCGAAGAATTTACACAGATTGCGTTTTAGAGCATAAGGAAGTTGGTGATGATTTTGACAATAATGTGTGTGACGATTTTTCCTTAAAATATATTAATGATCCAAAACTTCGCAAAGTTGGTATTTAATACTCTTATATAATTTGAAACAACATATTAGATTTTGACTATATATGATAAACCGGATGTAGTACTTAATTTGAAACTCTAACAGATTTTTCAGGAAAAACAATAAAATATAATCCAAAATTTCGTAATACAAACTTTTCTATTTAATGGAACAACAAAGTAGATTTTGTTTACAAACGATCAATCGGAAGTGAAACTTTACTTAAAGCTCATTGCTACTTTAAACATGGAATTGGCGGGAGGTCATGTGTTCATCAGATTTTTTCTTCTTGTCTTTGCGTTAATGTCCATGTTTCAGCTCCGTGTATAAGTATAGGTGTTACTACTTTCTTAAATATTTGTCCTCTGGTCTCTTTCGGTATTTCTTTCCTAAGAAGCTGTCCTTGGAGTTGAGTTGTTGAAGGTATTGACTACGGACGTGTCGAACACGCGGCGATAGTCCAACTCGTAAATTATTAACACTAGAATAATCATATTTGGTACTTGTATAAAACATTTTGGGGGCAAATATTTTTACTCAAAAAATGGCATTTAACTTCACTCCTGACATTGTAATTTTTAAACTATTGTATAAAAATATTTCTCTTCCTGTATGTAAAGTTTTTCATACTCCCTATTCACTGTGTGACTACAATGTTGTGCAGATTATAGAGAATAATATTTTTATGCTTATCATCTACATGGCCATGGAACGTTCGGCAATTGTTACCACGTCAGCAAAATCTGTCATTCTGTTCGTAATTAATAACTGATGTGATTTTTATTGATGGCTGATGGGCAAATGTTTCAATAAAACTTGTTTTCAGTGACAGTTATTGTTTTGTTATAATAATACATCTGTTTACAAAGCTATGTATACAGGCGGTTCAAATAAAACCTAAAAAAAAAATGAAGGGAATATCAACTGTTTCAACTGACAATGATAGTGATCGAACAAAATTTTGTATATGTCAGTAAATCTGTTGTGGCTAGCACAATACCTCTCGCCATTTCAATTTTATGTTATATAAGTATTGTATTGCACTTCGCTATCGAACCGTCGTTTTATAAACAAAAACATTACAGAACTTTACCCAAATATTGTTTTTTATTGTATTTAACATGTCTTCTGTACATATACAATTCTAATTATATCTATTTTCATTGTATAAATGTCAGAGATTCTTCCAATTAGCAAGAAGCTATTCTTTGACAGTAAATATGATGTTTTGTACAAATTGTAGCAACGAACATGATTTGTTTAATTAGTGCGCGTCAACTTCAAGGCATTTGCTCCTGCAAAACCCTAAAATCTAATTCCTAAAATCCTAAATAATCACTAGATTTCGGGCATATAAATTTAGGATTTAGATATTAGTTTTTACTCAATTTAGTCCGTACTTATGCCCTTAAAAAAATTTACATTTTCTTTGAAACACCCTGTATATGTAATAAATACAAAAATCTATATCTTGTTATTAACATCCAATGATAAATGATGATTAGTTCTGCCAATTGTCTGGGCCCAAAAATGAAATAATATAACATTTTTAATATATTTTTCAACGATATTTACCACTATACATATATTAATCTATATTTTGTAAAAATATTTTTTGATTATTCCGTAATTTTCAGTATTTTCCAAGCAATATTTTTGAGAAAAATTAATAATAGTTAGCTTACCTTTTTCAGTGCATTTTTGTACGCAGTCTCTGATAGTTGTACCTTCACTGACGTATTTCTGAAACAAAATATTAAGTATTAAAAATAACAGATACATGATGTTAATTAAATATCTGGATATAGACATTTAACATCACATTATACAGTAGGCTAAAAACACTTTTAAAAATCTGATGTGGCCAACACAAAACCTCCCGCTATTTAATTTTTATTAATTTAAATACATACCTACGTATTTACTAATGCTGCACACTGTTCCATTGCAGAAAACTATTGCTTTATTTACTGTTTAATTTTTAAAATGTCACTATTATTAATTTGAAGTGATTAGTTTTTTGACAGTGACATTTACTGTCAATTACACTGTGTAACAAAGGAATTATGTTTATCTTAGGCTTCGCGACTAATAAAAAAAATTATTTTGAAATTTATCTGTAAAATATATAGAAAAAGTATTAATGTATTCCTGTAGAAAATACAATAATCTTTAATTTTCATAAGACATAAAATGCGAAAAAAGGCATTTAATGGTATTTTTGAAGAAAAACCATTATGAGCTTCAGGTAAAGTGCCATTTCCGGTTATCCGATTTACACCAAAATCTAATGGCTTCTTTTCGAATTAGAACGGGATAGAAATACAAGGTTTCAGAATTTTCTGAATGATAGTATTTGAGTTAGAGCGAAGATAAAATTCATACAGATACACACATACAGACATCATTGTGAATATGTTAAAATTGGATTCCAGGGACCTTAAAACGTGGTCATTTACTATAATCTCGATATGTGATTTTTAGCACGGTCCCTAAACATCCCTTACCAAGGGTAGCGGGAGGTAAAAATCGAAATAAAATTTAATACGCGTTTCTTTTTCTGTGAAAAAAAAAACGTCAAGAATAAATTACTTTTCATTTCCATCAAAAGTGACTTTAATTTAAAGCAGAAAATTTTTCTCTCAAATTGGATTTCAAGCCCCTATATTTATTTAATGAAATTCAAGGATTATCACAGAGCAATATTGGAGAAAGAGCCTGGAATTCGTAAAAGACCCTAAAGATATACATCAAAAACACTTGTAAAATGTTAAGAAAACTTGCGGAATCCGGCATTCGATTATACTTAAAACAGTGTGCATTCTAAAATGTATTGAGCTTCGACGAAATTCAAGATCTTTCTGAAAGGTACTTCAAATTGTTTTGCTGTATAATTACCGCTCGTAAGAATACTATCAGTATTCAGGAGGGTATCTCACAATTCGCGCCCCAGACGAAACTGACACTTGCCGACGACAATAAGTTGCCAATAAATAGAAGAAAATAATTTGCGGCTGCTTGCATAACGGAGTTACAAGACTTTTTAATCCACCAATCCCGGAAGGATATCTTGAGGTGTGATGATATTATTACAAAATAAAACTGGTTGCTAGGTTTTAAAAATACTACTAGTGAGTTACAAAATTTGTTTGACTTACACTTTAGAGTTGACTTTTCACTGTCAACAAATTTAGATTAGCGAAGGTGTCATCCGAGATCATCATTTATATCGTACAGTGCAACGTGTTGTAGCAGCTGCCCGATATAATATTATTGTCCACATTCTCCGAAAATTATAATAATTTTTAAATAATCAGCGGCTGAATACATGGTAAGAATTTGCCTTTTTACCTCCCGCTACCCTTGGTAAGGGAGGTATAGGGATCGTGCTAAAAATCTCATATCGAGATTTTAGTAAATGACCACGTTTTAAGGTCCCTATAATCCAATTTTAACATTTTCACGATGATGTCTGTATGTGTGTGTGTATGTATGTGTGTATGTATGTATGTATGTGTGTGTGTATGTATGTGTGTGTGTATGTATGTATGTATGTGTGTATGTGTAGGAATTTTGTCTTCGCTCTAACTCAAATACTATCATTCAGAAAATTCTGAAGATTCATTTTGATTATTAAATTTTGATAATTCAATTTTTTTCACGAAAGTTTTATCTTGCGCTACACGCCAATGACAAAAATTTCATTGTCCAATTAACCAAAGAATTACTCATCATGCGTCAGTGACGTTCAATTCATTATTCACTTGTGCAACTGTACTAATAGAGCGGTACAAACTTTCATCCCTATTTCACCCCTTTAAGTTTTATTTTCGCTATAAAAAGTAGTCTATGTCCGTCTTCAAAGTCCAATCTATCTCTATACCAAAATTCATCAAAATTGGTTCAGCGGTTTAGGCGTGAAAACGTAACAGACAGACAGACAGACAGAGTTACTTTCGCATTTATTATATTAGTATATAGACTAGCGAAATCTCGAGCTCTCTCCCTAGGGGGACAGTGTTTTATGATAGTCTATACGTCTTTCCAATCCGTCTAGGCACACTTAAAACAAAAGCCGATCGACCTGTCAATTTTTTTACATTTCTGTATGGTAGCCCTTGACGATACATCTCATTTGATACCAAACATATTATTATAGGATTTGCGATGAATTTTACATTATAAGCCTTTTTGCTTTTTTAAGACTTAAAATGAGGTACATCACAACAAACAAATATGAAGCTAGCTGCACTGTAAATACAAGTTACATAGTTAAACATTATAGAAGCAAATGCAGAATAGCTGTTACTGTAGCTGTATAGGAGGGCCATTTACAGAGCACTGTAACTTACAGAGCCTGTAAAGATACAGGGACGTATTCGAAATCTGCATAAGTAAGGGAAAATGTCATTATTACAAGTATACTTCTACAAAATGATTATACACATTTAATATAACTTGCTGCGTTGATGAAATATTTAAAACAATTTGTGTCTTCATCACTTTGCACAACGTCGGCATCGGTGTCACAGGTATTGACTTCGTCACTAACACTGGCAGAAGCATTGTCGACATCCCAGGGCCTCCACATTTCCATATTTAAAATTTCACTTACAACCGCTGCTAACTAATGTTACATGTAAACTGAGTTAAGACGAAAGAAAACCGGGATTATAAAGGAACGAAATTCAATCAAGGGTGACTTTAATGAATAGTAGATTAAATAATTCCTAGAAATTATGATGATGGCCAAACCCGAAAACAGTGTCATTAGCCGAAAACGTCTTTTCAGGTAATTATTAATGGGGGATTACACCATTTTTTTTTTATAATTTCATCTGAAAATATTAGGAAAACTAAGACTATTGATGAAAATCCGGTGAAAAAATTCCTATTAATAAGCGAGTTATGGTCTCCCGAGTTTTGAAAAGATTGACGTGACGTCACATTTATTTGTTTTTATATCAAACTGTTTTCATCATGGACCTAAATGTTCTTGAAATATATGCTATTGTAAGTTATATTTACATAAAAATAAATGAATATTATAACACTGTATAAGTATACATACTTTATAATTACAGGTGTATTTAAATTATTAAGTTTAGTGCAAGAAATTTATGTTAAAATAAGAACTGTTTGGAAACTGTAGTACAGGAATGTTAGCCCCTCCTTTCGAATTTGAATTTCTTAACTTCCATTGGTAGTAATCCCACCTCCTAACACGCTATTTGTAATGCATGTATAGGCGGTTTCTCGGTAGCCAATCAAAATATTTTCATATTAGTATCGAAGCGTTGTAACAAAAAACCCTTTATTTCCGAAATATCTCAATTATACCATTTAATTTTTTTATTAATATTCGTTACTCAGCATATGCATTCGTATTTTTTTTCTATTTTCCTTTAATTCGATTGAGCCGTAATCCCCCATTATACCTATTCAATGATAATACCTAGCTGTAAATACATTTCAAAATAATTTCAAAAAATTCTCTTAAAAATTTACAAACGCATATATCAAAACGAACTGAATACAATCCTTGTTCAACACTCCATTTACAACTGACCGCCGTTTGATGAACAAAGGCTCAAGAAAGTGGTTTATGGTTTGTGGTAATAACTATTGGGGTAATAAATTATCGGCTTGTTTCAGCTAGGAGCGAACAGACTTTACTATATCACATCACAGCCTAGCTCACAAATCATTCCATGTTCGGCACCCCTAACCCTATTTGACACATACAAATAAATTTCAGCTCATAATCTCCGTTTAAGCGCCCTCTAAACAGTAATTACTTCAATGCGAGTGAAAAATGAGCAGTTTTCAACTGTCAGCTCACAAACATCGATTTGCATTTTTATGAAATAACAATGGAAAATGGGACGTGACTGCCGCGGGTGGTGGCATCTGTGCCGTGCTCCGTCGGCAATCACGTATGCGAAATCAGCATTACCGACCGAGATGCCAATGCAATGCAATGCGAAGCGAAAGGGAAGAGGGAACAGTCAATATGTGACAGAATTAAAAAGTTTCAGAAGTGGGATAGGAATTTTAGCGTAAAATTTTGCTAAAGTATCCTACCGACTGCGCCAATGGGACGTTGTAAAAATGAGATCTAGCTAACACATTCCCTTCTGACAATAATTCTATATATTTTATAGAAACACCTTATAGAAAGTTTTATGCTAATTAATCTACAGGGTGTCTCTAAAATAGGGGGACATGGTTTAACCACAGATTCCTGAGGCTGAAATAAGACGATATAACTAAACTTGCTTCTACCGGAAAGTGTACTATTTAGCCAGTGTTGTGCTTCAAAGTCCTTAAAACCAAAATGACACAAAACAAATATTGCTCCCCGCCACGTAGTTCCCTCCCCGAACCCTATACCGCCCGATGCGAATATTCCCTTGTTGGAAGCAATGCCTGCAGGCCTTTTTTGTTAGGTTGTTCATAAGCTCTGCCGCTTTTCTATAACTACATATCGGCCCCGAATTTGGTGCATTTTAACGCAGAATTACAATTTGGGAATAAAAGTGAGGACGGTTGATGTACCAACAGGGAGATTTTGTATTTCGTCCCAAAAGTCAATATACCCCACATTTAGATAAAAACTTCAAAATTTTCAAAAATCTAATTTTTATGTATCTAGATACTTCTCAATGCGCTGATTCCAAATTTTGAAACCGCAGGTCGATATCTCGTTTCGTTCTCGAGATATTTAGATTTAAAATTATTCTCAAAACTGCCCATTTTTGGGTATTAACCCATTTTTTATGAATAAAAACTTGAAAATAGCCAAAATCTGAAAAAATCGTACGATTTTTCGATTTTTGGCCGTTTTCAGTTATTTTGCTTTAGAGATTGTATGCGGTGTTCAAATATTCTGAAAATTGGTATACTCATGTAATTTTGCCCGTAGAATCGAATGGTGCTGTCGCCAAATTCATATCTCGACCCACTTTTGGGTTATTACCCAAAAATGGGCAGTTTTGAGCAAAACTTTGAATCTAAATATCTCGAGAATGGAAAGAGATATCGACCTGCGGTTTCAAAATTTGGAATCAGCGCATTGAGAAGTATCTAGGTGCATAAAAATTAGATTTTTGAAAATTTTGAAGTTTTTATCTAAATGTGGGGTATATTGACTTTTGGGGCAATAATTCAAAAATGGGTAGAGATATAAACTTGCTAGTAATATTATTTGATTGTAAAGAGAATGTTACGTAAGTGTACGCATTTTTAGAGTATTTATATATGAGTATACATATTGTATATTGTAAAATTGTCTGCAAAAACAATTCATTGGAAGATCTCAGGTGTAAAGAACAAATTTTTCGCTCGCATATTATCAAATCTGCGTCATACAACCCATTTAGCAAACATGTTAAGTTATTCAATAAAGTTTTTCGAGCAGAGCAAAAAGCAGAGTGAAGTTGCCTCACGTACCTAATTTCAGACACAACTAACTCGGGTACAGCTGTTACCAACTTCAGAGAGAGAGAGAAAGGAACTAGGGATTGGGTGCTGTGCTGTGTTTGGCTATATTCACTCCTATCCCGGTCAGCAATGTTACTGTGTTCAGTTCAGTTTGTGTAACTCTTTTCTTAAAGATTTTAAGAAACTAATAATAATTCTTGTATTTGCTTTTACAAATCAGCTATACAATCTGCTATTCAATCCTTCGTAGACTGAAGTTAGTTTTACGTGTGACTCTAAGTCTGTCTTGCAACGTTCGATTTTTTTGACGCGTCTTGTCACTTGTAACGTAAAATGCTCTAGACTTCAGACTCTAGCAAAACGTGTAATGAATGCGAAGCATTTTATCCTGATAACACCGTTCGATTGACAGCTGTCTCGGAATCGAACGAATATATATATTTCACTGATAGTGTGACAGAGGTTTTATACTTTCCACTCTTACTCTATGATGCTAAAGGAATTATATTTGGAACAGTATTATACTGATAAAACTTCGTTAGCCCGATAATTTTCCGCTACCAAGTAAATGAACAGTTGTTATTGTTTATAACTGTCAGTGTGACAATTAATGTGTCAAGTTTCATTTTCATTTCTCAGATAAACTTTTATTTTTAAGCACTCAATAAAAATTTGGTCTTGTGATATTACTTACCTTCATCTTTAGGTAAGGAAGGCATTGTCTTTGTTCAACAATTTCGGTGGTGTTTTAATGAATAAGCACGTTTTAGGGCCTACAATACGACTTTACTATTTTTAAGATGATGTCTGTATGTATGAACTAATTATTTAGTTCATATTTTATATTTTCATGCACCACTCATGCACGGTTAAAGATAGAATAACGGACGATGAAAATTTGAATTCAGCATGAAATTCTCTTTCTTTTCGTGTCAGGCACGATTGTTTTACTTCATCGGATCTCGAGTTACAGACGTTTGAAGTTACATGATTTTGCATCGAAATTATTTAGTTCATATTTTATATTTTCATGAACCACTTATACACGGTTAAAGATAGAATAGCGGACGATGAAAATATGAATTCAGCATGAAATTCTCTTCCTTTTCGTGTCAGGCATGATTGTTTTACTTCGTCGGATCTCGAGTTACAGACGTTTGAAGTTACATGATTTTGCATCGAAATGTAACTTCAAACGTCTATAACTCGAGATCCGATGAAGTAAAACAATCATACCTGACATAAAAACAAAAAGAATTTCATGGTGAATATAGACTTTCATCGTCTGTTATTCTATCTTTAACTGTGTATGAGTGGTACATGATTTTTTTACAAGTAAAACTGTTACAAGTTTGTATAAGTGATACTTCCGATTATCCGATATACACTAAAAACTAATGAGCTCTTCCCACATTAGTATAGAATGGGTATACAAAATTTCAAAATTTTCTGATTGATAGTATTTGAGTAATCGTGTCCACACGATGCACACACATATATACCCACAGACATTATTGTAAAAATGTTAAAATTGGATTCTGGGGACATCAAAACTTGCTTATTTACTAAAATCTCTATATGCGATTTTTACCACGAACTCTATACCTCCCTTACCCAGAATAGCGGGAGGTAAAATATGGGTTTTGCATCCGTGGCTGCGTGCCTGAGTATCTGGTCGCGAACGTGGGGGTACCGGGTTCGATCCCGACCTGCGCCAAATATTTCGAATTTTAAATGGCACAGAAGTGACCCCTGTGGTGCACTCTCCACGCCAGCAATGAGTGCCCGTGAGGTGACGCCTGGTAAGCGCCCGCACGATACAAATATGTCATCATCATTACCGATATCTGCGATAAAGCAGATTGGCACACCCAGAAATGGGTAATATGCCGTGATGATATATTTATTTTATTTATTTATCCTACAAAAATAGTTTTTGCTCATTAAATTTCAGTTTCTCCTTCAACCTTAATGGTTAATGGTCTGTTCCTAGAAAGTTTGAAGTGTTATATTACGCGTCGATAGGAGCCAACATGGAGCCAAATTAGTACAAATTACAAAATTGAAGTATATATACTTTTATAGGTTTTGATTTTGTATTTGTATGTCTGATACGTATAGCACTTATTTGTTTTCATTGTAGCATTTATACATTTAACTTTATTCATCTATGAAAGCATATTATGTATGAATTCAAGCTGTTGCTGTATCCATATTATGCACTATTACATTTTTAAAGTGTAAATATGTTCATGTATTTTCCATTTGAATATATTTTATGAAGCCGATTCATAAATAAAAAGTAGTATGAGATTTCCAATGCTATCAATCTTATATAGAATTTATTCAAAGGAAAAACAGAAGAACATCGCATAATATAAACATAAATCTCCATAACAACGTTGAATACATGATATCTACTAGAATGGACGGACAGTAAAGGACGAACTAATAAAAGTCAAGTTCATATTATTTCAAAAGTATCTGGGAGTCTTTAAAATCAAATTTATCAAAAGATAATGCACAGATTCGTGAAAGAATTGTATTGGTGTAACCTTAACCACGATATTGAATTGAAGTTGAAGTTTCATCAAAGGATAAACATTTATACAGAAGAGACAACCAGAGAGAGAAAAATAATGGAGTAAGAGAGAAGGAGTATGCCAACAAATTTAAAAGGCTAATCGGATAGTTTCGGCATATCTTACGATTCATTGTACTTTTCATTAGCTCGTCTAGAACATTTTCTGTTAGGGGTCAATAATAAAAGTATATTGAGAAACCCAAATTGATTTCTAATAAAAACAAATATGTTGTTTTTTCAACAAACGATGGGAAAAATCGTTATTAGAAAAAAAGTCATTATATTTCGCATATTCTGGAGGACTTGTCTCAGCGTTCTGTTATAAGCAAAATTAATAATTTATCAAAGAACTTTGAAGCAGAATACTGGCTAAATGGTACACTTTCCGGTAGAAGCAAGTTTTATTTTAGCCTCAGGAATCTGTGGTTAAGCCATGTCCCCTTTTTTGAGAACCATCCTGTATATTAAATACAAGGGTCACTCTAAAATTATTGAGATGCTGGGAAACAGTTGGCTTTGGAAAATTTTTAGTGCACAAATGTTAAACTACAATTTATTTAAAATATCTGTCCAACAATAACATCTGGTTGAAGTGATTTATTGTGGTGGAATTCGAAGTGGAAATAAACTGCAACATGAAGTTAGGAAGAGAGCATTATCGCGCTATGATTTACTACGACTTTATAGAACAGTGCGAGGAACGTCTACGATTGACATTTGGAGATGAAGCTCCATCTCAAGCAACTATATTTCGCTGGTTTTCAGAATTCAAAAGAGGCCGTAATTTCTTGCGTGATGAGAAACACTCAGGGAGACCTTGTACAGCGGATGACAATCGTGTCACCTATCAAACGATGGAAGATGCCCTTGGCATTGGATCCGCAGCAATAGCAAAAATTATGCATGAAGAACTTCGTGTTAGAAAAATTATTTCTCGTTGGGTGCCACACAACTTAACGGAAGAACAAAAAGCTAAGCGTGTTACAATTAGTCACGCCACTTTAAAATTGTTAAATAATGGCGGACATCGTATTCTTTCTAAAATTGTAACTGGCGATGAAACTTACATACCCTTTTATGATGTTCCAACGCGTCAAGAAAGTAGGGTATGACCCAACACCAGTTACCGTGAAAAAACAACGTACGCTGTATTTTTCGAAGTACAGGTTTTGTGAAAGCAATTAGGTTAGAGGAACAGAAGACTGTTACTGCCAATTGGTACACACAAAAATGTCTACCTGAAGTTCTTCGCAGTGTGAAAATTAAGGGTTTAATGCTTCACCATGATAATGCGTCCTCCCATACCGCTGCGACAACTGTTAATTTTTTCAATTCTCCTGATCTTGCAATGTGTGACTTCTGGCTATTTTTTAAATTGCAAAAACATTTACGTGGTCGTCATTTTACGTCAGAAGAGGAGATTAACAACACCATAATGGAGTATTTGAATACGATTCCATAAAGCTTTCCATCTCTGGAAAATTCGATTACAAAAGTGTATTGAAGCAGGGGGGGACTACTTTGAACACCAGTAAAACTACATGCTTCTCCTTCAAATAATATTCCTGTATCTCAATAATTTTGGCGTGACCCTCGTACTATACAACCCTCGTATATTGAATTAAGTTTCAAGAATAGAAACAAGAAAATTATACCACTTCAAATAAATGAAAAGTTATGAAAACTTTGTATTGTATCCAATATTCTTAAAACAGAAGTTCTTAATTGACGAGTCTTCGAAGGGGTTAGCTTGTATTCTCCAAGTTTGTAGCAACTTCGACAATTAATTTTAATTTAAGACAACCGATAAACTACGAAAACCGTTGTAGGATATAGGTATAGAAAAATGTTACACTTTTATTACTGCCCCCAACTACAAACTACAACATTTAAGAACAGAAACAGTAACGATGATTAATTTAGTTTATCAACAATGTAAACATTTCATATTATAATAGAAACTTGAGAGAATATTAAGGTTAAGTAATAAAATGTGCTATGCATTTATGCAGATTTTGACGTATGAAAGTGCAGTAATTTCGCGTATAACACGGTTATGTATAGTGAAAACGTATTATATGAACAAAAATTCAATGAACAATTTAAAATTACGTTTCTCACCCTAGAAAAAATTTATACTATGTCTGATAAGCTTTTACTTAACTTCACTTGTTATCCGTTATACTAAACAGGTAAATTCACTATCTATATATATATATATATATATATATATATATATATATATATATATATATATATATATATATATATATATATATATTTTAAATATAATGTTTTGGGCCTTTTTAACTACTGTGGAATAACTGCCCATTTTCATAATTTATGTTTATGAATTTAACTTCTTTTACAGTCCTCATTTCATATATTCCGCATTTCTATTTTCAAAAAAGAATATATACATCTTTCCATTTGTAATTCAAATTCCCGCTACCGAAACAAGTGCGAACTACAAAACTACAACCGCGATGTTCCACTGTTTCAGGCTTGGTGTTTGCGGCCGAGCCGCAACTGTTTCTGTTTTTGCAATTCCGTAACAAGGGTTGAGCTGCTAATCCTTGAATGAATTTAAATTAACAGGGATTTTAGGATCACACCAACAGGGAATTTTACTGAGTTAGGTTGGCATCTTTTATTGTTATGTGAATAAGTTTGTGGATTACAGGTCTTCAATTATTTTGTAGTTGTTGGACTTTGGTTTGAGTCTTTTGTTTCGTTGTGTTTTTACCTCTGTAAACAGCTGATTAGATTTTGGCAACAATTGGACAACCGGAAGTAATAGTTTCTTTAAAAAAATCTTCTAAATATAATTTTTTGGAAATTTCTGTTATTTCTATTATTGAACATTGAACATAAAATTCTACATCTGATACATTTAAAATCTTTATTATATCTTGTATAGATTTAGAGATAAAGGCACTGTAATATACAGGGTTAGTTAAAAGTATGGAGACGGCGATTTATTGTCGTTAATATTCATTTTAGGAAATTATGTTCAATACAAAAGTTTTTTAAGAAATTTTGATCTACATTTGAGAATACTTGAATTTTTGTTCTTCAATTGTTTTTGAGTTACGCTTGTCCGCGAAATTTTTACCTCTCGCTAAGAGAGGTATTGGATTCATGCTAAAATTCGCATATCCACGTTTTAGTGAATAAGCAACGTTTTAAGGTCCCTAGAATTAGATTATAACATTTTTACGATGATGTCTTTGTGTGTATGTGTGTATGTGTGTGTGTGTGTTCCTAAAAAACTATAGGACCTATTTAACTATGAATTCCTCAATCTGACATTCCTGGGAAAAACTGAAAAGGTTTTGGTAACAATTGAACAACCGGAAGTACTAGTTTCTTAGAAAAATTCTTCTAAATATATTTTTTTGGAAATTTTTGTTATTACAAACATAAAATTCTTCATCTAATACACTTAAAATTTTTATTATATCTTGTATAGATTTAGAAATAAAGATACTATAATCTAATCACAGAGGCTAAGGCACTAAGGAAACAACTTGACAAATTCAAATGTTTATAACATAGTTTGTAAATGACAGATGTTAGTGTCAAATATCATAACAGTTTTAGTGACATTTTGGGAAGTACATTTAATCTTTCTTATTGTTTTATTCATTAAATATTTAGGTAGATAAAATGGATATATACATCAAAAATACCGTCAATCTTGTTAATGAATTGGAAGAATCTTTGCCATTTAAGAACTTCCTCATACAATAAAAATAGATATAATTAGAATTATATGTGTGCAGAAGACATGTTAAATACAATAAAAAACAATATTTGGGTAAAGTTCTGTAATTTTTTGTTATAAAACGACGGTTCGAAAGCGAAGTGCAATACAATACTTAATATAGCCTAATATGGAAATGGCGAGAGGTTTTGTGCAATTTTACCTTAAGACTCCATTTTAGTTTTTAATTATATAAAACTACCCAAATCTTTATTTTAATATTTTCTCTATTTACTAAAAGATAACAGGGTTAGAATACACGTCGGAAGGTAAAATAAATATCTTGGAACCCCATGATTTATACTCTTTTTCAAACGTATAAAAAGAATGTTTTTCCTGTGGATAAAGTTAAAATATGTGCATAACGAAGTTACAACTTTGATTCAACTTTTTCCTTTTGGTCTACTCAGCAGTTGTTACAGTTATTATATGAAACCTTTTGACAATATATTTTCTTTTATATAAATATTTGACAAATATGTACCTATAGGTATGATAATTTTGTAATGCCAGGTCTGGGTTTCAACCCCTTTTTTTTCAAAATATCTTTTTTCCTTAAACGTCATAAAAATGAATCTGAAAATATTAGGAAAAGTAAGACCTATTGATGAAAATCCGGCGAAAAAATTCCTTTTAATAAGCGAGTTATGGTCTCCCGAATTTTGAAAAGATTGACGTGACGTCATATGTGTTTTTATATCAAACTGTTTTCATCATGGACCTAAATGTTCTTGAAATATATGCTATTTTAAGTTATATTTACATAAAATAAATGAATATTATAACACTGTATAAATCTACATACTTTATAATTACAGGTGTATTTAAATTATTAAGTTTAATGCAAGAAATTTATGTTAAAATAAAAACTGTTTGAAAACTGCAGTACAGGATTGTTAGCCCCTCCTTTCGAATTTGAATTTCTTAACTTCCATTGGTAGTAACCCCACCTCCTAACACGCTATTTGTTATGCATGCATAGGCGGTTCTTCGGGCGCCAATCAAAATATTATATATTGATTTCATATTCGTGTCGAAGCGCTATAACAAAATACCCCTTATTTCCGAAATATCTCAATTATACCATTTCATTTTTCTATTAATATTCGTTATTCAGCATATACAGTCGTATTTTTTACTATTTTCCTTTAATTCGATTGAGCTGGAATGCCGTATTAGCCATAACCCTAAAATACATGGGCGTAACAATTTTCCTACCATTTGTTGAAAAATAACATATTTGTTCTCATTAGAAATCAATTTGTTTTTCTCAATATACTTTTGTTATTGAACCCCAACAGAAAATGTTCTAGTTTTAAATTTGTTGGCTTACTCGTTTTCTCTCTAATTTTCGTTTCTCTCTCTGACTGTCGCTTCTGTACAAATGTTTATTTTGTAGTTCATCCTAGCTACGCGCTACCTTCACTTCGTTACTCTTCTCTACCTCAGATATACAGTAAAGGACTTATCAATATTGTCTCTTTTGGGGCGTGCAGAATCGGCCACCTATTTTTGAGGAATTTCCTCATATTAAACTTTCTGCATTTGTCAAAGAAATAACTAAAAACATGTGACTATCATTTATTTATTTTTTCTAGGTACATTATGCGTTCCATTCTCCCTTTAATGGTAAATCTTTTTTCATAATCTTCAAAAATCTAATATTAATCTCACAAAAACGATTTCATGAATTTTTCTTTTCACGTACGAAATTTGAGAAAAATCCGGTCCCATGTACAAAAAAAATATATTAACATATGAATTATGTGCTATAGGAACGTACGGCGATATTCTTATGTAAATTCAATGCCCCCTGTGATTCTCAAACAGTTTTAATTCTTGTTTTAGACTCAAATATTAGTTATTAATTAAATATTATTTAATATTTCACCTCTCGCTAAGAAAGGTATTGGGTTCATGCTAAAATTCGCACAGATTTTAGTGAATAAGCACGATTTAACGGCCCTAAAATCTGATTATAACTTTTTTAAAATGTGTGTGTGTGTGTATGTCTGGATGTTGGAGGGACGATTCCTCAAAAACTATAAGACCTAAGACCTATTTAACTATAAATTCCTTAATCTGACATTCCTGGGAAGAGCTGAAAAAGTTTTGGTAACAATTGAACAACCGGAAGTAGTAATTTTTTGGAAATATTTGTTATTACAAATATTGAACATAAAATTCTCCATCTAATACACTTAAAAATTTTATTATATCTTGTATAGATTTAGAGATAAAGACACTATAATTTATAGAGTAAACTAATCACAGAGACTAAGGCACTAAGGGAAACAGTTGACAAATTCAAATGTTTATAACATAATTTGTAAATGACAGATGTTAGTGACAAAAATCAACATTTTTCTTATTGTTTTATTAATTAAATATATGAAATTATAGATAAAATGCATATATCCATCAAAAATACCGCCAATCTTGTTAATGAACTGGAAGAATCTCAGACATTTAGAAACTTCCTCATACAATGAAAAATATATATAATTAGAATTATATGTGTGCAGAAGACATGTTAAATACAATAAGAAACAATATTTGGGCAAAGTTCTGTAATTTTATGTAAAAAAATTCGCTAGCGAAGTGTAATACAATACTTTTAAAGCCTAATATGGAAATGGCGAGAGATTTTGTGCTGGGCACAACATATTTACTTCCTTGTACGAAGTAAAGGAAGTATTGTAATCGCGAAAAAATTCGGTTTCCAGATTTCAACGGAAATATCCATTTTGACCATCCCTGAATCCATTTTGACTAATTTCGTCGTGACGTCTGTACGTACGTATCTCGCATAACTGAAAAACGGGAAGTCGTAGAAAATTAAAATTTTGTATTTAGGACTGTTATAACATCTAGTTGTGCACCTCCCTTTTTGGTCATTGCATAACTTGCGGAAGTGGTACTTTACTTGAAACCCATAATAGATTTCAATGGAAAACTATATTAAAATATAATCCAAAACTATTCAAATTTGGTATATAATACTTTTATATCAATGGGAATAACATAATAGATTTTAGTTAAAATGGTATACCAGGAAGTGGTACTTTACTTGAAACCTATAATAGATTTAATGGAAAACTATGTTAAAATATAATCCAAAACTTTTCAAATTTGGTATATAATACTTTTATATCAATGGAAATAACATAATAGACTTTGGTTAAAATAGTCTAACCGGAAGTGATACGTTACTTGAAGCTATTATCAGTTTTTCTTGAAAAAAATGGTGTCATTTTGAATTTAACAATAAATGCTTCAAATAAAAGTTTTAGAGAATTGAATTTTGCGTCGAAATGATTAAATTAGTTCTTTGTATAAGCGAGATATTTAAATTTAAACATTATGTACTTTTGGGTTTTTGTAATTAAGTTTGCTATGAATTAGGACAAGAAATAACAAAAAAAATAAAGAATTTAATGTCAATGTCAAATACGTGCAGTTTTATGATTGGGTCTGTTATTATACATATTTTAATTATTAACAAAATATGTATAGTGTAACAGGCGTACAAGGAAGTCATGTGGTGTCCACATCAGATATTTTTATTTTCGGAGCCGTGAATGAGGTTTGAATGTTTTATTTGTCACAAAAATACTTACAATGCACCATGAGTGCTCGACCATGGGACATTCTTTCAGAACCATATGTGTGTAGTTAATACATGGTGTTATAGACCCCACTCCGTCATTATATTGGCCACATTTGAAGCATTGCAACGCCAAAATCACCGACGCACAACTAACAACAATCAAGCCAACAAAATACATCGACATTTTGCCTAAAACTCGTCAAAACACGAACAACTTTCTCAAAAAACAACAATGATAGTTGAAATAACGACCAGGAAGAGTTTGCGAAAAGTTCTCTGGCGAACTTTACCGACGGTTTGCGATGTTTCACGAAGCGGAGGGACACGTCCGAACTCGTCGAAGGTTTGCGGGAAACTAAGGCGCTGTGCGCGATTTTCACATGTTTGCAGGGCTGCCAATTTCAGTACAAAATTTGGTTAAAGGGTGAACATTGTTATAGAATAAAATAAGGTCAAATAATAGTTAGTAATGATGTCCCAGGGGATTCCAGCTCAATCGAATTAAAGGAAAATAGTATAAAATATGAATATATATATGGTGAATAACGAATATTAATAGAAAAATTAAATGGTATAATTGAGATATTTCGGAAATAAAGGATTTTTTACCTCCCGCTACCCTAGGTAAGGGAGGTATAGGGATCGTGCTAAAAATAGCATATAGAGATTTTATATAATAAGCACGTTTTGATGTCCCCAGAATCCGATTTTAACATTTTTACAATGATGTCTGTTGGTATGTATGTGTGTGTGGATCTTGTGGACACGATTACTCAGATACTATCAATCAGAAAAATTTGAAATTTTGTATACCCATTCTATACTAATATGGGAAGTGCTCATTAGTTTTTAGTGTATATCGGATAACCGGAAGTATCATTTATACAAGCTTTTAACTGTTTTTCTTGTAAAAATTCATTGAATATATTTTTTAGCAACTTTTACTAATTAAAATTGAATATTATGGTTTAATCTTCAATTCTACGATAATAACATTTAGTAAATAACTCTAAATAACTTTAAATATGAATATATAATATAATTTATTTCCATGTATCACCTAGCCTATGCGTCAAACAAAATCATAATTTTAATGACAGGTTTGACATATTTAAACAAATGTCACTGACAGGCAGCAATTATATTAAAATTAGTAATGAAACCGTGTAATGAGAATATAATAGTAAAATATTTTATTAAGGTTTGTAAAAATAATATATTTTCCATCATACATAAATGTTAGATGTACAGGCTGATCTGATTTAAATTTGCTAATTGCTATTTTTGCAGCACTATAAATTAATATTAATTTACAACTACACATTTACGAAATGGATTATCTACGGCGAAGAATTTACAAAGATTGCGTTTTAGAGCACCTAGAAAATGATGCTGATTTTTATAAGAATATACGTGTGTGACGATTTTTCCTTAAAGCCTTTTAAAATATGATCCAAAACTTCTTAAATTTGGTATTTAAAACTCATATATAATTTGAAACAACATATTAGATTTTAACCATATATGATAAATCGGATATAAGTAGTACTTAATTTGGAGCTCTAACAAATTTTTGAGGAAAAACAATAAAACAATCCAAAATTTCGTATTACAGACTTTTCTATTTATTGGACAACAAATTAGATTTTATTTACAAACGATTAACCGGAAATGATACTTTACTTAAAGTTCACTGCTATTTTAAACATGGAATTGGCGGGAGGTCATGTGTTGGCCACATCAGATTTTACTAATATAATAAATGCGAAAGTAACTCTGTCTGTCTGTTACGTTTGCACGCCTAAACCGTTGAACCAATTTTGATGAATTTTGGTATAGAGATAGATTGGACCTTGGAGAAGAACATAGGGTACCTTTTGTCGCAAAAATAAAACTAGAAGGGGTGAAATAGGGGATGAAAGTTTGTATGGAGAACCCATCATTTCTCAAGTGATATAAACATTCTTATTTATGTTTTTGGTAAGAAATAAAGTGTTTTAGATTAAAAAATCATCCCTCAAGGGCTCAAGGCGGTACAATAGTCGATGATTTCAATTATTTTTTAAGTCTTAAAAAAGCAAAAAGGCTTATAATGTAATATTCATCGCAAATCCTATACTAATATGTTTGGTATCAAATGAGAGTTATCGTCAAGGGCTACCATACAGAAATGTAAAAAAATTGACAGGTCGATCGGCTTTTGTTACAGTTAGCGTTAGCACTTTGAGTTTAAGTGTGCCTAGACGGATTGGAAAGACGTATAGACTATCATAAAACACTGTCCCCCTAGGGAGAGAGCTCGAGATTTCGCTAGTCTATATACTAATATAATAAATGCGAAAGTAACTCTGTCTGTCTGTTACGTTTTCACGTCTGAACTGCTGAACCAATTTTGATGAATTTTGGTACAGATATAGATTGGATCTTGGAGAAGAACATAGGGTACCTTTTGTCGCAAAAATATAACTTGAAGGGGGTGAAATAGGGGATGAAAGTTTGTATGGAGAACCCATCATTTCTCAAGTTAGGGATATAAACATTCCTATTTATGTTTTTGGTAAGAAATAAAGTGTTTTAGATTAAAAAATCATCCCTCAAGGGCTTAAGGCGTTACAATAGGGGATGATTTCATTTATTTTTTTATCTTTGTATAGTTAAGTTTTAACCTTTAGCAGATTTTCGATATTTGTCGGAGAGATATCTTGCATCATATGTACATAAAAGTACCCGAGACGCGAGACATGTTTAGAAAAGGGCGTTGTTAGGTACGATACTGGGATTAGGAGAGCAGTAGGCCGAGCCTGTTATATGTACGATGCGAGGCAGGTTGCCGGCGAATTGAAATATGTCTGAACTACCTATAAACAAAATATTATTGCCCAAAACCATTCCTACTTGCAAAACACTATAAATATTTTGCTTCTAGTTTATTTAAACCCACTATAGAATAAATAATTAGACAAAAAAATACTAAACAAACTTTTATTTTTATTTGTTGTACATGTCTTTATAATAGGTCGTCACATATATACATATACATATCTTAGTTATAAAATTTACAAATTAAATGCAATATCTATTCTAAATTCTAATTTATAAAAATAAAATTAATTTGCGGTTTCACACGCATCAATCCAGTCATTGTATACATCGACCGGTTCAGATAGAAAATTGATAGTCGTCTGAAAATCTTCTAAACAAACTCGACATGTTATTCGCGCAGTACTTCGCCCTTTGTCCCTGAAAAAAAAAAAGATACATGCTAGTATTACATCGAAAAAACCCTCGAACATTCGCATATCCAGATTTTAGTGGATAAGCACGATTTAAAGTCCCTAGAATCCAATTATAACATTTTTACGATGATGCCTGTGTGTGTGTGTGTGTGTGTGTGTGTGTGTGTGTGTGTGTGTGTGCGTGTGTGTGTGGATGTTAGAGGGACGATTCCTCAAAAACTATAAGACTTAAAAAATATTTAACTGCAGTTTCCTCAATCTGACATTCCTGGGAAAAGCTCAAAAGATTTTGGTAACAATTGAACAACCGGAAGTAGTAGTTTCTTAGAAAAAATTTTCTAAATATAATTTTTTGGAAATTTTTGTTATTACAAAACTATAAGACCTAAGACCTATTTAACTTTAAATTCCTTAATCTGACATTCCTGGGAAGAGCTGAAAAAGTTTTGGTAACAATTGAACAACCGGAAGTAGTAGTTTCTTACAAAAATTCTTTTAAATTTTTTGAAATTTCTGTTATTAAATATTGAGGAACATAAAATTCTTCATCTAATGCACTTAAAATTGTTATTATATCTTGTATTGATTTAGAGATAAAGACACTATAATTTATAGAGTAAACTAATCGCAGAGGCTAAGGCACTACGGAAACCAGTTGACAAATTCAAATGTTTATAACATAATTTGTAAATGACAGATGTTAATGTCAAAAATCAACATTTTTCTTATTGTTTTATTAATTAAATATTTGAAAAAATATATATATTAAAGAATCTCAGACATTTAGGAACTTCCTCATACAATGAAAAATAGATATAATTAGAATTTAAAGACGATTTAAAGTCCCTAGAATCCGATTATAACATTTTTACGATGATGCCTGTGTGTGTGTGTGTGTTTAACTATGAATTCCTCAATCTGACATTACTGGGAAGAGCTGAAAAGGTTTTGGTAACAATTGGACAACCAGAAGTAATAGTTTCTTTAAAAAAATACTTCTAAATATAATTTTTTGGAAATTTTTGTTATTACAAATATTGAAGAACATAAAATTCTCCATCTAATACACTTCAAAAATTTATTATATCTTGTATAGATTTAGAGATAAAGACACTATAATATATAGAGTAATCTAATCGCAGATATAGTTTGTAAATGACAGATGTCAGTGTCAAAAATGAACAGTTTTAGTGACATTTTTGGGAAGTACATTTAATCTTTCTTATTGTTTTATTAATTAAATATTTGAAATTATAGGTAAAATGCATATATCCATTAGAAATGCCGCCAATCTAGTTAATGAATTGGAAGAACCTCTGACATTTAGGAACTTCCTCATACAATGAAAATAGATATAATTAGAATTATATATGTGCAGAAAACATGTTAAATACAATAAAAAACAATATTTGGGTAAAGTTTTGTAGTTTTTTTTTGTTATAAAACAACGTATCGATAGTGAAAAATCGGCTGTAACTCGAGATCCGATGATGTAAAAAAATCATGCGTTACATGAAAAGAAAGAGAATTTCATGCTGAATTCAAATTTTCATTGCCCGTTAATCTATATTTAACCGTGTGTGAGTGGTGCATGAAAATATGAAAAAAGAACTATGTAATGTCGTATAAATATAGAACTAGTAGAATTTTTATCAGATTTTTTAGATAAACAATCATTTGTTTTATATACCATTGTTTTTAGAACAAACAACAATAGAAACAAAACACTACAGCAACGGTTTATCACAGGTATCTAGATTTGTAAAACAATAAATTTATTTTACTATAAAACAATAAATAATACATAAAACTGAGTGTCTAGTTTATAAAAATTAACTTTAAATTATATAAAACAAAGTAATATATGTGAAAATAGGTCAAATATAAAAATTTAATCAGTATATTCAATGACATAACCTATAGAATAAATCAATAACTTAAAATATGCAAGTAATGTTATTTATAATACAAACCATAATCAATATTGATATATCTTGTTTTACTTACATTTTAACGTCGCAAGACTTCTCGTGGTTACAAAAAGGGCAGTTGAACTGTTGGTCCAAAGGTTCAATAGCCTTTCGCCTTGTAGGAGCCTTCCTTTTTGACTTTCGGCGCCCCATTTTGTCTTATTCAAGTTAATATACTAAAATTCAACGATTTATCAAATGGAACACATATAAATATTAATAATTACTTGCAAGTTCTTAAGTTTTATCAGTAGCGTCTATACAGTTGTTGTCAAACAAGATTGACGGTGTTGCCAACAGATGGCGGCGAGATCGTCTGTAGTTCTGTAAAAAAATAGTCCCGTATTCCTACGCACGCCGAAAATCAATACAAACCAGTCAATAAAGTATATATAAAACATTATTTTATTACAAATACATGATATAATGTTATATATACTTAAATATTACTATCTTACAATTTAAATTATAATATTTCAATAATATTTTTATTAATTCAATGTTTTTTCGTTGCAGACTGGTGGCAACACTGACGCAATCCGATCGTCAGTCCTACGCGCATGCTACGCTGACAGTTGAACAACGCTACGTCGTGAAATCGCGTTCGGTGTTTTAAAATATGAAAATGTGCGGAAATATTGCAAGAACTATAGAAAATTTGTGTGAATATCAAAGATAAAGTGTTAATCTAACTTTTGTAATAATAATTTTTACGGGAATCGCAATTTAAATGAGTGAAAATAATGAAATGTGTGTGTCGTCTTTGGGAATCGTCGAAGCAGCAAATGTAAGTACATATTAGTTGTTTATTTCTATTTAAATCATTCTTAATGTACTTTAAACTATGAAAAACATTCCTTTCGTAGTAATTCTTATAATTTAACTTGTATTTCTCATGATTTCATACATTTCAAGGTGATTAGAATATCATATAAATGTGTTTGTATTTATTTCTCAAGCATAAATTCGATCACAAAATGGCAAATTTTGTATGTAAAACATACAAAAATGTCTATATTTTACGTTTAAATACATATATTTCTATTTAATAGTGATTTTCCATATAAACTCCAAGATTTAATTTGTTAAAAACCGTCTCAAACTTGTACGCTCCGTAGAGTGTTGCATAATACCAAACTTCGGAATACGTATACATTGCTCTTAGAAAATTGATTTCTTTATATTATAAAAATATCATTTTAATAGTGAAATATTGTTGTATATTGTTGCAAATTAGCAACAATGGTAAGTTTAAACAATAGTTTAAGTGTTTTAATAGTTATTTTTGTTGATAACATGTTTTATTATTGTAATATTTGTATTTTAAATATTGTTTTTCTTTGTTCCAGGGGCGTACCGGAGCTGTTTGGGGGTTGCTGTTTGCTGTTTGCTGAGCTGTGTTCATCAATGTAAGTCGTTATAATATGTGCCTCTCTTCACTGTCTCTTTTTTGCTATTTTTTTCAACTTAACACAAAAGTAAATTCATTTTTCTCCTGAAAATATGGTTTATGTTGTTGAATTTAATTCAAATAATCATATTTTCTTCTGTACTTCTTTTCCGAGGCACATTGTGAATGTCTATCTATGTTATTAACATCGGGCGTCGTTACTCGTTACAATATCGTAAATAAATCGGCGAAACTTATAGAAATAATTAGCTTTTTTAATTTTTGAATTAGTTTAGTTAAATATCCGTTCGTTCAGTGATAGGTTTCTTCCCCAAAAAATTGTATTTGTTTAAATTAATATTTAAACAAGTACAGTTTACAATACAGGGTTCCAGTGAAGTTTCCAAGGAGTGTAAAGGCTGGTTTAAGCCTTTGATTCTACTACAGGGCTTTACTAAAGCTTTGTCTAAGGCTTTAAGAACTTTAAGGCCAATCTACAACCACCAGAAGGCAGCAAATAGTTAGAATTATTTTAGTTATTAAAGTCGCGATTAATTTTTTTGTTAATATTACATTAAAATTAAATTCATTTGCATTTTAAAGTTAGGATAAAATATAATTAAAGTTTCGTCGATACTTTTTCGGGTTCGGTTCGGTTTCCGCGATATTTAAGGACAGGGTAGCGTAGTTTTTATTTGAAGTGTCTACCCCATTATTTAATTTAATACTACACATCATTAGTTGTTAAATAATTGACTAGATATATAAAATACTCGAGTTCAAAACTATATCAAAAATTTGTTGTATTTTTTTAAAGTTCAGATTCAAAAGTGTTCAATAAACACAGTAAAAATATGTATATTTATTACTGTTTAGAGTGGTTTGCTACTCTTATATTTCAGTTTTTATTAATGGGTCTTCCACTACACTAAAAAAATAAAACTATGGGTCATTTATTTTAAAATTTGTTCTTAAAACTGTATGATAGGGATTATCAATGTTTAAAAAATTATTAATTATTAAAATATTCTAGTTTTTAATGCCATTAACATCTACGTCACACATCCACTCTATTCCAAATTCTTATTACTTAAAGCCTTATTTGAAAGTAAAAGATATGTTGAATGACAGGCTGCCAGTGGCAATGAACAGATTATTGTATAATTATTTTATTAAATTGTTTATTATCCATAATATATATTTCCAATTATTGACCAAGAAAATTGTGCTCTATTCCAAATTCTTGTTAATTTCAAGCCTTCAGCTATCGCATTTTTATAAGTGAAAGATATGTTGAATGACGTAGCTGCCAGTGGCAATCAAAACGTGAACTATTGTATTAAAAGATTAGAAAATAGTGGAGGACCTCATTGTATAATTTATTTAAAGACGTACACATATTTTAATATTTAAATTTATTTCATTTTGATTCAATAATTTTATTAATTTTGTAGTAAATAATTAAAGAATGGACACTTCATTTAGAAACGAAACTACATTTATCAATGATCTATAGCACCGGCTGTAGATCGTAAAATCATTAGATTTTTCGCGATTTCAGAGAAAACATCAGTTGAAGAAAGAAGAACCCCTTTCCCTGCATGCTTTTGCTTTTTTTTCAGTTTTCCTCTTTACTATCCAAGCAGCTCTTTCTAGTATGCCCCTGTTAGATTAAAATCAATTTCCCAAGAACGGCTGGGACCCATTGGGCAAACTTGGTCGTTCTTTTCGCTGCTCCCCTCTGGGATAGGGCAGTGGGGCCTCTGGGAAGGACGCCTGTACCCACACTATGGGCCGCCGGACTGAGTAACCCCCTGTACTGATTCCCAGTTTTTGAAGTATTAATTTACAGTTTTAAACAGTTTCAATTAGTTTACTTGCATTTTAAAGTATTAAATTGTAGTTACACACACTTGCTTTTGTATGAGTTTTGCAAACACACACACACACACATACACAAAATAATATATCTATTAAAGTTAATAGATATATGAAGAAAATCCGTTTTTAGTATTCGCGTTAGCTTTTGAATAATTTTATCCGTTCGTCGCCGCGATTTCGTCCGTATATATTGTTGATTTCTTATGTATTTATGTATGTATATTATATATTTATGTATGTGCATTATGTATATGTATATTATGGTTAGGGCGTGAGCAGTTTCAACGGGGCCTCCTGAGCTAACTTTTCCCTTTCAGGTGCCGGGGCCGTTAGGCGGTGGGGCGTCTAGCGGTACTCGGCCCCTTTCCTTTCTCGCTGCAACTAAAGTTGTGGGCTTGAAAGAGCGTTAACTGGGCTTGGGTGCTTACTCACGAATGCTCCGGCTTCTCTGCACGATAAGCACTCAAGTTCCGGGGCCTGGTCTGCCACACTCGCGGTGGTGCGAACCTAGCCATTTCAATGGCAAGGAAGACCCTAGGGACGTACACACTTTACACAACTCAACACCGTCGTTGAGTACACATTGTTAGGTTCCCCATTTTAATATGTATATGTATGTTTACTTTTCAGTTTTATCAGGAGGCCCACATCATCATTTATTTATTTATGTTTTTATATGTATGTATTTACTTGTATTTCGTAGCTAAAATGTTAGGTAGGATGTATAAAAACAATAATTAATAATAAATTATCTAATTGCGGTAAAATATAACTTAAACTGCGTCGAAAACGTCGAAAATTTCAAATAAACTTCGAAGAAATAATGTGCATTTTCTCTTTCAGGATTTCCACATCTTCATAAATAGTTGAAGACAAATATTAACGACATTTTTGTTACAGATTTCTGGACATCAAAAGTAGATTTTATATTTAGTTAGTTTCAGAATTCCAGGACAGCTGAAACATATTTAAATACAACGTTTTCTTCATAAACTCTATCTACTGTTCGTAGGTTGCGCTCTATACTACATTAAGAAATTAGTACACTACTTTTATGCTCTTCGTAGTGAATAGTGGAACGCAGCCAATTTTCAGTAGTTCAGCGTTTTCCTGCGGGATGGCGCTAGGTGTTTAACAGTTGTAAATGTTGTTATCTATCAGATTATTTATTATAACATTTTGTAAAATAAACATGAGGTAATAAACTTGTATTAAAAATACGTATATGATTTTCTTGTAGTACTAGACACAATAAATTTCAGAGCTTCAAGTAAAGTACCACTTCCGGTGTATCATATATAGTGAAAATCGAATATGTTGTTTCAAATTACATATGAGTTTCAAATACAAAATTTGAAAAGTTTTGCATCATATTTTAATATATTTTTTCAAGAAAATCTGTTCAGAGCTTCAAGTAAAGTACCACTTCCGGTTTATCATATATAGTCCAAATCGCATATGTTGTTTTAAATTACATATGAGTTACAAATACAAAATTTGAAAAGTTTTGCATCATATATTAATATATTTTTTCAAGAAAATCTGTTCAGAGCTTCAAGGAAAGTACCACTTCCGGTTTATCATATATAGTCAAAATCTAATACGTTGTTTCAAATTACATATGAGTTTTAAATACAAAATTTGAAAAGTTTTGGATCATATTTTAATATATTTTTTCAAGAAAATCTGTTCAGAGCTTCAAGTAAAGTACCACTTCCAGTTGATCATATATAGTCAAAATCGCATATGTTGTTTCAAATTACATATGAGTTTAAAATACAAAAGTATAACAGTTTTGGATCATATTTTAATATATTTTTTCAAGTAAATCTGTTCAGAGCTTCAAGTAAAGTACCACTTCCAGTTTATCATACATAGTCAAAATCGCATATGTTGCTTCAAATTATATATGAGTTTCAAATACAAAATTTCAAAAGATTTGCATCCTATTTAAATATATTTTTCAAGAAAATCTGTTCAGTGCTTCAAGTAAAGTACCACTTCCGGTTTATCATATATAGTCAAAATCTAATATGTTGTTTTAAATTATATATGAGTTTCAAATACAAAATTTGAAAAGTTTTGGATCATATTTTAATATATTTTTTCAAGAAAATCTATTCAGAGCTTCAAGTAAAGTACCACTTCCGGTTCATCATATATAGTCAAAATCTAATATGTTGTTTTAAATTATATATGAGTTTCAAATACAAAATTTCAAAAGTTTTGCATCATATTTTAATATATTTTTTCAAGAAAATCTGTTCAGAGCTTCAAGTAAAGTACCACTTCCGGTTTATCATATATAGTCAAAATCGCATATGTTGTTTCAAATTACATATGAGTTTCAAATACAAAAGTAGAACAGTTTTGCATCATATTGTAATATATTTTTTCAAGAAAATCTGTTCAGAGTTTCAAGTAAAGTACCACTTCCGGTTTATCATATATAGTCAAAATCGAATATGTTGTTTCAAATTAAATATGAGTTTCAAATACAAAAGTAGAACAGTTTTGCATCATATTTTAATATATTTTTTCAAGAAAATCTGTTCAGAGTTTCAAGTAAAGTACCACTTCCGGTTTATCATATATAGTCAAAATCGAATATGTTGTTTCAAATTAAATATGAGTTTCAAATACAAAAGTTGAACAGTTTTGGATCATATTTTAATATATTTTTTCAAGAAAATCTGTTCAAAGCTTCAAGTAAAGTACCACTTCCGGTTTATCAATTTTCCCGAGATATTAAATTGTAGTTTCACATTTATAAAAATACACTGTCTTCTAACTACCAGTATAATACACGGTGTTGTCACCCAGATATGCTACAGACATAACACTATGTTTCCCAATAAAACTTACAGTAAAAAGAAGAATTCATTAGAATGAAATAGTTATATATTACTATCTCTCTCTTACAAAAATCAAAATTTGGAAGTGAGTGTTCACTCCTGTCTGTATTATTCTATGGCACGTTTTCTCTGTCTTACATTATACTTGTCTCTCTCACACTAACAAATAAGAACGCGTCGTTTAGTGATTGGCTTCGGGAACTTTTAAAGAAAATTGAGATTTTTTAAACATTATATTTGATTTTTTTTGACGAAACAATGGATGACTCTTTTATATTGTAGGTGACAACTGATTTTTTTGCAATACCTCTCGCCAACTAATCAAAGTGTAAAAATAATAGTAAATTTTTTAGCAACGTACCTCTCGCTTATTATAAATGGAGATAGAGCAACAGGGCCTCTCGACAATTTAAAATGTGAATACAGCAGCAGTACCTCTCGACAATTTAAAATTATGTTAAAATGATTAAAGTTGTACATTGGCGCCATGAAAACAAATAATTAAAATTACGTAAATTTATCTCCGATTAAAAATTATAATTTAATATTATATTTCTGTCTGAAGCACAAGCCTTTTGCCGGTTGTTACGTCATTACCAAGTATTAGATAACTAATTATTTTAAAAAATATACCTCCTAAAGTAATAAACAGTCATTTACAAATTGTCTTTCGTAGTGAAAGGATGGTTGTACTCTTCTGGTTTGCTGGACCGTGCTCGACCATTCTTTTATTATTATTTTTTTTGTATTTGTATTTCGTAGTGTTGAATCTGTGGTAGTTACCTCTACCCTTAAAATAAATTATAAAATTTTAGAATTAAATTCATTAAATTAAAGTGCGCCTAGACCAACCCAGGGCCCAGAAGGACAACGTGGGATACTCATATTTGTGTAACGGTAGTTTGGTAAAATGTCCAGGTTTATCCTGAGACAAGGTATGTGAAAATAAACTTCCCAGCAAATTGAAGGTTTATCAATTTTTAAAATATTTTAGGTCAATAACTTAGCATTTTCCTTAATCTAACAATTGTTGCTGTACCCGTAATGTAGGGTATATGGCAAAACAATACGATATAAATTCAATACAATGAATTGTACAACAATTCAAATTTTAATATTTTAAAATACATTACTAGTACTAGTGTTACATAAACTAGCTAAAATCTTTTATATTTTTTAAACTATTTAAAACTTACAATTTCAAAATTTATTTGCGAAGCATACATTAACTATAATTATGTCTCATAGATTGTTGACATGGATTTTCCCATTTATTTATTTCAATATACAAACTATTAAATAAAAAAATAAGGTAAATGACACACCCAACAATGGGTAATAAGCAGTAATGATATAATTATTTACTATTAAACAGGCTTGTATAAAATAAAATGTGATTTCAACTTTAAATAAATATAAAACTGAGAACAATGTGGCATATAAAGGAATGACAGTGTGTGAGTGATTGGTAAGCGAAATCTTGCTCTATAAAATTGCCCGGGAAATTTTATACTGTAAGACTAGCTTTAGGTAGACATAAGTTAGCTTAGGATAAGTTAGTTATAAGATAGGGCGCCATACTTGTACTCAGTTTTTTTTTCTTTCATATTAAAGAATAAATAGTTATTTATTAATAAACAATTATTTCAATATATTTATATAGTAATAACTTGGGAAAATCCTGTCTGCAAAATATGTTTCATTTTAAATTTTAATATTCAATAATACCAATTCATTCTTTTAATTAAAATATTTTTCTATATTTTTTACTGTTAATGTATGCGAATTAGTTTTGAGTTCAAATCCCGCACTCAACAATTGTGAAACAGAGGAAATGTTTAAGTATTTGACCCAATTTTCTGATATAGAATTTTTAACTTTTTACAAATTCAGAATAACGTATTTAATATTTATTTTGTTCAATTTTGACGTTTTAAACTGCCATTATTAACTCCATAGCAACGGCTGTAAGTAACTGTTTATTTGCTAGTGAATTAATAGTTTATTATGCAACGAGTGTAATAATAGTCATTATACATAAGTTGCATACACTATTTTTTCTATGACTGTTCATAATAATTAAAAAAATAAACAATAAACCGTCAAAATTGAATAAATAACGATGATCGTAATGCATTTTTATTTTATCAAAATTAAATTCGTAATGTTTATTAATACTATTTTGTCAAAATTGAATAAAATATTGTATAAACTACTTAAGTTAAGAATATTTATTCATTCGAAGAAATTAACCACTCGCCCTTACGGGCTCGTGAGTTAACTTTCTTTTCGTGAATAAACATTATCTTAGCTCACTTGGTGTATAAATATCTATTATCAAATACATATATATTTTACTATATTATATACTTTTGCAAACTTACATTTTTAAAGTGTTACCTATTACAATTTTGCTGGGAAGTTGCTGTACATTGCAATGAACGTTCAATTATTAATAAATGAGAATATAAAAATAATTAAGAATGAAAGGTGTGAGTGAGTGTGGATCGTATGTATGGGTAAAACAAAAAAAAAACAAAAAAACAAAAAAAAATACGAATAATAAGAAAACAAAAACCAATTTTTATTTATGAATGATCCCCTGAATGTTTTGTGTGATTGAGGTTTATTTAGTACTGATTAATATTTGATAAGACATAGTACTTCAACATTTTTATTCTAACAATAATATTATGCAATATTTATAAATCTTTGAAAGAAAATTTTGAATATATTTCATTCAATTGAAATGGAATTTTCTGGGTCTTTAGAGAAAAGATGTCACACCCAACTAGGGGTAAAGAACATTATAATACACAGATATTTTGCATTTATACAAATCTTAAAATTAAAATGAATTGAATAATAAGTAAAATAAAAACGTTCATTGCAGTACAGCCTAGTTAAGTTTAGTTTAAGGGGGCGCGTCGTCATCCTAACTTTAACTTGTAAATCTAACTTAAACTGTAACTTTCGTCCCGGGTGAGTTTGCTCGCGTAACCCGGCATAAGGCCCGGGTCGCTAACTTCCGCATATCCCGGCATGAGGTCCGGATCGTTTCCGTTCCGTTGACATCGTATAGACCAGGATTCCATTGGACCTAGACATCATCGTCCTTCTAGACTCCGTGGGATATAATCGTCATCCTAACTTTAACTTTTTAAATGGTAGATTTCATGCCGGCATGAGGTCCGGATTGTTTTAGTTTTTTCTTTTTTATTATTAGCTCGTGTAATCCGGTATGAGGTCCGGATCGATTAGGCCAGGAACCCAGGACCTGGACAACGAGGGATCGAGAAAGGAGCAAGTCTTCAAGGCGAATTAAAGACGCGAATATATTCGAAATTTGTTGCGAACCGGGTACGGGAAATTTTGAACAGATTTTGACAATATTGATTTTAGTTTTTGTTGTGTCGGGAGTATTTTTTTATAAACTGTAGTTTGGGGTTTGTAGGGTTAATTTTTGCCATAAATTCGTTCGCGAAAATCGATTTATAATGATACATTTGGGGTGGGATTTTGGGATTGTTTATATTATATTATCTTATATTATATATGCTCGTATATAATATAAATATAATATAATATATTTATTTTGTATGTTATGCTTTTTTCCTAGCGCACTGGGTATTTGGCGTGCCAGTATTTATACTGTGCAATGAATACTCATCAAATTCCGCCGAAAGTCTCTCGCGGGCATGAAAATGTTCGGTGGACTTTACACATGATAAAAAAAAGCTTTGTTGCAGATTACTAAAATTAGTACCAGCAGCTAATTTCGTAATCACAATGAAGTTGTTTTTTATCGTGAGGTGAGCAACCCTCGTCCAAGAAAACTTACCCTCCGTAAGGATTGCACGGGGTCGGTTTTCGCGGAATGGGGAGGGCGCGGTCGTAGGTCCAAACACTGTATGGAATATGACGATGAACAATAGTTTATCGGCGTATGCATATCAGTGGTTGGAACGCGCTTGGCCCCAGCAGGCCGCGTCCGTGAACAAGCCACAAATAGGTTCATTTCATCTCATTATCATTTTTGTTAGGGTTTCAGGCGCGGGCGATTCTATTTACAGTTAATATGAGATCGTTAGGATTTTGTAGGACACCCCAGTTGTGATTTAGACCGGGGTGGCTCTGTCCTCAACTCCTTTGAATCGCAGGAGGTTTGGACAGGGTTCCCTGCCCAAGTGGAGAGACCTTGTCGTGGTGGCAGGGCTTAACCATGCCCAAATTAGGGATGGGACCAACGTCTCCACAAATTCTCGAATGGGGTATTCCACTCAATTTTTTTTATTATTTTAAATAAAACTTCATTCAGTTTTGAAGCAATTCAAAGTATTAAAAAATCTTAATTGTTCTTAGTTTAACAGTATTTTATTTTCGAGAAATCAGTGTAACGTCACATTCCCCCTATACTTGTCTCTCTCACACACACTGCTCTGAGTTCGCTACGAGAGAAAGATAACAATTGTATGACGTCAATTTCCCCTTTTAGCAAATGTGAAATATCTCGTAAAGTAATTATTTAAAAAATGTTTTCATTGTTTTAACTATTATTTATTGAGCCATACTTTAAGATAAATTTGGAAATTTTCTTATTTTTTTGTTATGGTGGAATACCCCATTAATCTATGTCTGGTTAATATATTAACAAAATAATTATTTTGGCACATATTAATTCGGTAATTTTTATTTAAATGCAATCATTTTAATAAATGAACAAATAAAATATTATTTTTCGTATCCAAACCATACACGCGAAATATAGTTTAAAAAAATCTAATGACCTCCCGCCAATTCCATGTTTAAAATAGCAATAAGCTTTAAGTAAAGTATCACTTCCGGTTGTTCGTTTGTAAACAAAATCTAATTTGTTGTTCCAATAAACAGAAAAGTTTGTAATACGAAATTTTGGATCATATTTTGTTTTTCCTCAAAAATCTGTTAAGAGCTTCAAGTAAAGTATCACTTCCGTTTTATCTAAGACAATGTATGTTTCAAATTATATACGAGTTTTAAATACCAAAGTCTTGGATCATATTTTAATAGATTTTAAGGAAAAATCGTCACACACACATTATTGTAAAAATAAATAAAAACCCTAATTCGTGCTTATTTACTGAAAACTCACTATCGAATTTTTGAATTGAAAACATTACCTCACCTATGGTATGGCGGGAGGTAAAAATACAAAATATGTATAAAATAAACTAACAAAAATTGTCAATTTAGTAATTTTTCCAGAAAATAGCACAGTTTAGAGCAGCTGATGTTCCTTTAGCCAGATCTTCTTTCGTGTATTCCTCTTCTAAGTTGGCGCACGTGAGCAGGTGGGTTATTATTTATTCTTGGCTACAATGACAAAGTGGGTTCTACTTGGTACCCCCAATTGTACCTATGTATGACATTTTCCTACTTGACTTCATTGGCGATTTAATATTTTCCAAATGGACCATTTTTGGTCATTATCTGATGGTAGTTTTTCATCTTTTGCAAATAAAGTAAAAAGAAAATTATTAGTTATTTAATAATGAATTTAATTCATGTAATTTGAAATAAAATATTAGATATCTTTATGAGGATTTTTGAATGTCTTTGCTTATACACAAAAATTGGGGTTGGACACTTTAAATTTAAATGTTAAAATTTATTTTATCTTTAAAATATACTAATTTTTATTTATTTTGAATGTTACAGGATTCCATGCAGTATGGCCGATACACCTTTCGAATGTACCTACATGAAACCTGATTTCTTCCAATATCATCGTTGGAGAATGAATCCCAAGCCTGGAGAAGAATTTCCCGAAAAAAATGCACCCTTATGCCCTCCCCATAAACCCTATTTTAAAGGTATTTATGCCCATTGCCATTTATTATCAATAAAACCAAATTAGTGCATAATATTTCTTGTATTATGTTATTAATTATGTATAATTTGTGGTAAAAATTGATGTACACTGTTGTATGATGAATTTAAATTACAAATTATTATTTAAGAATCTAAATTAATCATTATTTTCAAATAAATACTCTTCATCCCTTCAAAGCTGATGGGATTTAATCGTATTCGAGTTCTCGCTGTATTTCCACCAATCACAAGCTTCGTTATTTTCTCCAATCACAATCGCTGGTTTCGCCATAGGTATCCAATCGCATCAGACGCCGGGATCGTCGCTGCGTTACATGTTATGGAAGCAAGTTGATGTTAATAAGTGGTTTTATGTTTTTGTAATATATTTTGTGATTAAAATAAGTTATTTGTGTGTTATATTTGTGAAATGGATCTGGAGCAGTAGAATTCGAATGCTTAGCTGTAGTTTGAAAGGTAAATTACCTGATTTTCTAATAAATTTAAGGACAAATCATGAAGTAACTTTACCTACATCTTAAGTTTCTACATAAATTTGCATTTGTATATTGAATTCATCATAACCTACCCTTAATACATATAATACATTGTTGCATTTAACATTCTTTTCCATTAGTAAAGTATTAATACATTCTTATTCGACGCAGAATGTCTAACCTTGCTTTTTGAAGGTTGCACATGATTTGCATCTTTCAGTATCATAGTTTTAAAAATTTAAACGCGAAATCCTATAGTGTAGACTTCTAGCTACAGTTTCAATGGCAAATTATTTAATTTTCTAATAAATTTAAGGACAAAAATCATATTGAAATATCTAAAGACGCTACGTACATCTTCGAGTTCTAAATGTATATTTGTATAGGTATCAAATTCATCATTAAACAGCAGCTAATACATATTTACGTTTGAGTATTTTTAATCTTGCTTTTTGCATATCATATACAACTTCATCGAAATATCGTTATAGTGTTATGTAACGTAACGTTTATCTATAGTGGTGTGCCAAAGTTTTGAGCCAAACAGATTTTTCAACCTTTATCATATATTGTAAAGGTGATACAACAATCAAACAGTTGCATTAATAAACATATGCATTTGTGCATAAAATAGTTTCCTATTATAAACCAGAAACTATGTAGGTAAAGGAAATTATGTAGTAACAAATAATTTGTCGTGCTGTGCAAAAATATTGCGCCAAAAATATACGTTTTTCAAAACAACTAAAACATGTGTTCAATCATCTTTGATTTTGTGCTCCATATTTAAATAAGAGAATTAGTGACATATATAATTAACATTAATAGTGCATAGTGTTAGTGTACTCGCGGTTTTATTAACATTGAAAATTACTCGATTATTTGAAATCAGTCATTTTCAAAGTTATGAAATGTTAACATTGATTGTTCTTGCTTTATACTATAGATTTTAATGTGTGTAATTTGGTGAAAAATATAACATAATATGTGATAGTGAATATGTGATAGTGAATATATCAATATTATATTATAATTGCTCTACTTTATTTCCTATAGATATTGTAACATCTTGTAAATAGGGCTGTAAAAGTACACTGGGTTGGTACGCTGTACAGCTCCCACTCCTTAATAGTAGGTATAAAAGCAATTGTATTGTAAATATTCCTTCTCCTCATTCTTGTATTACGTGTTGTAGTTTGCGAATAAACGATTGTACATTGTAAGTAAAATTATTATTTCAATGTCATACAGATATTGATACAGTTTTTTTCTAAGACATAGTCACACTATAGCAGCTAGTATATTCGAATTAAACATATATTTGTTTAAAAAACTTTGTGTTCAATTATTGATCTACTTTTAATTCTATCTCTGTATATAAATTTTTGCATAACTTATCTGAAAGTAATTACATAATTAAAGTAATCTATAACTCGATAAGTCTTAGAAAGAAAATGTTATATGTTATACTCGCAAAAATCTGTAATATTATGTAACAACTTGTACGATACAATTTAATAAATATTTAGCGATATATATTATAAATCATTATTTATTTATTTCCAATTCCTCATAGACTAATATCATTACAATAAGTAACACAAATAAAATGTATTATATAATTGACCAATAAAAACAGTAAAATGAATACAATTTCTCAATTCAAAAACCTATTTTCCCATCCTCAAAAATTGCATTCCAGAAACCAACAATTCACGAAAATACGAACTAGATCATTAAAATGAGATCAGCAGGATATGAACGATTTACAGCCTATAGGTAAGCAACCAGCAAAATTCGATTCGAGAGCACCGCAAAGCGATCGCCGATCTGCAAACTGCATGCATAATATTAGCGCCTAAATTTCAACCTAGTGCACAGCAGATACACAAGCAAGTAGCCTACACGACGAAATTTCTAGCTAGCAAAATCCGCGCCACGAGCACCAGCAAGGCTTCTGGTCGACAAAATCGCAAAAATCGTGTAAAATCGACGTTTTAGAGCCGTAACGGCCGAAAAGTAGCACTTTACTGCTGCTACGAGCATTTTTGAGCTCTCTGGCGATTTTTCAGCCGATCGCAAGGCATTTACCCACCAAAATACAGAAATCCATCGATCGCAATGCTGTTGCTAGGCTTCTGGCTGTCAGAATCTAAAAAATCGTGTAAAATCGGCGATAGACAACCCGTAGCAAGACTACTAGTCACGAAATCGAGAATCCGTGAGCTCTCTGGCCGAACCGAATGTATTCACCCACAAAAATTCAAATTTCTGACAATACGATAGACTGAAGTAAGGCCTGGTGCGCAAAACATGAATCTCAAGTCTCCCACCACGGATTTCTAGCTAGGTATAATACTAGCTGTCTGTTGAATTTACAGCCATTCGTGCAGCGTGAGTGGTGGCGTCCTACCGGACACTCTTCGTCGTAAAATTACGTAATCACGTCTATTTCAAGCTATATACAGGTTTCTAGAATTTTTTTGCTGGCTAGCCCCCCAGGAACCAGCGGAGCGATCCGATCCCAGCTCCCAGCAACCCGCCTAGCACCCACGTGCTCGCCCTCGGCTCGTAGCCTAGGCGTGCTCGTGGATGGCTAGGGCGGGTTGCTGGTAGCTAGGATGGGATGCTCGGCTGGTTCCTGGTGGCTAGTACGCGGGATTCGAACCTGGATCTTTGGATGGGAGATTTTTGTAGGCTGTCGTTCTGGTTGTGGATCTATATAGGCTGTGAACTGGTTTCTAGACGGGATATGAACTTAGATCTTTGGAATGCAATTTTTTTTGCTTTAGAAATAGGATATTGTAATGAAATATTATATAATTTTATCGATATTTATTGGTCTTAAATATATTACATAATGGTGTGTACATTGTTACATTTTACAAAGATGTTGTTTTAATACAGAGATATATGTATGACAATTATATACATAAATAAATGTATCTTGATCTGTACCGCTCTGAAAGATGATATTTGAAATGTAGGTTTGTTTTTAATTATATATACGAGAATATATGATATAAATTCTTTATTATGATTCGTTGAAATATAAAAGTAGGCTAACATACATTATTAACAACAATCGATCTATTAATTGTTGAAAGAACTTTTATAAGGATCATTTGTTTTAACAAATAGAAATAATAGAAGACAATAATTATGTATAAGATGATAATATATTTATTTATAACAGAAAATCCTTACAAAGTTTTTCCCTAACATTTTTTGGGTATAGAAAATATATTCTAAGTTTAAAATAATATATATTACACCTTTAAATTAATATCTCTCTTGCTACAATCTTTTGGGATTCAAATTCAAATTCGCACAGAGCTAAAAGATATATTTAAAATATGTAAAGTTTAAACAAAATGAAAAGAAAATTTTTAGATGGTTTTTCTAATTCAATTGTTGAATATGAAAATGAAGTTTAATAAATTTTCAATCGTGAAACAATATATAAAAAATATTTGAACTATTAGCTGTATTTGTTTTAAATTGTATCAAAAAAGTAGATGTTAATATATTGGTTAACTCTGTGGAATCGAAATATGAGGCCCAAAATTTTGTGATCTATATAAATAGGGATAATGTATCAATTTGTCATTTTCATATCTTAATTAATGCATTTCGAAGTTTAAAATCTAATGTTTTTAATTACGTCCATAATCTTAGTACGTCATTCTTACAGGAGAGATAATTAATTTGTGATAGTTTTAAATTAGATGACTTGGTACATAGATGATTTGAAACAAAAATGTTTTTATCATCTTTTTCAACGGACGTAGTAAAAGTATGTGTGTAAAGTATTATTTTCCGCTCTAGAACTATTTTGCAATGTGCGAATTCATTATGAAGTGTATTTTAAATATAATAATAAAAATTAGGTTCTTCCTTAACTATATTTTATTTAGAATGGTCAGAGTATTAGATTACAAGTATGTACTCTATGTATGTACGGGATGCAAATGATGGTACAGAAAAATAGAGCTAAGTCACAATTACTTATATAGTTTCGAGATATCCATGTGATTCATGTATTGTGCATAGTAACTTTAAAATTAAATACTTCAATAACTAAGAGTGATAGCGAATTATCCTAATCTTATTTGTATTTGTAGGATTATTTTCTATATGTAACCGTAATTTCTGCACTTTAGAATCGTTGAAAACATTTGCAGTACTGCTTGTTTCAAAAAAGGTACATGTGTATTGAAAATAACAACTTAAAAAATGAGTATATGAAAAATTAAAGGAAAAAGTGACTTGCATTTTCCAAATTTAGTTGTAGAGAGTTATTTCCTATATTTCGAAAAGATTAAATGGCTGATTTTTTTTCAATAATGTTTATTTCAAAACGTGTACATGTTTATTAAAAATAACAACTTCGAAATTGAATACCATGAAAACAAAGAAAAATAGCGTCTCGTACTTTTTAAATTTGTATATAGAGGGTAATTTTCTATATGTATAGTACTATACATAATTTCAAAAGGTTTCAATCACTGAAAACATTTTCAGTAATGTTTACATATTATACGTCGTATATGTTTATTGAAAATGGAAAATTTGACAATGAATATAAAAGAAAAACTAAGAGAAATAGCTACTTATACTTTCCAAATTTAAATATAGGGAGTCATTTACTATATGTATACTTAATTTCGAAAGTTTTAAATCGCCGATTTTTTAAATTAATGTTTATATAACGACATTAATGTTTATTGAAAAGATTAACTTTGAAAGTGAATAACATTAAAACAGAGAAATAGCTACTTCCAGTTTTCAAATTTGGATTTTGGCAGTAATTTTCTATATGTATTCTTAATTCCAAATATTTAAATCGCAGAAAAAAATAAGTTTAATAATAATGTTTATTTCAAGACGTGTATATGTTAAATGAAAATAGTAACTTTAGAAATGAATATAACGAAAATTAAGAGATATAACGACTTGTACTTTTCAAAGCGATATTAAGGAATTTATTTACTATATGGTAGATTTAATTTGAGACTATATGAATCGCTGAAAAAGTTTTCAGTAATGCTAGTTTCAAGACGAGTACATCTTTATTGAAAATAGCAAGTTTAAAAATTAATATCTCGTAAACTAAGAGAAATAACCCTTTGTACTTTTCAAATGTATGATTCGCTGACAAAAATCAGTAATGTTTAGACTTAGCTCTTTCGTTTCTTGTACCCTTCAAATAATATGTATGTAACATGTGTTTGTGATGTATGTGAACCTAACGTAATACGCTTTGAGATGTTGAAATATAATTATGAAAATGAAAATATGCGAATAGTGTAATGCCATGATTATATATTTTCATTTAAATATGCTTATATGTATGAGTGTCTTAAACATTTGTTCATAAAGTTTTTATTAGTAGAGTAGAAGTATTTTATAGGTGTGAGGTGGTTTTATTTATTTATTTACATAAATTTGATAAATATGACTTGGAGTGTACAAAATCCATGTTGGGGTTATTTTGGGATGCGATTCTCTGCAACAGGGTGACCATCTCCAATGCGGAAATCAGGATTCATGAACTGCAACTCGCTCGGGTACATCTGCAGCATCGTCTGTTTAAGTGCACAGCTTATCTTTCTGAAACAATAGAAAATATACTCGAAAGTAACAAATATGAATTAGTGGTTAATGGTCGTAGAAAATAATATGATTTTATTTGTAGATTATTAAGAATTGTTTAAGTTTATATAATTATTATTTAAGAAAATATATTAATGTCAAAGAAAGTGAGAGATATTCAATAATACAAAAGAATTTATAAATATTGCAATCGATTAATTATAGATTATAATGCATAATGTGAACGATATGAAAGTATTTTAATAATGAGTAATGTTACGTAATTTCACAAAAAAAAATGACGTTACCATTTGTTGTATTATCATACACATTCATAATTACGTATATATGGAGCAAAATATATGTAGTAAAATATATAGGACATACAATGATATGATAAATTATATACAGGATGAACACAATTCGTGACATAGATGTTTAACATTAGAAAACATTTTGTTTTAAATTTCTGTGCCGTAAAACTATATGAGCTGCTTTATAAATAGTATTTACAGAATAAAATGTTAGAAGATTGTATGTGGTAGAAATATTAAATAATTATCAATTAATGCAAACTATTTTCGATATAATGCGAACAATTATTTAAACATAGCTTATATCTTGTATGTGTACTAGTATAATCCCTCCAAAGTAATGGTTAATGTATCAAATAAGAAAACAACTCTAAAATATTAGAAAAGCAAAAAAAAAACTCACTTTGAATAAATGAAATCTATGGATATAACTCCAAGTCCTGCAGATATCCTAACGTCCTCTCCAAGCACCAGGAAGTCGTCCTCGTGGTCACAGTACACCAGCACACTCCTCCACACACGTCTTTACACTAGCACTGTAACAAACAAACTGAAAGAATTAATCCATGTAATAGTAGGGTGTTAAATAATTTACCCCGTAGAAATACAAGTCAACAATTAAATAATAATGAGTCATTATAAATAATAATTATTTTTTATGTATTATGTAATTCGTTCACGGTGTTTTGAATTTTATGAATGTAGAAGAAGCGCGAAAAAATTTGAGTACACAAAATACAAAATTACCTTTTTTTATTGTACCAGTTAATTAAATATGTGTGTCCTTTTCAGATGCAGCCGTGTGAAAAGCAGACATCCTGGTGTTGCAGACTTAGCGACTTGGAATCCCGACATTGTTACCTGAAGCACGCAACAATGGTGAGTTACATTGTAGTAGATATTTCTTGTAATCTCGCCCATGGGGATTAGCTGTTAAATCTTCGTTTTGATGAAAACTACCCCTGTAAAATTAAATTAAACAATATAATACTATATATAGTTCACTAAAAGTCCGACTATTTTCCCTTAATTCGTACACGCTAATTAAGAGAAAATAATGAAAAAATCCTCTAGGCTTTATTTTTAATGGAAATTGACAATATTTTTTGACTTTGACGGCCTATAACTAATGAATGGTTAAAGATACATTAACGGGCGTTACACCATTCGATTCTATGGACATTTCTACATATGTTTACCAATTTTGAATAACCGCGTCTAGCTAGTATAGTAAGAGTAAGCAAAAATGAAAAAATGGTAACTTTAAACAATTCAGTAGTCCAGTAAAAATCCGACCATCCTGTATTTAAATGTTAAGTATAATTTTCTCTTAATTCAAACATGCTGATTACGGGAAAAATAATGAAAAAAATCTCTAGGCCTTAGTTTCCAAAATAGAAATTTTTATTTTTAATGCAAATTTGACTATATTTTCTGACTTTGACGGCCTATAACTAATGAATGGTAAAAGATACATTAACGGGCGTAGCGCCGTTCAATTCTATGGACATTTCTACATAATATTTACAAATTTTGAATAACCGTGTCTAGCTAGTATAGTAAGAGATAATGAAAAAAATCCTTAGGCCTTACTTTCTAAAATAGAAATTTTTATTTTTAATGCAAAATTGACTATATTTTTTGACTTTAACGGCCTATAACTACTGAATGGTTAAAGCGACATTGACGGGCATTGCGCCATTCAATTCTATGGACTTTTCTACATATGATTACCAATTTTGAATAACCGCGTCTAGCTAGTATAGTAAGAGTAAGCAAAAATGATAAAAATGGTAACTTAAAAAATTCAGTAGTCCAGTAAAAATCTGACCACCCTGTATTGAAATGGAAAGTATCATTTTCTCTTAATTCAAGCATGCTGATTACGGAAAAAATAATGAAAAAAATCTCTATGCCTTAGTTTCCAAAATAGGAATTTTTATTTGTAATGCAAAATGCTTATAACTAATGAATGGTTAAAGATACATTAACGGGCGTTGCGCCATTCGATTCTATGGGCATTTCTACATATGTATACCAATTTTGAATAACCGTGTCTCGCTAGTATAGTAAGAGTAAGCAAAAATAAAAAAATGGTAACTTTAAATATTCAGTTGCCCACTAAAAATCCGAGTATCCTGTATAACTTTAAAATGAAATTATTGAAAAACTATTGAAAAATATTCAGTCATGTTTGTTTCAAGATAGCTAAATTATCTATTGTGTACACCATGATAAAAATAAAATAAATTAAAAACTAAGTGAGAGCGATTTGCATTTTTCAAATTTGGATTCCGGGGGTTGTTTCAAATATGTATACATAGTTTTAGAAATTTAAATCGCCGGATTAAATTAAATTTCAGTAGGAAATATTTGAACTTAGTTTTTTGGTTTCCTGTTCCTTTTAAATAGTACGTGTGCATGGATGTATGGCATGTGAATTTCTTATATAATGTACTGTTAAGTACATAACAATGAAGATATATGTGTTGCATAATGACATGAATTGATTATGTGCCAATTTTTCTTGCCATATAACAGTTATACGAGTACATAATGTTTAGGAGGATAACTTTTATTTATTTATTTATTTATTTATTTACATAAATTTTATAAATAAGTCTTGAGGGGTACCAAAACATGTTGGGGTGTCTTCAGTGTGATAGGTGATAGGTATCCTTCTGCAACTCACTCACATCCTTCTACGGCTTGGCAAGGATTGTAATTCATCTTTGTTACATGTTTCTGTAACAATAAAAGTATAATCGAAATAATATTTGGATTAGTGGTTACAGATAATAATATGGATGGCCTTAGAATTGTTTCACTCGTTTGTAATTATTGAAAATAAAATACCTAATATGACAGTAAGTGTGAGAAATTCAATATTGAAAAGAATATTTAAATTTTTAATTATTTAAATATAAAATATTTGTAGTAAAATATATAGTACGTCCAATAATATATTATATTTGTGTATGGTAGTAACACTATAAATAACTCTAAATTAATTCAAATTCTTTTCCACACATCAACAATTATAATTCAAGTATAAAGTATATAAAATAGTAGTTAGAAATAATGGCTGATATATCCAATTATGGTTACTAAAAGTAGTTTAAAAATAAAATAAAAAAAAACTTACTATGAATAATTATTTCCCTAAGTCCAAGTCTTGAAGATGTCCAAAAGTCCTCTCCAGGCACTAGGAAGTCGTCCTCGAAAGCACAGTACACGAGCACACCACACGAACGTCTGTTCACTAGCACTGTAACAATGAAACTGACAAACTGACAAAATTGATCTATGTAACAGTTAGGCATTAGATAACAATAATAAAAAAAAATGGTAGTCAACAATCAAAATAATGAGTATAACTTATAATTGGTCTATAAATTACATAATTTTGTAGTCGCTCGTATGATTTTTTTTTAAATTAGTATTTGTAAACAACGCGAAATATAATTTATGAACTTTAGGGTTGATAGAAAGGGTGCTATTCATTGACGAAAAAAAAAATTAAGTTAGACGGGCATTGCGCCATTCAATTCTATGGACATTTCTACATAATGTTTAGCAATTTTGAATAATCGTGTCTAGCTAGTATAATAAGAGTAAGCAAAAAGGAAAAAATGGTAACTTTAAACAATTCAAGTAGTCCAGTAAAAATCCGACCTCCTGCATTTAAATGGAAAGTATCATTTTCTCTTAATTTAAGCATGCTGATTACGGGAAAAATAATGAAAAAAAAATCCCTAGGCCTTAGTTTCCAAAATAGAAATTTTTATTTTTAATGCAAAATTGACTATATTTTTTGACTTTGACGGCCTATAACTAATGAATGGTTAAAGATACATTAACGGGCGTTACGCCATTCGATTCTATGGACATTTCTACATACGTTTACAAATTTTGAATAACCGTGTCTAGCTAGTATAGTAAGAGTAAGCAAAAATGAAAAAAATGGTAACTTTAAACAATTCAGTAGTCCAGTAATAATCCGACCACCCTGTATTTAAATGGAAAGTATCATTTTCTCTTAATTCAAGCATGCTGATTACGGGAAAAATAATGAAAAAAATCTCTAGGCCTTAGTTTCCAAAATAGAAATTTTTATTTTTAATGGAAATTGACAATAATTTTTGACTTTAACGGCCTATAACTAATGAATTGTAAAAGCTACATTGACATGCGTTGCGCCATTCGATTCTATGGACTTTTCTTCATATGTTTACCAATTTTGAATAATCGTGTCCAGCTCGTATAGTAAGAGTAAGCAAAAATAAAAAAAATGGTAACTTCAAATATTCAGTTGCCCACTAAAAATTAGACCATTCTGTATAACTTTAAAATGAAATTATTGAAAAGCTAAGTGAAATAGTTGTTTTCTACAGCTACGTAACGTTGCAGGAATTCGAATTGCTGAAACAATATTCAGTCATGTTTGTTTCAAGATAGCTAAATTATCTATTTTGTATACCATGATAAAAATAAAATAAATTAAAAACTAAGTGAGAGCGATATGCAGTTTTCAAATTTGGATATACATAGTTCTAGAAATTTAAATCGCCGGATACAGAGTTAAATTTCAGTAGGAGTTATTTGAACTTAGTTTTTTGATTTCCTGTTCCTTTTAAATAGTATGTGTGCATGGATGTATGGTATGTGAATTTCTTATATAATGAACTGTTAAATATATGACAATGAAAATATATGTGTTGCATAATTACATGAATTGATTATGTGCCAATTTTTCTTGCCATATAATAGTTATACGAGTACATAATGTTTAGGAGGATAACTTTTATTTATTTATTTATTTACATAAATTTTATAAATAAGTCTTGAGGGGTACCAAAACATGTTGGGGTGTCTTCAGTGTGATGCTCTGCAACAATATGATCATTTCCAACGCTGAAATCAGGATAGATATCCTTCTGCAACTCACTCACATCCTTCTACGGCTTGGCAAGGATTGTAATTCATCTGTTACATGTTTCTGTAACAATAAAAGTATAATCGAAATAATATTTAGATTAGTGGTTACAGATAATAACATGGATGGTCTTAGAATTGTTTCACTCGTTTGTAATTATTGAAAATAAAATACCTAATATGACAGTAAGTGTGAGAAATTCAATACTGAAAAGAATATTTAAATTTTTAATTATTTAAATATAAAATATTTGTAGTAAAATATATAGTACGTCCAATAAAATATATTATATTTGTGTAGTAGTAACACTATAAATAACTCTAAATTAATTCAAATTCTTTTCCACACAACATCAATAATTATAATTCAAGTATAAAGTATATATATATATACCCGAAATAGTCGTTAGAAATAATGGCTGATATATCCAATTATGGTTACTAAAAGTAGTTTAAAAATAAAATAAATAAACTTACTATGAATAAATTAATTCCCTAAGTAATTCCAAGTCTTGAAGATGTCCAAAAGTCCTCTCCAGGCACTAGGAAGTTGTCCTCGAAGGCACAGTACACGAGCACACCACACGAACGTCTGTTCACTAGCACTGTAACAATGAAACTGACAAACTGACAAAATTGATCTATGTAACAGTTAGGCATTAGATAACAATAATAAAAAAAATGGTGTATACATACATACATATATATACATACATACATACATACATACATACATACATACATACATACATACATACATACATACATACATATATATATATATACATACATACATACATACATATATATATATTTATATATATATATATATATATATACATACATATATATATATATACATACATATATACATATATATATATATATATATATATATACATACATATATACATACATATATATATACATACATATATATATACATACATATATATATATATATACATACATATATACATACATATATATATATATATACATACATATATACATACATATATATATATATATATATATATATATATATATATACATACATACATATATACATATATATATATATATATATATATATATATACATACATACATACATATATACATATATATATATATATATATATACATACATACAGATATATATATATATATATATATATATATATATATATATATATATATATATATATATATATATATATATATATATATATATATATATATATATATATATATATATATATATATATATACAGGTGTATCAAGATAATGGAACAGTGCCGTTTATTCGTGTATGTGAAAAGATGCAGAAAAAAGTGATTAGGATATTTTGTAAGGGATAGAGGGGGACAGATTTTAGCATAAACTTTATTATCATAAATCCAGTGGTAATCAAACTATAGGGCAATATTATATTTTTTTAAATGGCATTATATATATTTTATTAACTCATTAAATAGAGAATTTTTTTCTGAATTCAACAATATAATAATAGCTCTGTTCGATGAGAAGTGCTTGAAGTGCAGAGCAGAATAGTGCAGTGCAGTGTAGTGTACACTAGTACAGTCTAATTCTTGTGGTTTCATAAAACACACTAGTGTATATTTGGGCAAGTTTGCTCAGCTGTGAGTAATCAAGCCAAGCATAGCCAAAGGTGTAAAAGGTTAGGTTGTTTATAAACACAGTCATATCATAAAGCTGCAAAAAAGTGACTGCAGAAATGTCTGTTTTAAAGAGCATAGTGAACTAATAAACGATTCTGACGAAGATCAATCATCACTTGATTCTTCATCAGATTCAGAGACAGATATATTAATTAATTCTTTATATAGCAAAACAAAATTTTAGGTTAAATAAACAGATGTGTAGATAGGATAGAATTAAAATGTCTACCGAACAACATTTAGCTACCCCCACTCCTAGTCTGCACTTTCTTACACTACCTCGCGAGTCAGGTCAGAAAAGTGAGCACTAGTTCTTAAAATTTTTGTCATCGAACAGCCTGCCAGAAGCTGCCCGTTTCTCATAAAACATGTTAGTGCAAGAAAGTTAACACTAGGGCGGCCTAGTACATCTCATCGAACAAAGCTATTATCATACCCTTACATTGCGAAAAAATTTATAAAAATTAATTCAAAGTTAGTATTTCATTTCTACTGTATCTAAGTAATCTGAGCAAACATTCAATCAATAAAACAAAAAAATTATTTTAAAAGTGAATTTATTGCCAAAATCGTAGCTTACTTGAACGTAATAAAACTAAAATAAATTTTATTTTGTTTTATTGATTGAATGTTTGCTCAGATTACTTAGATAAAGTAGAAATGAAATATTAACTTTGATTTAATTTTTATCAAATATTTCGCAATGTAAGGGTATGATATTATTATATCGTTGAATTCAGAACAAAATTCTCTATTTAATGAGTTAATAAAATATATATAATGCTATTTAAAAAAATATAATATTGCCCTATAGTTTGAGTACCACTGGATTTAAGATAATAAAGTTTATGCTAAAATGTGTCCCCCTCTATGCCTTACAAAATATCTTAATAACTTTTTTCTGTATCTTTTCACATACACGAACAAAATGCACTGTTCCATTATCTTGATACACCCTGTATATATATATATATATATATATATATATATATATATATATATATATATATATATATATATATATACTCCCGAAATAGTCGTTAGAAATAATGGCTGATATATCCAATTATGGTTACTAAAAGTAGTTTAAAAATAAAATAAATAAACTTACTATGAATAAATTATTACCCTAAGTATGTCCAAGTCTTGAAGATGTCCAAAAGTCCTCTCCAGGCACTAGGAAGTCGTCCTCGAAGGCACAGTACACGAGCACACCACACGTCTGTTCACTAGCACTGTAACAATGAAACTGACAAACTGACAAAATTGATCTATGTAACAGTTAGGCATTAGATAACAATAATAAAAAAAAATGGTAGTCAACAATCAAAATAATGAGTACCTATAACTTATAATTGATGTCTATATATTACATAATTTTGTAGTCGCTCGTATGATTTTTTTAAATTAGTATTTGTAAACAACGCGAAATATAATTTATGAACTTTAGGGTTGATAGAAAGGGTGCTATTCATTGACGAAAAAAAAAAAAATTAAGTTAGGGACCTTTTCAAATTTATACTCAGGGGATTGTTTTCTGAATGTATGCTAAGTTTCAGGAATTCGAATTACTGAAAAAAAATTCTCTTATGTTTGTTTCAAGATAGGAAAATGTCTTTTGTATATATATATATATGATAAAAGTAAAATATTTTAAAAACTAAGAGAGATAGCGACATGCAGTTTTCAAATTTGAATTCAGGGGGTGTTTTTCGATATGTACACTAAGTTTCAGGATTTCGAATTACTGAAAAAAAAATTCTCTTATGTTTGTTTCAAGATAGGAAAATGTCTTTTGTGTATACCATGATAAAAGTAAAATATTTTAAAAACCAAGAGAGATAGCGACTTGTAGTTTTCAAATTTGAATTCAGGGGGTGTTTTTCGACATGTACACTAAGTTTCAGGAATTCGAATTACTGAAAAAAAAATCTGCCATGTTTGTTTCAAGATAGGAAAATGTCTTGTGTGTATATATATGTATATGTATATATATGTATGTATATATATATGTATGTGTATGTATGTATATGTATGTATATATATATATATATATATATATATATATATATATATATATATATATATATATATATATATATATATATATATATATATATATATATATATATATATATATATATATATATATATATATATATATATATATATATATATATATATATATATATATATATATATATATATATATATATATATATATATATATATATATATATATATATATATATATATATATATATATATATATATATATATATATATATATATATATATATATATATATATATATATATATATATATATATATATATATATATATATATATATATATATATATATATGATAAAAGGAAAATATTTAAAAAACTAATAGAGATAGCGACTTGCAGTTTTCAAATTTGAATTCAGGGGGTGTTTTTCTATATGTACACTAAGTTTCAGGAATTCGAATTACTGGAAAAAAAAATTCTGTCATGTTTGTTTCAAGATAGGAAAATGTCTTTTGGGTATACCATGATAAAAGTATAATATGTTAAAAACTAAGTGAAATAGGGATTTGCAGTTTTCAAATTTGAATGTTTTCTGTATGTATATTAAGTTTCAGAAATTTGAATTGGAAAAACCAACTTTAGGGCTCAAAATTTCTGAAACTAAGTAAGATAGGAACTTGTACGTTTCATATTTGATTTGCACATGTATCTTTGTATATATAAGCAAAATTTTACAATTGTTGAAATATTGACAAATACTTTTCTACAGTAAATTTCAGCTTTAGATATTAATAGAGAAAAGTGGTATTAATAATACAGATAAATACAATTTGCAGATACAATAAATAAGTTATTACATTTATAATTTTATTAACAAATTATTTCTTTTTTTTGCAGATGATCACGTTTTCGACGTTCCAGTGGTAAGAGACGCAGACATAGCGACTTGGAGAACCCTTTCGTGTGTCTACAGTATCCTGGGGCTTCTCTCCGGACCTGGTGGACATGATTTCGTTGTTGGATCAGGAAACCATCCCCTGCGGTATCGTGAAGTCGTGAACCGGTTCGCCAGATCTCCATACTTGAAATTCTATGAAATATAAATGTGAGAGTTAAACTATATATTCCACTAAACTTTGTCATGCGTTATTTCACATTCTTATTTATTACTCCTACATGGTTAAAGATAGCAACTTGCACAATGAAAATTTGGAATCTACATAAAATTCTCTGTAAGATACGTCTGATTTTAAATTTTAACTTCGATTGGTTTAGGAGTTACGGGGCGTTAAAATACATGTATTTTCATCAAATTTTCTCTGTACATTTGTTTCATATTTTCATTTATCACTACTACAAGAATAAAGATAGTAAATAGGGAAGTAAAAATTTATATTTTACATAAAATTCGTTATTGGCAGACACATTTGTTTTGTGTTCAACAACTTAGAAGAAATGTAAATGTAATATCAAAGGTTCGTACTTACCTATGGTGAATTTTCATAATATATCATCCGCTGTTGTATCATCACTGTAATATATCATCATCGGCGATTTTCGCAGATCAGAATACACTTTGTAGTAAATATTACGTAACACTCCAATTAGAATAACTTGTATAACACTTGGTATTAGAAAAACAATACACCACACTTTTACGGACAATTATACATATTTTAATAAAAGGAAAGACTTTTTTTTTATATACCTATACAGCAAAACGTGTAGTAAACTAACTCACGACACAATTTACTTTTGACTAAGGATTAAATAATGAACACTAACGGGAGGACAGAGACTTATGCAACATTTTAAATAATATCTAAAAAAATAAGAAGCAGAAATACCTACGTTGTATAAGTTAAAATGAATTTTGAATATTTAAATTTTATTGTAAATAATAATGTACATATGAACATTTAAATTTAATGCACTATTAACTTATTAAATTTAGATTTCTTTTATAAAATTTAAACAAATTGTAAATTATTTAAAGTTATTTAAATAATTTTTAAAAAGTTTATAGGGTAAATCTAACATTTTTAAAATATATCGCGAACTATACGATGTAAATAGAGAACGATTTCAATAAAAATTTCAAACTTTTTCGTTGCTATATGGCACTACACGATTATTCACACGCACACGATGTTCACTTCACCAAAGACTGAAAGGAACTGAAGTCTTTCTTCTAAAAACATAATATTAATATTATCACGTAATACCCCCACTCTAATTAAGTGTTTATTTCTTGTATCTTTTGGACTTTGGCGCTCAAAATAAACAATGTTTATGTTTTTTTACAGGTTTTGCAAAGGGCCTAGTACACCCAGCAGTAGGATACGGTAACTACAACACTGGATGAAGATAATAAATGACTTTTTATGAGCATAAATGAATAAAAGAACAGTTTTTTTACCTTTCCCATGTAATAACAAAAGAGACAGGGAAATATCTTAATTTTTACGGATTTTCCGAATTTTTCTATGCTATCTTTTAGTATTAAGTTCTTTAGGTACGAAAATAACCATCCGACAGGAGTCCGCCCTTTTATAAAGGGCTAAGGGCTTATTTGAGCCCTTAGGGAAAATTTGACCACGGATTTCATTTATGCAGATCCAAGTAGGTTTAACAACACTTGTCCGGATTTTCTAGCTCTTTTAGTTCAGGAATTAGCGTATGCCCTTCGCCACAAACTTGAAGGGCAAATATATTGTAAACCAAAGGGTTTTCATCAAATCTGTGCAAGCCAATGGAAAGCGGGGGTTCGAATCTCCCCGATTCGCTATTTTCCGGCCCTTAAGCCCTATAAATTAACGAATTTAAGTGTTAGTCCCTTTAAAAAACTTTAAGGGCCCATATCTCGAAAACGGCTGGGTTTTCAGCGTTTTCCTTAAAACGCTGTTCCTTAGGGGAATTCGAATGAGTAATATAGGGTCAAATTACATCATACCAAAGTTTGAAGGGCGTAGGGCAACATTTTTTATAATAAGGGTTTTTGAAAATTTTCAAACATTTTTTGATTTTTTTTGTTTATACCAAAATTTTATTATTTATTTTTTAAGCACTATAAGCAATAAAATAACCATACGTAGAACTCTTTCTCATTCCTCTTCCCCAGATACTATGGAAAATTTTCGGCTCAAAATGCGACACTTTTTAATTAAGAAATGCTTTATATCTCCTAAACCACAAAAGGTTGAAGGGCCGGACAAGGTTTTTTAGACTAATTACGACCCGTAGAACACGAATCCGGTCTCACATTTAAAATATGAGAACTCTTTTCATTTCTGTTATCCGGATACCATCGAAAATTTTCGATTCAAAAACTGAGTAAATTTTGGTCATTGACCCCAAAAATTGGGTTAAGAAAAGTGTTGTAGCTCGTAAACTACAGAAGTTAGAAGGGCCGGACAGGGTTTTTTAGACTAATTACGGCCCATAGAACACGAATCCGGCCTCACATTTAAAATATGAGAACTCTTTTCATTCCTGTTATCCGGATACCATAAAAAATTTTCGACTCAAAAACTGAGTAAAATTGAGTTAAATTGGGTTTAAAAAAAGTGTTATAGCTCCAAAACTACAAAAGCTAGAAAGGCTGCACACGGTTTTTTAGACTAATTACGACCCGTAGAACACGAATCCGGTCTCACATTTAAAATATGAGAACTCTTTTCATTCCTGTTATCCGGATACCATCAAAAATTTTCGACTCAAAAACTGAGTAAAATTGAGTAAAATTGGGTTTAAAAAAAGTGTTATAGCTCCAAAACTACAAAAGCTAGAAAGGCTGGACAGGGTTTTTTAGACTAATTACGACCCGTAGAACACGAATCCGGTCTCACATTTAAAATATGAGAACTCTTTTCATTCCTGTTATCCGGATACCATCAAAAATTTTCGACTCAAAAACTGAGTAAAATTGAGTAAAATTGGGTTTAAAAAAAGTGTTATAGCTCCAAAACTACAAAAGCTAGAAAGGCTGCACACGGTTTTTTAGACTAATTACGACCCGTAGAACACGAATCCGGTCTCACATTTAAAATATGAGAACTCTTTTCATTTCTGTTATCCGGATACCATCGAAAATTTTCGATTCAAAAACTGAGTAAATTTTGGTCATTGACCCCAAAAATTGGGTTAATAAAAGTGTTGTAGCTCGTAAAATACAGAAGTTAGAAGGGCCGGACAGGGTTGTTTAGACTGATTACGACCCATAGAACACGAATCCGGTCTCACATTTAAAATATAAGAACTCTTTTCATTCCTGTTATCCTGATACCATCAAAAATTTTCGATTCAAAATTTGGGTAGTTATGTTAAAAAAAAATATATCTCAAAAACTATAAGAGCTAGAACGGCCGGACAAGTTCTATTAAACTAATTACAATCCGTAGAACACGAATGAACATTAAAAATTTATCATGTCTTATTTCCTTTATAAATGCTACATAACTACATATTTCCCTGTCTCTTTGTTCTGGTATTTCCCCCTGAAATAAATGACGGGTTGTTAAATAAAAATTGTATATAACTTTATTTGTATTTTATAAAAAAATATGCTTAGGGATGTTTAAATAATAGTGTGTATAAATTTTACTTGTATTTGTAATTGTTGTATTTCATGTAACTACCCTTAATGTACTTTATAAATAAATATACTTACCTTTGCCCTGAAAAATTAGGATTAGGGATGTATAAATAATAGTTTGTATAAATTTCACTTGTATTTATTGTTTATTTGTATTTTACAATGTTGTATTTCATATAACTACCCTTAATATACTATGTAAATAAATGATATACTTACCCTTATCCTGAAAAATTTGAAATAGGGATGTTTAAATAATAGTTTGTATTAATTTTACTTGTATTTATTGTTTATTTGTATTTTACAATGTTGTATTTCATAAAACTACCCTTAATATACTATGTAAATAAATGATATACTTACCCTTGTCCTGAAAAATTAGAAATAGGGATGTTTTAAATAATAGTATGTATAAATTTCACTTGTATTTATTGTTTATTTGTATTTTACATTGTTGTATTTCATGTAACTACCCTTAATGTACAATATATTATATAATAAGATATAAATTGTTTATTTTTTACTCCTTTACTGCCCCTATACGTATATAGTTCTTAAAAGGGCCGCTAGAGGGCAGCACCTATTGAAAAGGGGTTTGCGCCTAAAATATAGGCAACCAGAAATTCTACTCCACTTTGAACATACATACGTACATACATCATTTTAGTGTTATACCTAATGGGAATTTGACCCACTAAATATGGGACGTTTACTATGGGAATTTGAGTTGTTAAATATGGGACGAAAATGCTCTAAAAAAGATGTATACCTACTGGGAATTTAACCCACTAAATATGGGACGTTTACATGGGAATTTGAGTTTTTTAAAATGGGATGAAAATTTTTCGTCAAATTTGGTAATAGTAAACGTCCCATGTTAAACGAGTTAAATTCCCATTAGGTATACTCCAAAATGATGTATGTACGTACGTATGTACACAAATGAAATTTTTTTGGGTTAAATTTACTCTAAGTTGAACCGTTTATCGACAGGTGCTGCACCCTGGTGGCTGTTTTAAAAACTACATACGTGTGGGGACTTAGAAAAAAAAATCAAATTTTCAACAATACAAAATATATTTATATTATTAAAAATTACACAAGACTTTTTCTTAAAAATGAAAGTTTATTGCTAATACAAGAGACTGTTTAACATTATAATAAAGTGTTATTAGATTTGTTGACAAATTTAGTAACAATTGTGAACAGAATTATAACACAAAAGAAACTTAAAAGACACTTGTGTTTGAAAATTCTGTTTATAGTTATTTCTCACTAAGTTTGTTTAACAAATTTGGTGACAATCTTTTAACGTTGTCAAACAGGCTTTAGTTGTAAGTTAGAAATGTGTTTCAGAAAGTAAAACTATCATTATCTGATTGTAAATATTATAAACTATTCTACATCTTTATTTTGTAATAAAAATAACTTATATTACAAAATAAAGATGTAGAATATTTATAATATTTACAATCAGAATAATGATAGTTTTACTTTCTGAAACACATTTCTAACTTACAACTAAAGCCTGTTTGACAACGTTAAAAGATTGTCACCAAATTTGTTAAACAAACTTAGTGAGAAATAATTATGAACAGAATTTACAAACACAAGTGTCTTTTAAGTTTCTTTTGTGTTATAATTCTGTTCACAATTGTTACTAAATTTGTCAACAAATCTAATAACAATTTATAATAGTGTCGAACACGATTTAGTTATAAAACTAAAATGTTTGTTCCCAAATAAAATTTTCATTATTATAGTTGTATTATTTGTTGTTAATTATTTTGCATTTTTATTTTGTGGACTGAATAAAAATGCAATAAAATTGAACACAAATAATATAACCATAATTTTATTTGGTAACAAACATTTCAGTTTTATAACTAATACGAAACTCTACATTAATATTATTTGTTTTAAAGTAAAATAATACTATATTTATTTAAGTTTTAAAGTAAAATGATACTATATTGTAGAGTTTCGTTTACAATAGTAATTTAACAAATGATATCTTGGTGGTCCCTAAATAAGATTCCTTGTTCCCATTTTTAAAGGTACAAAGATTTCTTATTCAGTTGAAGACCGTTTGACATTAAAATAAATTGTTATTAGATTTGTTGACAAATTTAGTAACAATTGTGAACAGAATTACAACACAAAAGAAACGTAGAAGATATTTGTGTTTGAAAATTCTGTTCATAATTATTTCCCAACTAAGTTTGTTAACAAATTTGGTGACAATTTTTTAACGTTACCAAACAGGCTTTAATTGTAAAATTGAAATGTTTGTTACCAAGTAAAATTATCATTATTTTGGTTGCAGATATTATAAACTATTTTGAATCTTTATTTTGTAATAAAAGTAACTTCTATTACAAAATAAAGATACAAAATAATTGGTATTTACTATCAAAATAATGATAATTTTGCTCGGTAACAAACATTTTAATTTTACAACTAAAGCCTGTTTGACACGTTAAAAAATTGTCACCAAATTTGTTAACGAGAAATAATTATGAGCAGAATATTTAAACATTAATGCCTTTTACGTTTCTTTTGTGTTATAATTCTGTTCACAATTGTTACTAAATTTGTCAACAAATCTAATAACAAATTATGACAATGTCAAACATGGTTTAGTTATAAAACTAAAACGTTTGTTACCGAATAAAATTATCATTATTATAGTTGTATTACTTGTTGTTAATTATTTTGCATCTTTATTCTGTGACTGAATAAAGATGCAGTAGAATTGAACACAAATAATATAACCATAATTTTATTTGGTAACAAACATTTCAGTTTTATAACTAATACGAAACTCTACATTAATATTATTTAAGTTTTAAGGTAAAATAATGCTATATTAAGTAGAGTTTCGTTTACAATACTAATTTAACAAATTAAATCTTAGTGGTCCCTAAATAAGATTCCTTGTTCCCATTTTTAAAGGTACAAAGATTTCTTATTCAGTTGAAGACCGTTTCCGAAACTTTATATTATATTATATATTTTGTTACCACCCAAACCTCCCACTTACCAAAATATATAATATTTATTAATACAAAGTTTCGTTTACAATATTTAAAATCTAACTTTGCCCTGACCGCGTCTAAATACTTAATAATAATTACAATTTTTCACTTAAACTACCTACTTTACAACTAAAGGAACATGGGTATTAATTTAAAATAAACGCAATAAAAGTTTGTTTTATTGTACATACATTTTAAACAAATGAAGAAGCCATGGTCTGCGTCTCCAATCGGCACTGCAATCTTGAAGATAGTGGCGGTGGGGAGTTTTTTTTAACTTTAAAACTATCTTAGAACTAAAAACGAACCCTATATTTAATAAATAGTATATATCAGGGAAACACCGCCCTTAAATGCCAAACCCACGTTCCCTTATATATACCATTTATTAAATACAGTTTCGTGTACAATAATACTTATAATCTAACTTAAATTATTGTAGTTCCCCCCCCCCCCCCCCCCCCCAAATTAAGTTAGTGAAGTGCGCAAACCTATCTTACGTTAAGATCTATTTCAAAGAAAAACAAATCTAAAAAAGCCTATCTTACGTTAATAACGATTTCAAAGAAAAGCAAGTCTAAAAATGTCAAGTTACGTTAATTTTTCTCTCTCTCTCTCGAAAAGCAAAAACAACCCTTCCTACTTATATCTAAGCTATCTTATGTCTACGCGAACTATCTTATATCTAGATAAAACTAAGCTAAAGGCGTGTGAGAGAGAAAGAGTACGAGCTAAGCAAATGGTGAGCACGCCGTGGCGTCGAACGCCGTTGTTGGTACTCACCGGAAGTTTACGAGGGGGTTAAGCCGACCCCACGCGATGCCAAGCATTTACGGCCTGCAAACCGAACTAGATAGAGACCAGGCCAGCAGTTAAATGTAACTGACTAGGCTGGACGCCAACCTACCTAGCTACTCCCGGAGACATTCGCCCGCGCCTCTCGCGGATACCCTACACCGAACGCGGTTATTAACCCGTGTGCTCAACAAAGTTCATTCAAACAAAAACTTTACCTATTCGTTGCCATTACCATTAAATGATGATTACGTTGCCTCCGGATGAGGAGAGCACATATGGCCATAAGAAAGCTTCCTGTGTAATTATTCTTCTTAATCTCCCTTGAGCCCTTGATCCCATCACATGAGAGTGAAGCGATAACAACAGGGTTTACAAGGTTTTACGCTGGTACATATCAGTCCACTCAATTATGGCTATCGCGCACGAACCTACCTACCCAGCCCCTCTGACCGTGTTAAGTTAATTGAAAAAAGGAACCCGAACACCCCCAACAAGTTTCGCAACTGTTACCTCCTTCCTGACTCATTCTATTGATATTAATAAAGAAAAGAAGAAGAAGAAAATAAAATTACTACATCAAAAATTTAAAAAATTACTGCAATTAAGAAAAATTGTAACCCCATCCACTCACTGATTCATACCCCGATACGTCCTTATTTTCTTTTCACAAGCACTCTCCCTAGCTACCGTCTGGGTAAGCCGCGGGTACGGTTACCGGTGCAACCGTAGACGCACGATTTTAGGATGATCGCCACGGGATGCACTTCAAATTAATCAATTTATTTTTAATTTTTAAAGAAAACGCGTGTTTGCTCGACGGCGCGATGAGCCAAAGTTTAATTAAAACCTGAAAATACATTTCCAAGAACTTAAAACTATAGTATTCCTCACGTACGAATGGCATTGCGCAAGTTCAATTCGCTTTATAATCTGTGCTGACAAAATTATCTTTTCCTGCATCAAGAAATGCACAAGCAGTCATTATTGATACATCACGTGACACTAAAATGTTAAAACACACGTTAATGTATACGAACTATGTTCATTATTTCAAATTATTTCCTAAACAGAGTTACAACAGACGGTTGCCTTATGAACCGATTCTATAAACTGTGACAAAAAAAAACTACTTCAATTACGTGTCTAACAAGCTTACACTTTATTGTGCGCAATGCCATTCTTACGTAAATAATACTAACACTTATAAAGCTACTACTTATAAAGCTACTATTATTTTAATCTTCTAGATGTCCGATTCCTGAAAGACAAATGCTAATCAATTGTTCCCACATATTAATTTTATAGATAAATAGTCGATATTTCAATTTCAAATTGTTTGGATATCATAAGGACATTTATTAAAGTTATATTTAATTTACTACAGTACTCAAAACTGAATTTGAGTTCTAGATAATATTTAGGCATATAGTCATATTCCTTTGACTATAAGTTCTCATGGTTGAGTATGAGAACAAAATAATAATAATTCATAGTCATATTCCCTAGACTATACGTTCTCATGGCTGAATATGAGAACCAGATAATAATTAAGCATATAATCATATTCCTTTGACTATAAGTTCTCATGGTTGAGTATGAGAACAAAATAATAATAATGCATAGTCATATTCCCTAGACTATACGTTCTCATGGCTGAGTATGAGAACAAGATAATAAATAGGCATAGAATCATATTCCTTTGACTGTAAGTTCTCATGGTTGATCATGAGTACAAGATAGTATTTTATAAACGTTACATCTACGAAAAAAATAAAGTTTTATACCAGTTCATCCATCGATGGCCGCCTACGTCGAAGATTTGTCTGGTGCTCAAGCTATCCTTAAAGTTGCAAACTAAAGAAGCTTTTGTAAAACTGCTTCAGAATATCTGCAGTGTTGAAATCCATACATCGAAAGTTGTATCCAAATTTGTCAAGTTTCTTGACGCATCAGACCAACAAAGATCTTCCTATTAAGTATTAATTATTAGTTTGTGGTATTCCTTAAACCATTTAAAAAACCGTTGGATACAATTTCGTATGGCAAGACACTTGTACAATGCGATAATTTATCCAACAGATTTAAATGGTTACAAATACATTTGAAATTTTCTTTAATTTGACATTTCGAAAGCACATTTCATAAAAAATAGTACAGAGAAGGCCACCCAGTTACTACACTCAAACAACGTAAGATAAACATTCACATATTAACATTTTATACTTCATTTCACATAAGAAAATAGTGATGAGAAGATAGATGCAGATTGATCTTCTCTATGCACTATTATAATGACAACAGAAATATAAAATAATAAATAATAGTATTAGCCAATAACTAGATTCGAACTAGTTAATTTTTTATTCTACGATTCGACTCGTAGACTTTAAAGTATTGTTGCGTTACCAACAATATTAGCTGTTCCAACAAAAATAATGACAACAGAAATATAAAATAATAAATAATAGTATTAGCCAATAACTAGATTTGAACTAGTTAATTTTTTATTCTACGATTCGACTCGTAGACTTTAAAGTATTGTTGCATTACCAACAATATTAGCTGTTCCAACAAAAATAATGACAACAGAAATATAAAATAATAAATAATAGTATTAGCCAATAACTAGATTTGAACTAGTTAATTTTTTATTCTACGATTCGACTCGTAGACTTTAAAGTATTGTTGCATTACCAACAATATTAGCTGTTCCAACAAAAATAATGACAACAGAAATATAAAATAATAAATAATAGTATTAGCCAATAACTAGATTTGAACTAGTTAATTTTTTATTCTACGATTCGACTCGTAGACTTTAAAGTATTGTTGCGTTAACAACAATATTAGCTGTTCCAACAAAAATAATGACAACAGAAATATAAAATAATAAATAATAGTATTAGCCAATAACTAGATTTGAACTAGTTAATTTTTTATTCTACGATTCGACTCGTAGACTTTAAAGTATTGTTGCGTTAACAACAATATTAGCTGTTCCAACAAAAAATAATGACAACAGAAATATAAAATAAGAGATAAATATAAATATGCACTTACATTTGGTGATTTCTTGCTGTCTGAACCGCTAGGATTATATTTTGTTCTTTTAAATTTGTATCTGAACATTCTGAACCACTAGGATTCTGTTCTCTGCTCTTTTAAATTTATATCTCGACTCTGGATATTATTTCAAATGGTTTGGAACACTGCAGATTCGATGATTTCTTCTGAAAAGAAAATATTTCATTGTAATATACAATAAAATTATCAATTCGTTTGACATTAGTTTACTTGATAAAGAATATTGACATAAAAATAATTTATAGTTGAAATATTGTTTAAATTTACTATTATTGATAATTTGCAACAATATGAAACCCCAAATATATGTACTTTAAATGAATAAAATTACACTTACAAATCAAGTACATCTTTTGCTCGTTTTAACCTTTAAACTTTGCTATATATTTAGTCAAAAATACGAATGGATACATCACTGACAACTTTACTAATCGATTTTTGGTAAAAAGATGAACAAATTCACTAATTTTCAGAATAATTATTGAAGTAATTCAACTTTTATGGATCAAAGTACGTAGACAAAACGAAATCAAACAACGTGTACAAAATGGCGTTTGTAGAAAGTTGTTGTACTATCCAACCTACATAACATTGACTCTGATATCAGCGCCAGAATGTTCGAACTAAACGCCGACAGATTAATAAATTCTAATTAAGAGAAAATGATACTTTACATTTAAATACAGGGTGATCGGATTTTTACTCGGATAGTGACTATTTGAAGTTACCATTTTTTTATTATTTGCTTTGTCTAACTGTACCAGAGGGGTACGACAATTGAAAGTTTCAACACATATGTACAAAAGTTCATAGAATAGAATAGCGCAAAGCGCGTCACTGTATCTTTTACCGTTCATTAGTTATAGGCCGGCAAAGCGAAAAAACCATCAGAGGATTCTAATCAAAATAAAAATTTCTATTTTGGATACTAAGGCCTAGGGAATTTTTTAATTATTTTTCCCGTAATCAACATGTCTGAATTAAGGGAAAATGATACTTTACATTTAAATACAGGGTCGTCGGATTTTTACTCGGATAATGACTATTTGAAGTTACCATTTTTTTATTATTTGCTTTGTCTAACTGTACCAGAGGGGTACGACAATTGAAAGTTTCAACACATATGTACAAAAGTTCATAGAATCGAATGGCGCAAAGCGCGTTACTGTATCTTTTACCGTTCATTAGTTATAGGCCGGCAAAGCGAAAAAACCATCAGAGGATTCTAATCAAAATAAAAATTTCTATTTTGGATACTAAGGCCTAGGGAATTTTTTAATTATTTTCCCCGTAATCAACATGTCTGAATTAAGGGAAAATGATACTTTACATTTAAATACAGGCTGATCGGATTTTTACTCGGATAATGACTATTTGAAGTTACCATTTTTTTATTATTTGCTTTGTCTAACTGTACCAGAACGGTACGACAATTGAAAGTGTCATCACATATGTACAAAAGTTCATAGAATCGAATGGCGCAAAGCGCGTTACTGTATCTTTTACCGTTCATTAGTTATAGGCCGGCAAAGCGAAAAAACCATCAGAGGATTCTAATCAAAATAAAAATTTCTATTTTGGGTACTAAGGCCTACGGAATTTTTTAATTATTTTTCCCGTACTCAACATGTCTGAATTAAGGGAAAATGATACTTTACATTTAAATACAGGCTGATCGGATTTTTACTCGGATAATGACTATTTGAAGTTACCATTTTTTTATTATTTGCTTTGTCTAACTGTACCAGAAGGGTACGACAATTGAAAGTTTCAACACATATGTACAAAAGTTCATAGAATCGAATGGCGCAAAGCGCGTTACTGTATCTTTTACCGTTCATTAGTTATAGGCCGGCAAAGCGAAAAAACCATCAGAGGATTCTAATCAAAATAAAAATTTCTATTTTGGATACTAAGGCCTAGGGAATTTTTTAATTATTTTTCCCGTAATCAACATGTCTGAATTAAGGGAAAATGATACTTTACATTTAAATACAGGCTGATCGGATTTTTACTCGGATAATGACTATTTGAAGTTACCATTTTTTTATTATTTGCTTTGTCTAACTGTACCAGAAGGGTACGACAATTGAAAGTTTCAACACATATGTACAAAAGTCCTTGAATCAAATGGCGCAAAGCGCGTCACTGTATCTTTTACCGTTCATTAGTTATAGGCCGGCAAAGCGAAAAAACCATCAGAGGATTCTAATCACAATAAAAATTTTTATTTTGGATACTAACGCCTAGGGAAATTTTTAATTATTTTTCCCGTAATCAACATGTCTGAATTAAGGGAAAATGATACTTTACATTTAAATACAGAGTGATCGGATTTTTACTCGGATAATGACTATTTGAAGTTACCATTTTTTTATTATTTGCTTTGTCTAACTGTACCAGAACGGTACGACAATTGAAAGTTTCAACACATATGTACAAAAGTTCATAGAATCGAATGGCGCAAAGCGCGTTACTGTATCTTTTACCGTTCATTAGTTATAGGCCGGCAAAGCGAAAAAACCATTAGAGGATTCTAATCAAAATAAAAATTTCTATTTTGGATACTAAGGCCTAGGGAATTTTTTAATTATTTTTCCCGTAATCAACATGTCTGAATTAAGGGAAAATGATACTTTACATTTAAATACAGGCTGATCGGATTTTTACTCGGATAATGACTATTTGAAGTTACCATTTTTTTATTATTTGCTTTGTCTAACTGTACCAGAGAGGTACGATAGTTGAAATTTTGAACATATATGTACAAAAGTTCATAGAATCGAATGGCGCAGAGCGAGTTACTGTATCTTTTACCGTTCATTAGTTATAGGCCGGCAAAGCGAAAAAACCATCAGAGGATTCTAATCAAAATAAAAATTTCTATTTTGGATACTTAAGATCTAGGGAATTTTTTAATTATTTTTCCCGTAATCAACATGTCTGAATTAAGGGAAAATGATACTTTACATTTAAATACAGGGTGATCGGATTTTTACTCGGATAATGACTATTTGAAGTTACCATTTTTTTATTATTTGCTTTGTCTAACTGTACCAGAGAGGTACGATAGTTGAAATTTTGAACATATATGTACAAAAGTTCATAGAATCGAATGGCGCAGAGCGAGTTACTGTATCTTTTACCGTTCATTAGTTATAGGCCGGCAAAGCGAAAAAACCATCAGAGGATTCTAATCAAAATAAAAATTTCTATTTTGGATACTTAAGATCTAGGGAATTTTTTAATTATTTTTCCCGTAATCAACATGTCTGAATTAAGGGAAAATGATACTTTACATTTAAATACAGGCTGATCGGATTTTTACTCGGATAATGACTATTTGAAGTTACCATTTTTTTATTATTTGCTTTGTCTAACTGTACCAGAGAGGTACGATAGTTGAAATTTTGAACATATATGTACAAAAGTTCATAGAATCGAATGGCGCAGAGCGAGTTACTGTATCTTTTACCGTTCATTAGTTATAGGCCGGCAAAGCGAAAAAACCATCAGAGGATTCTAATCAAAATAAAAATTTCTATTTTGGATACTTAAGATCTAGGGAATTTTTTAATTATTTTTCCCGTAATCAACATGTCTGAATTAAGGGAAAATGATACTTTACATTTAAATACAGGCTGATCGGATTTTTACTCGGATAATGACTATTTGAAGTTACCATTTTTTTATTATTTGCTTTGTCTAACTGTACCAGAGAGGTACGATAGTTGAAATTTTGAACATATATGTACAAAAGTTCATAGAATCGAATGGCGCAGAGCGAGTTACTGTATCTTTTACCGTTCATTAGTTATAGGCCGGCAAAGCGAAAAAACCATCAGAGGATTCTAATCAAAATAAAAATTTCTATTTTGGATACTTAAGATCTAGGGAATTTTTTAATTATTTTTCCCGTAATCAACATGTCTGAATTAAGGGAAAATGATACTTTACATTTAAATACAGGGTGATCGGATTTTTACTCGGATAATGACTATTTGAAGTTACCATTTTTTTATTATTTGCTTTGTCTAACTGTACCAGAGAGGTACGATAGTTGAAATTTTGAACATATATGTACAAAAGTTCATAGAATCGAATGGCGCAGAGCGAGTTACTGTATCTTTTACCGTTCATTAGTTATAGGCCGGCAAAGCGAAAAAACCATCAGAGGATTCTAATCAAAATAAAAATTTCTATTTTGGATACTTAAGATCTAGGGAATTTTTTAATTATTTTTCCCGTAATCAACATGTCTGAATTAAGGGAAAATGATACTTTACATTTAAATACAGGCTGATCGGATTTTTACTCGGATAATGACTATTTGAAGTTACCATTTTTTTATTATTTGCTTTGTCTAACTGTACCAGAGAGGTACGATAGTTGAAATTTTGAACATATATGTACAAAAGTTCATAGAATCGAATGGCGCAGAGCGAGTTACTGTATCTTTTACCGTTCATTAGTTATAGGCCGGCAAAGCGAAAAAACCATCAGAGGATTCTAATCAAAATAAAAATTTCTATTTTGGATACTTAAGATCTAGGGAATTTTTTAATTATTTTTCCCGTAATCAACATGTCTGAATTAAGGGAAAATGATACTTTACATTTAAATACAGGCTGATCGGATTTTTACTCGGATAATGACTATTTGAAGTTACCATTTTTTTATTATTTGCTTTGTCTAACTGTACCAGAGAGGTACGATAGTTGAAATTTTGAACATATATGTACAAAAGTTCATAGAATCGAATGGCGCAGAGCGAGTTACTGTATCTTTTACCGTTCATTAGTTATAGGCCGGCAAAGCGAAAAAACCATCAGAGGATTCTAATCAAAATAAAAATTTCTATTTTGGATACTTAAGATCTAGGGAATTTTTTAATTATTTTTCCCGTAATCAACATGTCTGAATTAAGGGAAAATGATACTTTACATTTAAATACAGGCTGATCGGATTTTTACTCGGATAATGACTATTTGAAGTTACCATTTTTTTATTATTTGCTTTGTCTAACTGTACCAGAGAGGTACGATAGTTGAAATTTTGAACATATATGTACAAAAGTTCATAGAATCGAATGGCGCAAAGCGCGTCACTGTATCTTTTACCGTTCATTAGTTATAGGCCGGCAAAGCGAAAAAACCATCAGAGGATTCTAATCAAAATAAAAATTTCTATTTTGGTACTAAGGACTAGGGAATTTTTTAATTATTTTTCCCGTAATCAACATGTCTGAATTAAGGGAAAATGATAATTTACATTTAAATACAGGGTGATCAGATTTTTAGTCGGATAATGACTATTTGAAGTTACCATTTTTTTATTATTTGCTTTGTCTAACTGTACCAGAACGGTACGACAATTGAAAGTGTCATCACATATGTACAAAAATTCATAGAATCGAATGGCGCAAAGCGCGTCACTGTATCTTTTACCGTTCACTAGTTATAGGCCGGCAAAGCGAAAAAACCATCAGAGGATTCTAATCAAAATAAAAATTTCTATTTTGGATACTAAGGCCTAGGGAATTTTTTAATTATTTTTCCCGTAATCAACATGTCTGAATTAAGGGAAAATGATACTTTACATTTAAATACAGTGTGATCGGATTTTTACTCGGATAATGACTATTTGAAGTTACCATTTTTTTTATTATTTGCTTTGTCTAACTGTACCAGAAGGGTACGACAATTGAAAGTTTCAACACATATGTACAAAAGTTCATAGAATCGAATGGCGCAAAGCGCGTCACTGTATCTTTTACCGTTCATTAGTTATAGGCCGGCAAAGCGAAAAAAACCATCAGAGGATTCTAATCAAAATAAAAATTTCTATTTTGGATACAAAGGCCTAGGGAATTTTTTAATAATTTTTCCCGTAATCAACATGTCTGAATTAAGGGAAAATGATACTTTACATTTAAATACAGGGTGATCGGATTTTTACTCGGATAATGACTATTTGAAGTTACCATTTTTTTATTATTTGCTTTGTCTAACTGTACCAGAGAGGTACGATAGTTGAAATTTTGAACATATATGTACAAAAGTTCATAGAATCGAATGGCGCAGAGCGAGTTACTGTATCTTTTACCGTTCATTAGTTATAGGCCGGCAAAGCGAAAAAACCATCAGAGGATTCTAATCAAAATAAAAATTTCTATTTTGGATACTTAAGATCTAGGGAATTTTTTAATTATTTTTCCCGTAATCAACATGTCTGAATTAAGGGAAAATGATACTTTACATTTAAATACAGGCTGATCGGATTTTTACTCGGATAATGACTATTTGAAGTTACCATTTTTTTTATTATTTGCTTTGTCTAACTGTACCAGAAGGGTACGACAATTGAAAGTTTCAACACATATGTACAAAAGTTCATAGAATCGAATGGCGCAAAGCGCGTTACTGTATCTTTTACCGTTCATTAGTTATAGGCCGGCAAAGCGAAAAAACCATCAGAGGATTCTAATCAAAATAAAAATTTCTATTTTGGATACTAAGGCCTAGGGAATTTTTAAATTATTTTTCCCGTAATCAACATGTCTGAATTAAGGGAAAATGATACTTTACATTTAAATACAGGGTGATCGGATTTTTACTCGGATAATGACTATTTGAAGTTACCATTTTTTTATTATTTGCTTTGTCTAACTGTACCAGAGGGGTACGATAGTTGAAATTTTGAACATATATGTACAAAAGTTCATAGAATCGAATGGCGCAAAGCGCGTCACTGTATCTTTTACCGTTCATTAGTTATAGGCCGGCAAAGCGAAAAAACCATCAGAGGATTCTAATCAAAATAAAAATTTCTATTTTGGATACTAAGGCCTAGGGAATTTTTTAATTATTTTTCCCGTAATCAACATGTCTGAATTAAGGGAAAATGATACTTTACATTTAAATACAGGCTGATCGGATTTTTACTCGGATAATGACTATTTGAAGTTACCATTTTTTTATTATTTGCTTTGTCTAACTGTACCAGAGGGGTACGATAGTTGAAATTTTAAACATATATGTACAAAAGTTCATAGAATCGAATGGCGCAAAGCGCGTCACTGTATCTTTTACCGTTCATTAGTTATAGGCCGGTAAATCGAAAAAACCATCAGAGGATTCTAATCAAAATAAAAATTTCTATTTTGGATACTAAGGCCTAGGGAATTTTTTAATTATTTTTCCCGTAATCAACATGTCTGAATTAAGGGAAAATGATACTTTACATTTAAATACAGGCTGATCGGATTTTTACTCGGATAATGACTACTTGAAGTTACCATTTTTTTATTATTTGCTTTGTCTAACTGTACCAGAGGGGTACGATAGTTGAAATTTTGAACATATATGTACAAAAGTTCATAGAATCGAATGGCGCAAAGCGCGTCACTGTATCTTTTACCGTTCATTAGTTATAGGCCGGCAAAGCGAAAAAAACATCAGAGGATTCTAATCAAAATAAAAATTTCTATTTTGGATACTAAGGCCTAGGGAATTTTTTAATTATTTTTCCCGTAATCAACATGTATTAAGGGAAAATGATACTTTACATTTAAATACAGGGTGATCGGATTTTTACTCGGATAATGACTATTTGAAGTTACCAATTTTTTTATTATTTGCTTTGTCTAACTGTACCAGAAGGGTACGACAATTGAAAGTTTCAACACATATGTACAAAAGTTCATAGAATCGAATGGCGCAAAGCGCGTCACTGTATCTTTTACCGTTCATTAGTTATAGGCCGGCAAAGCGAAAAAACCATCAGAGGATTCTAATCAAAATAAAAATTTCTATTTTGGATACTAAGGCCTAGGGAATTTTTAAATTATTTTTCCCGTAATCAACATGTCTGAATTAAGGGAAAATGATACTTTACATTTAAATACAGGGTGATCGGATTTTTACTCGGATAATGACTATTTGAAGTTACCATTTTTTTATTATTTGCTTTGTCTAACTGTACCAGAGGGGTACGATAGTTGAAATTTTGAACATATATGTACAAAAGTTCATAGAATCGAATGGCGCAAAGCGCGTCACTGTATCTTTTACCGTTCATTAGTTATAGGCCGGCAAAGCGAAAAAACCATCAGAGGATTCTAATCAAAATAAAAATTTCTATTTTGGATACTAAGGCCTAGGGAATTTTTTAATTATTTTTCCCGTAATCAACATGTCTGAATTAAGGGAAAATGATACTTTACATTTAAATACAGGGTGATCGGATTTTTACTCGGATAATGACTATTTGAAGTTACCATTTTTTTTATTATTTGCTTTGTCTAACTGTACCAGAAGGGTACGACAATTGAAAGTTTCAACACATATGTACAAAAGTTCATAGAATCGAATGGCGCAAAGCGCGTTACTGTATCTTTTACCGTTCATTAGTTATAGGCCGGCAAAGCGAAAAAACCATCAGAGGATTCTAATCAAAATAAAAATTTCTATTTTGGATACTAAGGCCTAGGGAATTTTTAAATTATTTTTCCCGTAATCAACATGTCTGAATTAAGGGAAAATGATACTTTACATTTAAATACAGGGTGATCGGATTTTTACTCGGATAATGACTATTTGAAGTTACCATTTTTTTATTATTTGCTTTGTCTAACTGTACCAGAGGGGTACGATAGTTGAAATTTTGAACATATATGTACAAAAGTTCATAGAATCGAATGGCGCAAAGCGCGTTACTGTATCTTTTACCGTTCATTAGTTATAGGCCGGCAAAGCGAAAAAACCATCAGAGGATTCTAATCAAAATAAAAATTTCTATTTTGGATACTAAGGCCTAGGGAATTTTTTAATTATTTTTCCCGTAATCAACATGTCTGAATTAAGGGAAAATGATACTTTACATTTAAATACAGGGTGATCGGATTTTTACTCGGATAATGACTATTTGAAGTTACCATTTTTTTATTATTTGCTTTGTCTAACTGTACCAGAGGGGTACGATAGTTGAAATTTTGAACATATATGTACAAAAGTTCATAGAATCGAATGGCGCAAAGCGCGTTACTGTATCTTTTACCGTTCATTAGTTATAGGCCGGCAAAGCGAAAAAACCATCAGAGGATTCTAATCAAAATAAAAATTTCTATTTTGGATACTAAGGCCTAGGGAATTTTTTAATTATTTTTCCCGTAATCAACATGTCTGAATTAAGGGAAAATGATACTTTACATTTAAATACAGGGTGATCGGATTTTTACTCGGATAATGACTATTTGAAGTTACCATTTTTTTATTATTTGCTTTGTCTAACTGTACCAGAGGGGTACGATAGTTGAAATTTTGAACATATATGTACAAAAGTTCATAGAATCGAATGGCGCAAAGCGCGTTACTGTATCTTTTACCGTTCATTAGTTATAGGCCGGCAAAGCGAAAAAACCATCAGAGGATTCTAATCAAAATAAAAATTTCTATTTTGGATACTAAGGCCTAGGGAATTTTTAAATTATTTTTCCCGTAATCAACATGTCTGAATTAAGGGAAAATGATACTTTACATTTAAATACAGGGTGATCGGATTTTTACTCGGATAATGACTATTTGAAGTTACCATTTTTTTATTATTTGCTTTGTCTAACTGTACCAGAGGGGTACGATAGTTGAAATTTTGAACATATATGTACAAAAGTTCATAGAATCGAATGGCGCAAAGCGCGTTACTGTATCTTTTACCGTTCATTAGTTATAGGCCGGCAAAGCGAAAAAACCATCAGAGGATTCTAATCAAAATAAAAATTTCTATTTTGGATACTAAGGCCTAGGGAATTTTTTAATTATTTTTCCCGTAATCAACATGTCTGAATTAAGGGAAAATGATACTTTACATTTAAATACAGGCTGATCGGATTTTTACTCGGATAATGACTATTTGAAGTTACCATTTTTTTATTATTTGCTTTGTCTAACTGTACCAGAGGGGTACGATAGTTGAAATTTTGAACATATATGTACAAAAGTTCATAGAATCGAATGGCGCAAAGCGCGTCACTGTATCTTTTACCGTTCATTAGTTATAGGCCGGCAAAGCGAAAAAACCATCAGAGGATTCTAATCAAAATAAAAATTTCTATTTTGGATACTAAGGCCTAGGGAATTTTTTAATTATTTTTCCCGTAATCAACATGTCTGAATTAAGGGAAAATGATACTTTACATTTAAATACAGGGTGATCGGATTTTTACTCGGATAATGACTATTTGAAGTTACCATTTTTTTATTATTTGCTTTGTCTAACTGTACCAGAGGGGTACGATAGTTGAAATTTTGAACATATATGTACAAAAGTTCATAGAATCGAATGGCGCAAAGCGCGTCACTGTATCTTTTACCGTTCATTAGTTATAGGCCGGCAAAGCGAAAAAACCATCAGAGGATTCTAATCAAAATAAAAATTTCTATTTTGGATACTAAGGCCTAGGGAATTTTTTAATTATTTTTCCCGTAATCAACATGTCTGAATTAAGGGAAAATGATACTTTACATTTAAATACAGGGTGATCGGATTTTTACTCGGATAATGACTATTTGAAGTTACCATTTTTTTATTATATGCTTTGTCTAACTATACCAGAGGGGTACGATAGTTGAAATTTTGAACATATATGTACAAAAGTTCATAGAATCGAATGGCGCAAAGCGCGTCACTGTATCTTTTACCGTTCATTAGTTATAGGCCGGCAAAGCGAAAAAACCATCAGAGGATTCTAATCAAAATAAAAATTTCTATTTTGGATACTAAGGCCTAGGGAATTTTTTAATTATTTTTCCCGTAATCAACATGTCTGAATTAAGGGAAAATGATAATTTACATTTAAATACAGGGTGATCAGATTTTTACTCGGATAATGACTATTTGAAGTTACCATTTTTTTTATTATTTGCTTTGTCTAACTGTACCAGAGGGGTACGATAGTTGAAATTTTGAACATATATGTACAAAAGTTCATAGAATCGAATGGCGCAAAGCGCGTCACTGTATCTTTTACCGTTCATTAGTTATAGGCCGGCAAAGCGAAAAAACCATCAGAGGATTCTAATCAAAATAAAAATTTCTATTTTGGATACTAAGGCCTAGGGAATTTTTTAATTATTTTTCCCGTAATCAACATGTCTGAATTAAGGGAAAATGATACTTTACATTTAAATACAGGGTGATCGGATTTTTACTCGGATAATGACTATTTGAAGTTACCATTTTTTTATTATTTGCTTTGTCTAACTGTACCAGAGGGGTACGATAGTTGAAATTTTGAACATATATGTACAAAAGTTCATAGAATCGAATGGCGCAAAGCGCGTCACTGTATCTTTTACCGTTCATTAGTTATAGGCCGGCAAAGCGAAAAAACCATCAGAGGATTCTAATCAAAATAAAAATTTCTATTTTGGATACTAAGGCCTAGGGAATTTTTTAATTATTTTTCCCGTAATCAACATGTCTGAATTAAGGGAAAATGATACTTTACATTTAAATACAGGGTGATCGGATTTTTACTCGGATAATGACTATTTGAAGTTACCATTTTTTTATTATTTGCTTTGTCTAACTGTACCAGAGGGGTACGATAGTTGAAATTTTGAACATATATGTACAAAAGTTCATAGAATCGAATGGCGCAAAGCGCGTTACTGTATCTTTTACCGTTCATTAGTTATAGGCCGGCAAAGCGAAAAAACCATCAGAGGATTCTAATCAAAATAAAAATTTCTATTTTGGATACTAAGGCCTAGGGAATTTTTAAATTATTTTTCCCGTAATCAACATGTCTGAATTAAGGGAAAATGATACTTTACATTTAAATACAGGGTGATCGGATTTTTACTCGGATAATGACTATTTGAAGTTACCATTTTTTTATTATTTGCTTTGTCTAACTGTACCAGAGGGGTACGATAGTTGAAATTTTGAACATATATGTACAAAAGTTCATAGAATCGAATGGCGCAAAGCGCGTTACTGTATCTTTTACCGTTCATTAGTTATAGGCCGGCAAAGCGAAAAAACCATCAGAGGATTCTAATCAAAATAAAAATTTCTATTTTGGATACTAAGGCCTAGGGAATTTTTTAATTATTTTTCCCGTAATCAACATGTCTGAATTAAGGGAAAATGATACTTTACATTTAAATACAGGCTGATCGGATTTTTACTCGGATAATGACTATTTGAAGTTACCATTTTTTTATTATTTGCTTTGTCTAACTGTACCAGAGGGGTACGATAGTTGAAATTTTGAACATATATGTACAAAAGTTCATAGAATCGAATGGCGCAAAGCGCGTCACTGTATCTTTTACCGTTCATTAGTTATAGGCCGGCAAAGCGAAAAAACCATCAGAGGATTCTAATCAAAATAAAAATTTCTATTTTGGATACTAAGGCCTAGGGAATTTTTTAATTATTTTTCCCGTAATCAACATGTCTGAATTAAGGGAAAATGATACTTTACATTTAAATACAGGGTGATCGGATTTTTACTCGGATAATGACTATTTGAAGTTACCATTTTTTTATTATTTGCTTTGTCTAACTGTACCAGAGGGGTACGATAGTTGAAATTTTGAACATATATGTACAAAAGTTCATAGAATCGAATGGCGCAAAGCGCGTCACTGTATCTTTTACCGTTCATTAGTTATAGGCCGGCAAAGCGAAAAAACCATCAGAGGATTCTAATCAAAATAAAAATTTCTATTTTGGATACTAAGGCCTAGGGAATTTTTTAATTATTTTTCCCGTAATCAACATGTCTGAATTAAGGGAAAATGATAATTTACATTTAAATACAGGGTGATCAGATTTTTACTCGGATAATGACTATTTGAAGTTACCATTTTTTTTATTATTTGCTTTGTCTAACTGTACCAGAGGGGTACGATAGTTGAAATTTTGAACATATATGTACAAAAGTTCATAGAATCGAATGGCGCAAAGCGCGTCACTGTATCTTTTACCGTTCATTAGTTATAGGCCGGCAAAGCGAAAAAACCATCAGAGGATTCTAATCAAAATAAAAATTTCTATTTTGGATACTAAGGCCTAGGGAATTTTTTAATTATTTTTCCCGTAATCAACATGTCTGAATTAAGGGAAAATGATACTTTACATTTAAATACAGGGTGATCGGATTTTTACTCGGATAATGACTATTTGAAGTTACCATTTTTTTATTATTTGCTTTGTCTAACTGTACCAGAGGGGTACGATAGTTGAAATTTTGAACATATATGTACAAAAGTTCATAGAATCGAATGGCGCAAAGCGCGTCACTGTATCTTTTACCGTTCATTAGTTATAGGCCGGCAAAGCGAAAAAACCATCAGAGGATTCTAATCAAAATAAAAATTTCTATTTTGGATACTAAGGCCTAGGGAATTTTTTAATTATTTTTCCCGTAATCAACATGTCTGAATTAAGGGAAAATGATACTTTACATTTAAATACAGGGTGATCGGATTTTTACTCGGATAATGACTATTTGAAGTTACCATTTTTTTATTATATGCTTTGTCTAACTATACCAGAGGGGTACGATAGTTGAAATTTTGAACATATATGTACAAAAGTTCATAGAATCGAATGGCGCAAAGCGCGTCACTGTATCTTTTACCGTTCATTAGTTATAGGCCGGCAAAGCGAAAAAACCATCAGAGGATTCTAATCAAAATAAAAATTTCTATTTTGGATACTAAGGCCTAGGGAATTTTTTAATTATTTTTCCCGTAATCAACATGTCTGAATTAAGGGAAAATGATAATTTACATTTAAATACAGGGTGATCAGATTTTTACTCGGATAATGACTATTTGAAGTTACCATTTTTTTTATTATTTGCTTTGTCTAACTGTACCAGAGGGGTACGATAGTTGAAATTTTGAACATATATGTACAAAAGTTCATAGAATCGAATGGCGCAAAGCGCGTCACTGTATCTTTTACCGTTCATTAGTTATAGGCCGGCAAAGCGAAAAAACCATCAGAGGATTCTAATCAAAATAAAAATTTCTATTTTGGATACTAAGGCCTAGGGAATTTTTTAATTATTTTTCCCGTAATCAACATGTCTGAATTAAGGGAAAATGATACTTTACATTTAAATACAGGGTGATCGGATTTTTACTCGGATAATGACTATTTGAAGTTACCATTTTTTTATTATTTGCTTTGTCTAACTGTACCAGAGGGGTACGATAGTTGAAATTTTGAACATATATGTACAAAAGTTCATAGAATCGAATGGCGCAAAGCGCGTCACTGTATCTTTTACCGTTCATTAGTTATAGGCCGGCAAAGCGAAAAAACCATCAGAGGATTCTAATCAAAATAAAAATTTCTATTTTGGATACTAAGGCCTAGGGAATTTTTTAATTATTTTTCCCGTAATCAACATGTCTGAATTAAGGGAAAATGATACTTTACATTTAAATACAGGGTGATCGGATTTTTACTCGGATAATGACTATTTGAAGTTACCATTTTTTTATTATTTGCTTTGTCTAACTGTACCAGAGGGGTACGATAGTTGAAATTTTGAACATATATGTACAAAAGTTCATAGAATCGAATGGCGCAAAGCGCGTTACTGTATCTTTTACCGTTCATTAGTTATAGGCCGGCAAAGCGAAAAAACCATCAGAGGATTCTAATCAAAATAAAAATTTCTATTTTGGATACTAAGGCCTAGGGAATTTTTTAATTATTTTTCCCGTAATCAACATGTCTGAATTAAGGGAAAATGATACTTTACATTTAAATACAGGCTGATCGGATTTTTACTCGGATAATGACTATTTGAAGTTACCATTTTTTTATTATTTGCTTTGTCTAACTGTACCAGAGGGGTACGATAGTTGAAATTTTGAACATATATGTACAAAAGTTCATAGAATCGAATGGCGCAAAGCGCGTCACTGTATCTTTTACCGTTCATTAGTTATAGGCCGGCAAAGCGAAAAAACCATCAGAGGATTCTAATCAAAATAAAAATTTCTATTTTGGATACTAAGGCCTAGGGAATTTTTTAATTATTTTTCCCGTAATCAACATGTCTGAATTAAGGGAAAATGATACTTTACATTTAAATACAGGGTGATCGGATTTTTACTCGGATAATGACTATTTGAAGTTACCATTTTTTTATTATTTGCTTTGTCTAACTGTACCAGAGGGGTACGATAGTTGAAATTTTGAACATATATGTACAAAAGTTCATAGAATCGAATGGCGCAAAGCGCGTCACTGTATCTTTTACCGTTCATTAGTTATAGGCCGGCAAAGCGAAAAAACCATCAGAGGATTCTAATCAAAATAAAAATTTCTATTTTGGATACTAAGGCCTAGGGAATTTTTTAATTATTTTTCCCGTAATCAACATGTCTGAATTAAGGGAAAATGATACTTTACATTTAAATACAGGGTGATCGGATTTTTACTCGGATAATGACTATTTGAAGTTACCATTTTTTTATTATTTGCTTTGTCTAACTGTACCAGAGGGGTACGATAGTTGAAATTTTGAACATATATGTACAAAAGTTCATAGAATCGAATGGCGCAAAGCGCGTCACTGTATCTTTTACCGTTCATTAGTTATAGGCCGGCAAAGCGAAAAAACCATCAGAGGATTCTAATCAAAATAAAAATTTCTATTTTGGATACTAAGGCCTAGGGAATTTTTTAATTATTTTTCCCGTAATCAACATGTCTGAATTAAGGGAAAATGATACTTTACATTTAAATACAGGGTGATCGGATTTTTACTCGGATAATGACTATTTGAAGTTACCATTTTTTTATTATATGCTTTGTCTAACTATACCAGAGGGGTACGATAGTTGAAATTTTGAACATATATGTACAAAAGTTCATAGAATCGAATGGCGCAAAGCGCGTCACTGTATCTTTTACCGTTCATTAGTTATAGGCCGGCAAAGCGAAAAAACCATCAGAGGATTCTAATCAAAATAAAAATTTCTATTTTGGATACTAAGGCCTAGGGAATTTTTTAATTATTTTTCCCGTAATCAACATGTCTGAATTAAGGGAAAATGATAATTTACATTTAAATACAGGGTGATCAGATTTTTACTCGGATAATGACTATTTGAAGTTACCATTTTTTTTATTATTTGCTTTGTCTAACTGTACCAGAGGGGTACGATAGTTGAAATTTTGAACATATATGTACAAAAGTTCATAGAATCGAATGGCGCAAAGCGCGTCACTGTATCTTTTACCGTTCATTAGTTATAGGCCGGCAAAGCGAAAAAACCATCAGAGGATTCTAATCAAAATAAAAATTTCTATTTTGGATACTAAGGCCTAGGGAATTTTTTAATTATTTTTCCCGTAATCAACATGTCTGAATTAAGGGAAAATGATACTTTACATTTAAATACAGGGTGATCGGATTTTTACTCGGATAATGACTATTTGAAGTTACCATTTTTTTATTATTTGCTTTGTCTAACTGTACCAGAGGGGTACGATAGTTGAAATTTTGAACATATATGTACAAAAGTTCATAGAATCGAATGGCGCAAAGCGCGTCACTGTATCTTTTACCGTTCATTAGTTATAGGCCGGCAAAGCGAAAAAACCATCAGAGGATTCTAATCAAAATAAAAATTTCTATTTTGGATACTAAGGCCTAGGGAATTTTTTAATTATTTTTCCCGTAATCAACATGTCTGAATTAAGGGAAAATGATACTTTACATTTAAATACAGGGTGATCGGATTTTTACTCGGATAATGACTATTTGAAGTTACCATTTTTTTATTATTTGCTTTGTCTAACTGTACCAGAGGGGTACGATAGTTGAAATTTTGAACATATATGTACAAAAGTTCATAGAATCGAATGGCGCAAAGCGCGTCACTGTATCTTTTACCGTTCATTAGTTATAGGCCGGCAAAGCGAAAAAACCATCAGAGGATTCTAATCAAAATAAAAATTTCTATTTTGGATACTAAGGCCTAGGGAATTTTTTAATTATTTTTCCCGTAATCAACATGTCTGAATTAAGGGAAAATGATACTTTACATTTAAATACAGGGTGATCGGATTTTTACTCGGATAATGACTATTTGAAGGTACCATTTTTTTTATTATTTGCTTTGTCTAACTGTACCAGAAGGGTACGACAATTGAAAGTTTCAACATATATGTACAAAAGTTCATAGAATCGAATGGCGCAAAGCGCGTTACTGTATCTTTTACCGTTCATTAGTTATAGGCCGGCAAAGCGAAAAAAACCATCAGAGGATTCTAATCAAAATAAAAATTTCTATTTTGGATACTAAGGCCTAGGGAATTTTTTAATTATTTTTCCCGTAATCAACATGTCTGAATTAAGGGAAAATGATACTTTACATTTAAATACAGGGTGATCGGATTTTTACTCGGATAATGACTATTTGAAGTTACCATTTTTTTATTATTTGCTTTGTCTAACTGTACCAGAGGGGTACGATAGTTGAAATTTTGAACATATATGTACAAAAGTTCATAGAATCGAATGGCGCAAAGCGCGTCACTGTATCTTTTACCGTTCATTAGTTATAGGCCGGCAAAGCGAAAAAACCATCAGAGGATTCTAATCAAAATAAAAATTTCTATTTTGGATACTAAGGCCTAGGGAATTTTTTAATTATTTTTCCCGTAATCAACATGTATTAAGGGAAAATGATACTTTACATTTAAATACAGGGTGATCGGATTTTTACTCGGATAATGACTATTTGAAGTTACCAATTTTTTTATTATTTGCTTTGTCTAACTGTACCAGAAGGGTACGACAATTGAAAGTTTCAACACATATGTACAAAAGTTCATAGAATCGAATGGCGCAAAGCGCGTTACTGTATCTTTTACCGTTCATTAGTTATAGGCCGGCAAAGCGAAAAAACCATCAGAGGATTCTAATCAAAATAAAAATTTCTATTTTGGATACTAAGGCCTAGGGAATTTTTTAATTATTTTTCCCGTAATCAACATGTCTGAATTAAGGGAAAATGATACTTTACATTTAAATACAGGGTGATCGGATTTTTACTCGGATAATGACTATTTGAAGTTACCATTTTTTTATTATTTGCTTTGTCTAACTGTACCAGAGGGGTACGATAGTTGAAATTTTGAACATATATGTACAAAAGTTCATAGAATCGAATGGCGCAAAGCGCGTCACTGTATCTTTTACCGTTCATTAGTAATAGGCCGGCAAAGCGAAAAAACCATCAGAGGATTCTAATCAAAATAAAAATTTCTATTTTGGATACTAAGGCCTAGGGAATTTTTTAATTATTTTTCCCGTAATCAACATGTATTAAGGGAAAATGATACTTTACATTTAAATACAGGGTGATCGGATTTTTACTCGGATAATGACTATTTGAAGTTACCAATTTTTTTATTATTTGCTTTGTCTAACTGTACCAGAAGGGTACGACAATTGAAAGTTTCAACACATATGTACAAAAGTTCATAGAATCGAATGGCGCAAAGCGCGTTACTGTATCTTTTACCGTTCATTAGTTATAGGCCGGCAAAGCGAAAAAACCATCAGAGGATTCTAATCAAAATAAAAATTTCTATTTTGGATACTAAGGCCTAGGGAATTTTTTAATTATTTTTCCCGTAATCAACATGTCTGAATTAAGGGAAAATGATACTTTACATTTAAATACAGGGTGATCGGATTTTTACTCGGATAATGACTATTTGAAGTTACCATTTTTTTATTATTTGCTTTGTCTAACTGTACCAGAGGGGTACGATAGTTGAAATTTTGAACATATATGTACAAAAGTTCATAGAATCGAATGGCGCAAAGCGCGTCACTGTATCTTTTACCGTTCATTAGTTATAGGCCGGCAAAGCGAAAAAACCATCAGAGGATTCTAATCAAAATAAAAATTTCTATTTTGGATACTAAGGCCTAGGGAATTTTTTAATTATTTTTCCCGTAATCAACATGTCTGAATTAAGGGAAAATGATACTTTACATTTAAATACAGGGTGATCGGATTTTTACTCGGATAATGACTATTTGAAGTTACCATTTTTTTATTATATGCTTTGTCTAACTATACCAGAGGGGTACGATAGTTGAAATTTTGAACATATATGTACAAAAGTTCATAGAATCGAATGGCGCAAAGCGCGTCACTGTATCTTTTACCGTTCATTAGTTATAGGCCGGCAAAGCGAAAAAACCATCAGAGGATTCTAATCAAAATAAAAATTTCTATTTTGGATACTAAGGCCTAGGGAATTTTTTAATTATTTTTCCCGTAATCAACATGTCTGAATTAAGGGAAAATGATAATTTACATTTAAATACAGGGTGATCAGATTTTTACTCGGATAATGACTATTTGAAGTTACCATTTTTTTTATTATTTGCTTTGTCTAACTGTACCAGAGGGGTACGATAGTTGAAATTTTGAACATATATGTACAAAAGTTCATAGAATCGAATGGCGCAAAGCGCGTCACTGTATCTTTTACCGTTCATTAGTTATAGGCCGGCAAAGCGAAAAAACCATCAGAGGATTCTAATCAAAATAAAAATTTCTATTTTGGATACTAAGGCCTAGGGAATTTTTTAATTATTTTTCCCGTAATCAACATGTCTGAATTAAGGGAAAATGATACTTTACATTTAAATACAGGGTGATCGGATTTTTACTCGGATAATGACTATTTGAAGTTACCATTTTTTTATTATTTGCTTTGTCTAACTGTACCAGAGGGGTACGATAGTTGAAATTTTGAACATATATGTACAAAAGTTCATAGAATCGAATGGCGCAAAGCGCGTCACTGTATCTTTTACCGTTCATTAGTTATAGGCCGGCAAAGCGAAAAAACCATCAGAGGATTCTAATCAAAATAAAAATTTCTATTTTGGATACTAAGGCCTAGGGAATTTTTTAATTATTTTTCCCGTAATCAACATGTCTGAATTAAGGGAAAATGATACTTTACATTTAAATACAGGGTGATCGGATTTTTACTCGGATAATGACTATTTGAAGGTACCATTTTTTTTATTATTTGCTTTGTCTAACTGTACCAGAAGGGTACGACAATTGAAAGTTTCAACATATATGTACAAAAGTTCATAGAATCGAATGGCGCAAAGCGCGTTACTGTATCTTTTACCGTTCATTAGTTATAGGCCGGCAAAGCGAAAAAAACCATCAGAGGATTCTAATCAAAATAAAAATTTCTATTTTGGATACTAAGGCCTAGGGAATTTTTTAATTATTTTTCCCGTAATCAACATGTCTGAATTAAGGGAAAATGATACTTTACATTTAAATACAGGGTGATCGGATTTTTACTCGGATAATGACTATTTGAAGTTACCATTTTTTTATTATTTGCTTTGTCTAACTGTACCAGAGGGGTACGATAGTTGAAATTTTGAACATATATGTACAAAAGTTCATAGAATCGAATGGCGCAAAGCGCGTCACTGTATCTTTTACCGTTCATTAGTTATAGGCCGGCAAAGCGAAAAAACCATCAGAGGATTCTAATCAAAATAAAAATTTCTATTTTGGATACTAAGGCCTAGGGAATTTTTTAATTATTTTTCCCGTAATCAACATGTCTGAATTAAGGGAAAATGATACTTTACATTTAAATACAGGGTGATCGGATTTTTACTCGGATAATGACTATTTGAAGTTACCATTTTTTTTATTATTTGCTTTGTCTAACTGTACCAGAAGGGTACGACAATTGAAAGTTTCAACACATATGTACAAAAGTTCATAGAATCGAATGGCGCAAAGCGCGTTACTGTATCTTTTACCGTTCATTAGTTATAGGCCGGCAAAGCGAAAAAACCATCAGAGGATTCTAATCAAAATAAAAATTTCTATTTTGGATACTAAGGCCTAGGGAATTTTTTAATTATTTTTCCCGTAATCAACATGTCTGAATTAAGGGAAAATGATACTTTACATTTAAATACAGGGTGATCGGATTTTTACTCGGATAATGACTATTTGAAGTTACCATTTTTTTATTATTTGCTTTGTCTAACTGTACCAGAGGGGTACGATAGTTGAAATTTTGAACATATATGTACAAAAGTTCATAGAATCGAATGGCGCAAAGCGCGTCACTGTATCTTTTACCGTTCATTAGTAATAGGCCGGCAAAGCGAAAAAACCATCAGAGGATTCTAATCAAAATAAAAATTTCTATTTTGGATACTAAGGCCTAGGGAATTTTTTAATTATTTTTCCCGTAATCAACATGTATTAAGGGAAAATGATACTTTACATTTAAATACAGGGTGATCGGATTTTTACTCGGATAATGACTATTTGAAGTTACCAATTTTTTTATTATTTGCTTTGTCTAACTGTACCAGAAGGGTACGACAATTGAAAGTTTCAACACATATGTACAAAAGTTCATAGAATCGAATGGCGCAAAGCGCGTTACTGTATCTTTTACCGTTCATTAGTTATAGGCCGGCAAAGCGAAAAAACCATCAGAGGATTCTAATCAAAATAAAAATTTCTATTTTGGATACTAAGGCCTAGGGAATTTTTTAATTATTTTTCCCGTAATCAACATGTCTGAATTAAGGGAAAATGATACTTTACATTTAAATACAGGGTGATCGGATTTTTACTCGGATAATGACTATTTGAAGTTACCATTTTTTTTATTATTTGCTTTGTCTAACTGTACCAGAGGGGTACGATAGTTGAAATTTTGAACATATATGTACAAAAGTTCATAGAATCGAATGGCGCAAAGCGCGTCACTGTATCTTTTACCGTTCATTAGTAATAGGCCGGCAAAGCGAAAAAACCATCAGAGGATTCTAATCAAAATAAAAATTTCTATTTTGGATACTAAGGCCTAGGGAATTTTTTAATTATTTTTCCCGTAATCAACATGTCTGAATTAAGGGAAAATGATACTTTACATTTAAATACAGGGTGATCGGATTTTTACTCGGATAATGACTATTTGAAGTTACCATTTTTTTATTATTTGCTTTGTCTAACTGTACCAGAGGGGTACGATAGTTGAAATTTTGAACATATATGTACAAAAGTTCATAGAATCGAATGGCGCAAAGCGCGTCACTGTATCTTTTACCGTTCATTAGTTATAGGCCGGCAAAGCGAAAAAACCATCAGAGGATTCTAATCAAAATAAAAATTTCTATTTTGGATACTAAGGCCTAGGGAATTTTTTAATTATTTTTCCCGTAATCAACATGTCTGAATTAAGGGAAAATGATACTTTACATTTAAATACAGGGTGATCGGATTTTTACTCGGATAATGACTATTTGAAGTTACCATTTTTTTATTATATGCTTTGTCTAACTATACCAGAGGGGTACGATAGTTGAAATTTTGAACATATATGTACAAAAGTTCATAGAATCGAATGGCGCAAAGCGCGTCACTGTATCTTTTACCGTTCATTAGTTATAGGCCGGCAAAGCGAAAAAACCATCAGAGGATTCTAATCAAAATAAAAATTTCTATTTTGGATACTAAGGCCTAGGGAATTTTTTAATTATTTTTCCCGTAATCAACATGTCTGAATTAAGGGAAAATGATACTTTACATTTAAATACAGGGTGATCGGATTTTTACTCGGATAATGACTATTTGAAGTTACCATTTTTTTATTATTTGCTTTGTCTAACTGTACCAGAGGGGTACGATAGTTGAAATTTTGAACATATATGTACAAAAGTTCATAGAATCGAATGGCGCAAAGCGCGTCACTGTATCTTTTACCGTTCATTAGTTATAGGCCGGCAAAGCGAAAAAACCATCAGAGGATTCTAATCAAAATAAAAATTTCTATTTTGGATACTAAGGCCTAGGGAATTTTTTAATTATTTTTCCCGTAATCAACATGTCTGAATTAAGGGAAAATGATAATTTACATTTAAATACAGGGTGATCAGATTTTTACTCGGATAATGACTATTTGAAGTTACCATTTTTTTTATTATTTGCTTTGTCTAACTGTACCAGAGGGGTACGATAGTTGAAATTTTGAACATATATGTACAAAAGTTCATAGAATCGAATGGCGCAAAGCGCGTCACTGTATCTTTTACCGTTCATTAGTTATAGGCCGGCAAAGCGAAAAAACCATCAGAGGATTCTAATCAAAATAAAAATTTCTATTTTGGATACTAAGGCCTAGGGAATTTTTTAATTATTTTTCCCGTAATCAACATGTCTGAATTAAGGGAAAATGATACTTTACATTTAAATACAGGGTGATCGGATTTTTACTCGGATAATGACTATTTGAAGTTACCATTTTTTTTATTATTTGCTTTGTCTAACTGTACCAGAGGGGTACGATAGTTGAAATTTTGAACATATATGTACAAAAGTTCATAGAATCGAATGGCGCAAAGCGCGTCACTGTATCTTTTACCGTTCATTAGTTATAGGCCGGCAAAGCGAAAAAACCATCAGAGGATTCTAATCAAAATAAAAATTTCTATTTTGGATACTAAGGCCTAGGGAATTTTTTAATTATTTTTCCCGTAATCAACATGTCTGAATTAAGGGAAAATGATACTTTTCATTTAAATACAGGGTGATCAGATTTTTAGTCGGAAAATGACTATTTGAAGTTACCATTTTCTTATTATTTGCTTTGTCTAACTGTACCAGAGGGGTACGATAGTTGAAATTTTGAACATATATGTACAAAAGTTCATAGAATCGAATGGCGCAAAGCGCGTCACTGTATCTTTTACCGTTCATTAGTTATAGGCCGGCAAAGCGAAAAAACCATCAGAGGATTCTAATCAAAATAAAAATTTCTATTTTGGATACTAAGGCCTAGGGAATTTTTTAATTATTTTTCCCTAATCAACATGTCTGAATTAAGGGAAAATGATACTTTACAATTAAATACAGGCTGATCGGATTTTTACTCGGTTAATGACTATTTGAAGTTACCATTTTCTTATTATTTGCTTTGTCTAACTGTACCAGAGGGGTACGACAATTGAAAGTTTCAACACATATGTGCAAAAGTTCATAGAATCGAATGGCGCAAAGCGCGTCACTGTATCTTTTACCGTTCATTAGTTATAGGCCGGCAAAGCGAAAAAACCATCAGAGGTTTCTAATCAAAATAAAAATTTCTATTTTGAAAACTAAGGTCTAGGGAATTTTTTAATTATATAATATATTTTTATAATCACTTACATTTGCTGAAGATCTCGATCTAACATCGCCAGTCTATCTCTGCAAACAGCAATCATGAAATGAAGAATCAGCAATTTCGATAATCTCTATTGCATCTGAAATAATTAAAAAAGTATTAATCTAACGAGAAAGTAGTTTTTTATGGTTTCAAATTCAAAATAATGGACTAAGGTTTTGCTCTTCAATTAAAATCCAAAGTTATTAAACGGTAAAAAAATAATAAAAATAAAACTTATCCTACCTTATACACGAGAAGATCCCCTAGGTCGCGATGTCTGTCTTTTCCTCCATTTGCTCTATTATTCCTTTAGCTGCAGGGCCCCACTTACAACATCTATTCAAATAATTTCCGTTTCAATCTGTAATAAAATATAGAGAAATAGTACGCAATATTACGATATATTACTCTTTTAATCTCACACATATTTGCTTTTTAAAACAATTTACAACACTGGAATATTATCTGTACTAAAAAAAAAAACTATATACTAAAAAACTACTATCAATGTAATATGTTAAAAAGTTAATAAACGATAAAAAGTAATAAAAATAAAACTTATCCTACCTTATACACAAGATCCTCCAAGGAGCGATGTTTGCCCTTTCCTCCATTTGCTCTATTAAGCCTGATTTATGGATTGGACAGAAAAGAATGGAATAGAATGACGTCACTTTTGTGTCACTTCTATATTCAATTTCTATGTGATTTGAATAACGTCGGTTCACAAGCAAAACACATTGTCATTTTTTTTTCAATTACGACTTATTCACACTATGCCATACCTTTCTTGCAGTTCTATAGTCTGATAAATTCCATTAAGTTCTATCAAAACTGGTTTTATTATTATTTTCATTATATTGTTTATAAGTCCCAAATTACGAATTTTACTCAATTTTCTCAATACTAATACTTTTGACAATGTGTTTTGTTTGTAAACCGACGATAATGTCATTGTTTGTTTTTGCAATATTTCTGCTATAAAATGTAATATTTCGCAAAAGAACTGTTACCTACAGAAAGTTTTTACGTTAAAGCAACGAAGTCACACGAATATTATCGGAGCAAGCTGAATGGAATAGAATAAGAAATAAAATTTGGTTATATCCTATTCCATTCTGTGCAAGTATAAATAGTTACATGCATTTACATTTGTTTATATTTCTATTCCCTGTGCTATTCCATTCCTTATTCTATTCTGTGCAATCTATAAATCAGGTTTTATTCCTTTCGCTATAGGGCCCCATTTACAAACACATCTATTCAAATAATTTCCGTTTCAATCTGTAAAAAAAAAATAAAGAAATAGTACGGAATATTATGATATATTACTCTCTCAATCTCACACATATTTGCTTTTTAAAACAATTTCTTACACTTTGTAATATTATCTGTACTAAAAAAAAACTCCATATACTAAAAAAATTACAATCAATATATGTTCTAACTTGTTTCTATTCTTGAAAACGATTAAAACAATTTTATTTTTTATGTAGATTGTACGCTTTGAAAATGAGCTTAACTAATTCCATCCACGTTAATTAATCTAATATAAAACAATATTGATTCTAATAATTGCAAAACTCAATATTTACTAACAAATTATTTTATGTAGATTGTAATTCATAAAAAAATAAACAATATTCACATAAATATATTGAAATAAATATTACCGGCTACGAATCAAAATTATGTAACGTGTGCTTACATTTCGAGAAGAAATTCTTTGGCCAGGCATATTCTACATTTTTAATAACAATGCTTTTCTCTGTTCATCATAATCTTATTCTGTTGTTGTTTGTTGTACACTTGTCCGCCAAAACACTTTTTGAGATCAACAACCTGTTGAAGTTGAATCAATGTACACAAATCCACAAAAATTCCCACCGTAATTTTACCAAATATAGTTAAACACCATGATATACTATCACAACAAGCATTTTCTTTATTATTTTCACTATAAAACTATCATAAAATATGAAAAACGCTGTTGAAATATCTTTGCCGTTGAGAAATGCTAAGCAGCTAAGCGTCTTCTCGAACAAGCCGTGCTCTGAGTGGACCGCGGTAGACGCGTTAGGCTCACCTGATTGGCTATAATAACGAGGCCTGTGATTGGTCATAAATGCCCGCGTTCGAATGCAGCATCGAAGTATGAAATATTCTATCAATTTTGCGCTATTTGCGTTCAGTTATTTCGGATATATTTACAAATATAAATATCTGAATGATTATTTCTGACTTGTATTCGTTGAATTCATCATTCAACAGTATATTTTAATAATAAAAGAGTATAGTAATTATTTATTAAGCAAATAAACTTGGAAAAAGGACCAAATATACAACAAAAATAACATATTTTCCAAACATTGACTATGTTATCACAAATATAAATAAGTGGCTGGCATAAGAAGAAAAGGAATTTATTTTCCAAAGGCATCGAAGCTCTTTTCAGCAATATCCAAATGTATTACTAACATTTTCAGAGATTATTTTGAAAAATAAAATTGCTTTAAACGTTCCAGTTGTTTATTTCTATGTTAGGTATGAAAATGCGTTAAACGACTTTTGTATATGTTTCAAATTACAAAAGAAACGAATTTAGGATGCAAACTATATAGATGTATCACAATTTTGGCACAAATATAAAGGCCTATAATAATATGACCAAAATGAGTTTAAACACAAAACATGGGTTCCTCAACAGTTTCCGAGATATAAGGCGGTGAAAGATTTTATTTCGAAAACTATAGTTATAGTCCGGCAAAGTGAAAGAAACAAGAGAGATTTCTAATCAAAATAAAAATTTCTATTTTAGAAATTAGAGCCATGATAATTTTTTCATTATTTTTCCCGAAATCAGTATGGCCGAATTAGGGGAAAATAATACTTTTCATGTAAATACAGGGTGATCGGATTTTTACTGTATAACTGACTCTTTGAAGTTTGCATTTTTTGAATTTTTGCTTTGTCTAACTGTACCAGCTGGGACCGACAATTGAAAATTCATACACATATGTACAAAAGTCCAGAGAATCGAATGGCGCAAACACCGTTAAAGAATCTTTTACCGTTCATTAGTTATAGTCCGGCAAAGTGAAAGAAAAATGAGAGATCTCTAATCAAAACAAAAATTTCTAATTTGGAAATTAAAGCCATAAGAATTTTTTCATTATTTTTCCCGAAATCAGTATGGCCGAATTAGGGGAAAATGATACTTTTCATGTAAATACAGGGTGATCGGATTTTTACTGTACAACTGACTATTTGAAGTCTCCAATTTTTGAATTTTTGCTTTGTCTAACTGTACCAGCTGGGACCGACAATTGAAAATTCATACACATATTTACAAAAGTCCAGAGAATCGAATGGCGCAAACCCTGTTCAAGTATCTTTTACCGTTCATTAGTTATAGTCCGGCAAAGTGAAAGAAACGTGAGAGATTTCTAATCAAAATAAAAATTTCTATTTTGGAAACTAAAGCCCAGAGAATTTTTTCGTTATTTTTCCCAAAATCAACGCGTTCGAATTAAGGGAAAATGATACATTTCATTTAAATACAGTGTGATCGAATTTTTATTTTGAATAAATACCTCATTGTTAAAACGGAGCTTACGCCTTTAAGATATCATTACTAATATGTACGTACACAATAGATTGAAATACCCACAAATGGGTAAAATTCCGTGATGTTTTATTTGTTATCAAAAGAGAAAAATGAATTTATTTAGCATGACTTACATTATAAGATCTCAGCTACTCGGCATCTCTGCAATCTCGTACACAACTGCTCGGCATCTCTGCAAACTCGTACTGAATTACTCGGGAACTCGGCAAACTCGGACTGAATTACTCGGGAACTCGGCAATTTCCATTCGCCTGCAAATTGACAAAAACATAAAAATTAAATAATTGTTTGCCAGTGAAGCGATTTCTAATAAATAAATTGCTTAAAAACATTTGTTATTGTTTAAATTTTACTTTGCTACCAATATTTTTCCTATGAAATATTTAATACATTATAAAATTGTGCTCAAAGCTTAATTATAATTATCAAACATTTTATTCTCATACAAACTAATTATCAACTTATATAACAATTAATTGAGTTGGGATATTATTTAAACTTACGATTGTTATTAATTTGCAACAATAGTTAACAATATTTCACAATTAAAAAAATAATATATTAACAATAAATACATTTTTCGCAGTAAAATTGAATAGATATTTCAAACCCTGCAGTCCAATTAATACGAGTTTATTTAAAAGATAAAAATAAAATAAGGGATGAACTTTAAAATGTTATACCAATAAAAATAGAGCTGCGAATTCGGCGTTCGGTGGAAAAGATGAAAAATACTACTTACCTTTGATAAAATTTTCCTCTATTTTTCTTCTTATTCCGTGGGCTGACAATTGCCAATCGATTCGATATTTATCGCTTTCAATCGTAGATACCTAATGTCAATGAACCTGTATAAGAATAACTTTATTACATGATGTCATAATAATGAGAAATTTATGTAGGAAAAATAGACAAAAAAAAACATAAAATACAAAAAAATTTTCAACGCTAAACCAATTAAGTGTAAAAATTGTCGCCTAGTGTATCTTATAAAAAAATTTATATAGATTTTAATTTTTCATTGTACAAGTTAATATATTTAACACAACAATTCAGAAAAACTGCCAAAAAATAAATGTATTTTTAACGCTTTGTAACTTTTGGAACACCCTATAAAAAAAATCGTTAACAATGAGTAATACAGAGAATTTTACGTAGATTTCAAATTTTCATCGCACACCTCTCTATCTTTAACCGTGTAAGAGTGGTAAACTAAAATATAAAAAATGAGGTCAATATATAATTTTACAAAAATTAGTTTTTTTAAATTATCGGTAATTGTTGGAACACCCTATAGAAAAAATTGTTGTACAACGCATCCTATAGAGAATTTTATGTGGACTTCAAATTTTGATCGTAAAAGTTGCCATCTTTAGCCGTATAAGAGTAATGAACAAAAATATAAAAAATGAATACATCACGATATTAAAAATTTCAATTGAACTATTTTTACCTCTCGCTAAGAGAGGTATTGGATTCAAGCTAAAATTCGCATATCCAGATTAACGGTCCCTAGAATTCGATTATAACATTTTTAAAATGATGCTGTGTGTGTGTGTGTGTGTGTACGTCTGGATGTTGTAGACACGATTCCTCAAAAACCATAAGACTTAAAAATTGTTTAACTATAGATTCCTCAATCTGACATTCCTGGGAAGAGTGGAAAAGGTTTTGGTAACAATTGAACAACCGGAAGTAGTAGTTTCTGAGAAAAATTCTTCTAAATTGTTATTAAATATTAAAAAAAAAACATTAAATTTTCCATCTAATACACTTAAACATTTTATTATATCTTGTATAGATTTAGAGATAAAGACCCTATAATATATAGAGTAATTTAATCGCAGAGGCTAAGGCACTAAGGAAACCAGTTGACAAATTCCAATGTTTATAACATAGTTTTTAAATGGCACATGTCAGTGTCAAAAATCAACAGTTTTAGTGACATTCTGAAGTATATATTTAATCTTTCTTATTGTTTCATTAATTAAATATATAATATTATAGGTAAAATGCATATATTCATCAAAAATACCGCCAATCTGGTTAATGATTTGGAAGAATCTCTGACATTTAGAAACTTCCTCATACAATGTAAAATAGATATAATTAGATTTGTATGTGTGCAGAAGACATGTTAAATACAATAAAAACAATATTTGCGTAAAGTTTTGTAATGTTTTTGTTATAAAACGACGGTTCGATAGCGAAGTGCAATACAATACTTGTACAACATAAAATGGAAATGACGAGAGGTCTTGTGCTAGCCACAACAGATTTTTATGTATATTGGCAGTCTTGTGCTAGCCACAACAGATTTTTATGTATATTGGCAACTGAAAACCTAACTATTCAATTAAAAATAAGCTTTCTTTGAAATAGTAAAAGAACAATACTAATTAAACTTTATTTTCTCTATGTTTACAAAAAGACTATTTTCTCTGCTATAATTAGCATTTGTTTTTATTTTTCACGTAACACGAAAGAAAATCGTTTTCCGCTAAATTTAAGTAATAGAACGTTGAACTTTGTCAGCTTAGAGCTTTTTCTAATAAAAATAAAGATAAAAATTAAGCTCCGTATACAACAGAGTGCTTCAAGAAGCTTTAAAAACATTTTAATTACTAAATATTACTAATAATACAAAATGTTCTACAATTTCATATACAAAGTTTAAGGACATATAGTTCTGATCAAAATGAGTAAAAAAATCTGTTGTGGCCAGCACAAGACCTTCCGTTAATTTGATGTATTTTGTACAAATCCCATACCAAAAGTTCATTGGCAAAGATTCTATATATCCAGTAAAATTGTAACATGAATATACATTATGTATACTCTTTACAATCAAATAATATTACTACCAAGTTTATATCTCCACCCATTTTTGAATTATTGCCCCAAAAGCCAATATACCCCAAATTTAGATAAAAACTTCAAAATTTTCAAAAATCTAATTTTTATGTATCTAGATACTTCTCAACGCGCTGATTCCAAATTTTGAAACCGCAGGTCGATATCTCTTTTCGTTCTCGAGATATTTAGATTCAAAGTTTTGCTCAAAACTGCCCATTTTTGGGTGTTAACCCGAAAATGGGTCGAGATATGACTTTGGCGACAACTCCATTCGATTCTACGGGTAAAATTACATAACTATACCAATTTTCAGAATATTTGAACACCGCATACAATCTCTAAAGCAAAATAACTGAAAATGGCCAAAAATCGAAAAAATCCTAAGGGGTACCCCTTTGGATTTTTTCAGATTTTGGTTGTTTTCAAACTTTTATTCATAAAAAATGAACCGGTTGGGCAAAATTTATGAAAATTGGTATACTTATGTAATTTTGCCCGTAGAATCGAATGGTGATGTCGCCAAATTCATATATCGACCCATTTTTGGGTTATTACCCAAAAATGGGCAGTTTTGAGCAAAACTTTGAATCTAAATATCTCGAGAACGAAACGAGATATCGACCTGCGGTTTCAAAATTTGGAATCAGCGCATTGAGAAGTATCTAGATACATAAAAATTAGATTTTTGAAAATTTTGAAGTTTTCATCTAATTGTGGGGTATATTCACTTTTGGGGCAATAATTCAAAAATGGGTAGAGATATGAACTTGGTAGTAATATTATTTGATTGCAAAGAGAATGTTACGTAAGTGTACGCATTTTTAGAGTATTTGAACAACTTAAGATCCTTAAAAGGTGCTTATTCGCTAAAATCTGCATATGCGATTTTTCTCAATTTCTAATATTTAAGAAGTTATTTGAAAAATAAATATAGATCAAAGCCACCATATTTGATTTTTTGTTTTAATTCTAATAGAAAATGCTTGGTCAGCCAAAACATTTTATTTTCTGATATCTGTCGATGACAGGTTATAACACGTTAAGACAAATGACAATCTTACTGACCCTTAAATGTTCTATTTCAGGTTTTCCAACCGGAAGCATCGATTCTTCATCATTTCCGGTTCATATGACATTCTGAAATTTGGAGCAAGATACAACATATATGCGGTAATTTTTTTTTTTGCTTCATTTGTTAAATGTGTTAGGTAAATATGGAAATGGATGAAATATGACAATTCAAGTATAAGATTTTATAATAATATTACTTAAACTTTCATAAAATTATGAATTACTTTTGACAAAATTTTGTCTAAGTTTGTGGGTTGATATCTCGAAAACTAAATGAGATAATTTAATTTTGTAAGAAAATTTGAAATCCCTGAAGTTTTCTACATAAGATATGTTAATATTAATTAATTTTAACTGGCAGTTGAAATTTAACCAAACGTTATTTAAAAAATGGTCAAAATCTGTTAACAATTTACAAAAAGTAATAACAAATTTTGACTTTACAGGCATATATCTCAAAAACTAATTGAGATATTTCAATTCTGTTTGAAAATTTGAAATCCTTGATGTTTTCGACATAAGATATGTTAATATTAATTAATTTTAATGGGCACTTAAAATTTAACTGAAAATTATTTAAAAATGGCCAAAACCTGTAATCAATTTACAAAAAGTAATAACAAATTTTGACTTTGCAAGCCTATAACTCAAAAATTAATTGAGATATTTCAATTCTGTTTGAAAGTTTGAAATCCTTGAAGTTTTCTACATAAGATATGTTAATATTAATTAATTTTAACTGGCAGTTAAAATTTAACTAAACATTATTTAAAAAACGGTCAAAATCTGTAAACAATTTACAAAAAGTAATAACAAATTTTAAATTTACAGGCCTATATCTCAAAAACTAATTGAGGTATTTCAATTCTGTTTGAAAATTTGAAATCCTTGAAGTTTTCTACATAAGATATGTTAATATTAAGTAATTTTAACTGGCAGTTAAAATTTAACCAAACATTATTTAAAAAATGGTCAAAATCTGTAAACGATTTACAAAAGTAATAACAAATTTTGACTTTACAAGCCTATATCTCAAAAACTAATTGAGATATTTTAATTCTGTTTGAAAATTTGAAATCCTTGAAGTTTTCTACATAAGATATGTCAATATTAATTAATTCTAACTGGCAGTTAAAATTTAACTAAACATTATTTAAGAAATGATCAAAATCTGTAAACAATTTAAAAAAAGTAATAACAAATTTTGACTTTACAGACCTATAACTCAAAAACTAATTGAGATATTTCAATTCTGTTTGAAAATTTGAAATCCTTGAAGTTTTCTACAGAAGATATGTTAATATTAATTAATTTTAATGGGCAGTTAAAATTTAACTAAACATTAATTAGAAAATGGTCAAAATCTGTAATCAATTTACAAAAAGTAATAACAAATTTTGACTTTACAGGCCTATATCTCAAAAACTAAATGAGATATTTCAATTCTGTTTGAAAATTTGAAATCCTTGAAGTTTTCTACAGAAGATATGTTAATATTAATTAATTTTAATGGGCAGTTAAAATTTAACTAAACATTAATTAGAAAATGGTCAAAATCTGTAATCAATTTACAAAAAGTAATAACAAATTTTGACTTTATAGGCCTGTATCTCAAAAACTAATTGAGATATTTCAATTCTGTTTGAAAATTTGAAATCCTTGAAGTTTTCTACATAAGATATATTAATATTAATTAATTTTAACTGGCAGTTAAAATTTAACTAAACTTTATTTAAAAAATGGTCAAAATCTGTAAACAATTTTAACAAATTTTGACTTTACAGGCCTATAACTCAAAAATTAATTGAGATATTTCAATTCTGTTTGAAAATTTGAAATCCTTGAAGTTTTCTACATAAGATATGTTAATATTAAGTAATTTTAACTGGCAGTTAAAATTTAACCAAACATTATTTAAAAAATGGTCAAAATCTGTAAACGATTTACAAAAGTAATAACAAATTTTGACTTTATAGGCCTACATCTCAAAAACTAATTGAGATATTTTAATTCTGTTTGAAAATTTGAAATCCTTGAAGTTTTCTACATAAGATATGTCAATATTAATTAATTCTAACTGGCAGTTAAAATTTAACTAAACATTATTTAAAAAATGATCAAAATCTGTAAACAATTTAAAAAAAGTAATAACAAATTTTGACTTTACAGACCTATAACTCAAAAACTAATTGAGATATTTCAATTCTGTTTGAAAATTTGAAATCCTTGAAGTTTTCTACAGAAGATATGTTAATATTAATTAATTTTAATGGGCAGTTAAAATTTAACTAAACATTAATTAGAAAATGGTCAAAATCTGTAATAAATTTACAAAAAGTAATAACAAATTTTGACTTTATAGGCCTGTATCTCAAAAACTAATTGAGATATTTCAATTCTGTTTGAAAATTTGAAATCCTTGATGTTTTCTACATAAGATATGTTAATATTAATTAATTATAATGGGCAGTTAAAATTTAACTAAACATTATTTAAAAAATGGTCAAAATCTGTAAACAATTTACAAAAAGTAATAACAAATTTTGACTTTACAGGCCTATATCTCAAAAACTAAATGAGATATTTCAAATCTGGTTGAAAATTTGAAATATTCAAAGTTTCTACGTACGATAACATTTTTTTGAAAATATATTGTAACTGTCAGTTATTTTTTTATATGGAGTCAAATAAAAATGACAAAAATGTTCACTATTTCAACACTAAAAATAGTGGTATTTCCTCGCGTTTATTTGGATGTCGGTTGCTATGGTAACCACATATAGATGGCAATAGCATCTTGCCCTATTTCTCGCATCTAGTAACCTATGCACGTCGAGAATTTGTCTTTTGTTTTTTAGTATTTATTCTTAAACGTGGTTTTATGAGCTTAGCGAAAGATATTGTACACATTTGATATATTCTTTTTAAACAGGCTATTTTACAACTACTGTTACAAAATTTAAAGCTATGTAGGGCCTGAGCAAATAAGTAAAAATGTTTAATAAACAGTTGAAGATCAGATTTATGTTATTAGGCTTTTTTACATTATATGCCATTTAGATATGTATCTGAAGTTATGGAACATCCCGTATATATACTTTTTAAATAAATTACTTTTTTATTACATATGTATGTATTTGGGTCACAAATTAAATAATATGGACAATTGATATCAAGTGTATTTTTTTTAAATTAACCTTTAATCATATTAGTATAGGTGTTAAATTTATTATTTAATTTGTATATGTTACGATATTGTATCAAATTTTTCAAACCAGTGATTCAAAAATAATGAATATTTATTTTCTTAGAATTTGACAAGGGTTCATTTTTCATATTTTTGTCTATAAATCCTATAAGCTTAAAAATATCAACTTGTGCCATGAAAATTTGAAATTTACATGAAATTTTGTATAATATACATTGTGTAACAATTTGTCTATAGGGAGTTTTAAAAATAATAAACCATCAAAAAACATACAATTTTTTGATAATTTTGCAATTTTTATCTCTTGCCAAGAGAGGTGTTTAAGCACGTTTTAATGGCGAGAGGTTTTGTGCTGGCCACAACAGATTTTTACCTCCCGCTACCCTTGGTAAGGGAGGTATAGGGATCGTGCTAAAAATCACATATTGAGATTTTAGTAAATGACCACGTTTTAAGGTCCCTAGAATCCATTTTTAACATTTTCACGATGATGTCTGTATGTCTCTAACTCAAATACTATCATTCAGAAAATTCTGAAACCTTGTATTTCTATGCTATTCTAATATGAAAAGAAGCCATTAGATTTTGGTGTAAATCGGATAACCGGAAATGGCACTTTACCTGAAGCTCATAATGGTTTTTCTTCAAAAAATATCATTAAATGCCATTTTTTCGCATTTTATGTCTTATGAAACTTAAAGATTATTGAATTTTCTACAGGAATACATTAATACTTTTTCTATATATTTTGCAGATAAATTTAAAAATAATTTTTTTTATTAGTCCCGAAGCCTAAGATAAACACAATTCCTTTGTTACACAGTTCAATTTCATATGAATGTAACTGACAGTAAATGTCACTATCAAAAACTAATCACTTCAAATTAATAATAGTGACATTTTAAAAAGAAAATAGTAAATAAATCAATAGTTTTATGCAATGGAACAGTTTGCAGCGTTAGTAAATACATAAGTATGTATTTAAATTAATAAAAATGGATAGGAATGTGTGGCGAAGGATGATTGTTGCGTAACTATTATTTTGGTCCGGATGCGGTTATTCGCTACCGAAAATCGGTCACTTTAATATGTTCTTAGGTATGAATACTATGATGATTGTGGACAAGGCGAAAGAAGAATGTTTTTTAAAGAGTGAAGTGAGTCAGCTGAGCTCTTACTCTTATCCCTTTTCTTATTGTTTACTATTGTTTCCGGGTTTTTGCTAACCCACTAAGTGGGAAACGCGTGATTTTATGTATGTATGTAAAAATTAAATAGCGGGAGGTTTTGTGTTGGCCGTTAAGTGGTTCGGTAGTTATAAATAATATATTTTGGGAACTTTTCTTGTTATTTTTGTTGTTAATTTTAATTTATTATAAATAGAATATATAATACATGCTTCATTACTTAAATAGAGTATTCTAAAATTATAATTCTTGTTTTTATACTACAAATACATTTCCAAGAAGAACATGAACAAATACTTATGATGTAGAGAACATTACAAAAATTATTTTTCTTCTCAAATATTAAATTTGTTTTGTAACTTTTGTAATAACCCTTTACAAATACCAAAGTTAAAATTACTTTAATTTTGGCTGAAAAATAAGTGCAGAAATTGTACAACTTTTTTCTTATTCTCTTTGTATAAAACAGTAATAATCTTGTTTTTATATTTATCTATTTTGTCTAGTAGCCTTTGAAAAAAGGGCATAAAAAATGACGATCGACCAGTTGAATATTCCAAAAGTTTTTACGCATGCGCACTAGGATGTGACGTCATAACTTGTTGCATTTTCCAACCAGAATTTGTCAAAATGTTGAAACTATTGACAAGTGTGTTCATTTTTTAAATAATTGTTGATTAATTATGAAATAGTTGTTAAAATTAATTGAAAATTATGTATGTTATACAAAAATGTATGGAGATTTCAAATTTTCAATGAGATTTGAAATAACTTGATTAGTTTTTGAGATAGGAGCCGGCAAACTCAAAAGTTGTTGAAGTTTAAACAAAAAATAGACGGGTTTTAAAAAATATTTACAAATTATTTATTTTATGTAGAAATGTATGCAGAATTCAAATTTGAAATCAGATTCAAAATATCTCAATTAGTTTTTAAGATATGAACCTTTAAAATCAAAATTTGTAAATAAAATTTTAAAAAATTACCATTTTTGATTATTGTGTTCATAAAAATTGTTGATTAATTATGAAGTAGTTGTGAAAATTTATTGAAAATTATGTATATTATACAAAAATGTATGGAGATTTCAAATTTTCAAAGAGATTTGAAATAACTTGATTAGTTTTTGAGATAGAAGCCGGCAAACTCAAAAGTTGTTAAAGTTTAAACAAAAAATAGACGGGTTTTAAAAAATATTTAAAAATTATTTATTTTATGTAGAAATGTATGCAGAATTCAAATTTGAAATCAGATTCAAAATATCTCAATTAGTTTTTAAGATAAGAACCTTTAAAATCAAAATTTGTAAATAAAATTTTAAAAAATTACCATTTTTGATTATTGTGTTCATAAAAATTGTTGATTAATTATGAAGTAGTTGTGAAAATTTATTGAAAATTATGTATATTATACAAAAATGTATGGAGATTTCAAATTTTCAAAGAGATTTGAAATAACTTGATTAGTTTTTGAGATAGGAGGCGGCAAACTCAAAATTTGTTAAAGTTTAAACAAAAAATAGACGGGTTTTAAAAAATATTTAAAAATTATTTATTTTATGTAGAAATGTATGCAGAATTCAAATTTGAAATCAGATTCAAAATATCTCAATTAGTTTTTGAGATATAAGCTGTCAACAACAACAATTGTTTATTGTTTATCTGTCCAACGAAGTGCCAAATTTGATTATTTATTCTCGGCATTTTTCGATTTATTAAGTACTTTCTCCTAACATTTTGGAGACCACTGTTCATATGGACAACTTGTGAATGAAACCTTTCTTCTTCAGTCTTCTCCGGGCATTCTACCTAGTATGTTACACGCGAAAATCAGCACGAATTTTGAGCGTAAATTTAATTTAAAATGTAGATATGATTTCGACTTTATCTACAATGGTGGCTATAAACACTGACGCAAATTCTGGCTTAGATGTAAATACAACAACTATTAATTATTATACAAGTATCGAAACAGAAAAAAATGATTCGGAATCGCCGATTTTTCCAAGTTACATCCGAAATACTTCCATGGTGTTTTGTGTTATTATTATGTGTTTGGGAGTTATTGGAAATATTATGGTACCCATCGTAATTTTCAAGTCAAAAGATATGAGAAATAGCACCAATATTTTTCTTGTAAACTTAAGTGTGGCAGATTTAATGGTACTGCTAATATGTACTCCAACAGTTCTGGTCGAAGTCAACAGTAAACCTGAGACGTGGGTCCTTGGCAAAGAAATGTGTAAGTAAATTTTTCCCGCGAAAATTTGAATGTTTATAAGCTTGTATCTCGAAAACCAATTGAGATATTTGAAGTCTGTTTGAAAATTTGGAATCCTTGATGTTTTTTATGTAACATAACTCATTTCCAATTTTTTCTGTCTAGGAGTACAATTTTTATAAACACAATATTCAAAAATGGTAATTTTTTAAAATTTTGTTTACAAATTTTGATTTTAAAGGTTCGTATCTCGAAAACTAAATGAGATATTTGAATTCTGTTTGAAAATTTGGAATCCTTGATGTTTTTTGTGTAACATAAGTCATTTCCAATTTTTTCTATATAGGAGTACAATTTTTATAAACATATTTTTCAAAAATGGTTATTTTTAAAAATTTTATATTTAAATTTTGAATTTGAGAGTTCGTATCTTGAAAACTAATTGAGATATTTCAATTCTGTTTGAAAATTTGAAATCCTTGAAGTTTTCTACTTAAGATATGTTAATATTAATTCATTTTAATGGGCAGTTAAAATTTAACTAAACATTATTTAAAAAATAGTTAAAATCTGTAAACAATTTACAAAAAGTAATAACAAATTTTGACTTTACAGGCCTATATCTCAAAAACTAATTGAGATATTTCAATTCTGTTTGAAAATTTGAAATCCTTGAAGATTTCTGTACAAGATGTGTTACTATTAATTAATTTTAACCAGTGGTTAAAATTTAATCAAACATTATTTAAAAAATGGTCAAAATCTGTAAACAATTCACAAGAACTAATTGGAAATTTCAATTATGTTTGAAAATAATAAGACATTTTTACTTTATTTCTTAAAGGGGTAACATTTTTATAATTAAAATCATAGAAATTGGTAAATTTTTCCGACAAATTTTGATTTTGAGGTCTCATATCTCGAAAACTAATTGAGATATGTGAGTTTTGTTCAAAAATTTGTAATCCTCATAGTTTTCTACATAATATACTTACATTTTAATTATTTTTTATATAGTAGTCCAAATTTTATATGATATTTCAAAAATGGTCCAATTGATATTAACAAATTTTGACTTTGAGGGCTCTTATTTCGAAAACCAATAGAGATATTTTGATTCTGATTAAAAAATTGAAATCCTCATAATTTTCTACATAAAATGTTATTATAAAATTATTTTATAAAATAGTTCAATTTTTATATAACAATATTTCAAAAACGGTCCAAGTTATAAACAAATTTTGACTTTGTGGGCTCATATCTCGAAAACCAATCGAGATATTTTGATTCTGTTTAAAAAATTGAAATCCTCATAATTTTCTACATAAAATATGTTATAAAATTATTTTATAAAGTGGTTCAATTTTTATATAACAATATTTCAAAAATGGTCCAAGTTATAAACAAATTTTGACTTTGAGGGCTCATATCTCGAAAACCAATCGAGATATTTTGATTCTGATTCAAAAATTGAAATCCTTATCATTTTCTACATAAAATATGTTATTATACAATTATTTTATAAAATGGTTCACTTTTTATATAACAATATTTCAAAAATGGTCCAAGTTATAAACAAATTTTAACTTTGTGGGCTCATATCTCGAAAACCAATCGAGATATTTTGATTCTGTTTAAAAAATTGAAATCCTCATAGTTTTCTACATAAGATGTGTCGGTATAACAATATTTCAAAAATGGTCCAATTGTTTTAAACAAATTTTGACTTTGAGGGCTCATATCTCGAAAACTAATTGAGATAATTAAATTCTGTTTCAAAATTTGAATTCCTTGATGTTTTCTACATAATATATTTAATTTTTAATTTTTTATAAAAATTGAACGAACTTTAAAATATAAATTTGTAAAAAATGATATAAATTTTTAATTAATTTATTAGAGTTTTTATCATAGTATGTGTTTACCTGATCATATCTCGAAAACTAATTGAGATATTTTAATTTTGTTTAAAAATTTGAAATCCTTGAAGTTTTCTGCATACTATGTGTAATTTTCATATATTTTTAACGATTCGTTTAAATTTAACAGACAATTATATAAAATATGGCAACAACAAATAACTAATTGGTTTTATGTAATTACAATTTTATTGAAGTATTATAAGTTAATTTGTTTCATAGTAAATCATTTATACATAATATAAGAATGTATTTCTTTCAAATAACTCCAATCAAATAAGGAATAATACCTATTAAACTTTGCTAAAAAGTATTTATGGTATTTACAGCTTTCTAAAATCTATAAAAGAGAAGTACAGACTATATTGTAGTGAAATTTTCTATGACCAGTGACTCCAAAACATTAACAACACAATACAATAGTATACAACTTTGTGGCATAATGGTAGCAAGCCAGCTTGTCGACCTAAGGGTTGTGGGTTCGATTCCCTATTAAGACAAATTTGGATTTGGCTTTAAACATTAATATAGATTTGGGAAAGCGTTACAAAAATAATGGGTACAAAAAAAACCCAAAAACGGGTTACTGTGAATTATGGGCAAGGAAAAACCCAAAAATGGGGGGAAAATAGGGTATACATAATTGAAAAAGATTGTAGAAAAAAACCAAATGAACTCAAAATGGCAAATCCCGAATTCAAAATACCGGAGTTAAAATAATGAAAACTTAAGAGTCAAAACAATAAAATCTCGAAAACCTAAGGGTCAAAACAATAAAATCTCGAAAACCTAAGGGTCAAAACAATAAAATCTCGAAAACCTAAGGGTCAAAACAATAAAATCTCGAAAACCTAAGGGTCAAAACAATAAAATCTTGAAAACCTAAGGGTCAAAAGAATAAAATCTCGAAAACCTAAGAGTCAAAAGAATAAAATCTCGAAAACCTAAGGGTCAAAAGAATAAAATCTCGAAAACCTAAGGGTCAAAAAAATAAAATATCGAAAACCTAAGGGTCAAAAAAATAAAATATCGAAAACTTGAGAGTAAAATGGGATAATCTCAAAAACCTAATTACCTAAAAGTAAAATCTCGAAAATCTAAGTATAAAAATATGTTGTGGCCAGCACAATACCTCTCGCCATTTTCTTATTAGGCTATATAAGTATTGTAGTTAACATTTCAGGTACAAACAAAAAATTCTAATCCATTTCATTCTATGAACAAGTTTCTTCCTACTCTTCTAAATGTTCGAGATTCTTCTAATTCATTAACGAGATTGGCGGTATTTCTAACGGATATATGATAAAATATATCTATAGCAAGCGCGTGTTTAGTTGACACTGATACTGTACAAACTTTCTTTTTAAACCAATGTTACATGTTGACGGAGTCTTTTCCTCGTTATAACAATATCATATAATTACTATTTCCGCATTGAAGAACAGTGTCAATTTAACGTGCGGCAGCTATATCTATAATTGTAAATATTTAATTAATGATAAAATAAGAAATATTAAATGTACTTCCCAGAAAAGGCTTTCAGTAATGACTATAGATTTTTGACACTGACATTTGTCAGTTACAAACATTTTAATTTTTCAACTGTTTCCATGGACTGTTTGATTCATTATACAATGGATTATTATATATAATAAGTGCAAATAATAATAATATTTAATATTTTGAGACGTAAAAATAATTTTCAAATTTAGTTATTTCAAACAAAGACATTTACACCTAGTAACTTTGTTTTAACATTACCAGAAGTGTATCAAACGTTGGTATGTTGAAATCAATATATTTATTCCAGTGGCGTTCGTGCAATACTTAAGGGATGAAACTATAAAAACATATTTGCCGTACAAAAAAATAAAAAGAAATATGTACCTATTCAAAATATAGTAATATTAACACAGTAGTACATGATATATTTTTTGAGGGCACATATAAATAATTATTGGGGGTAGGAAATTTATGAATTCTACGTCTATGTGACAACAAGAAATCTTAAAAATGCAGACTGATTGTATGCGATTTAATACAGAGATTTTTAAGAAAATTATTTAGTAACAATGTTTTCAATTCAACCACTATGTTGTGTTTGTGTTCAAAATGAGATTGTTTTACAAAATTTGAATGAAATTGATTATGATGACGTTAAAATAATTGATAAACTATATTATACTATACACGAACTGGTAAGTAAAATAAAAATATACTTTATATTTAGATAATTATTATTAGAAATCTAAATTTAAAACTCCAAAATTATTATTCATAATTTCAAGTGCTTGTTTTTTAATTTTACGTTTTATTATGCCATATCCATTAGGTACTGGATGTAAAATGAATACCCAAAATAAAATATTTTAGAATAATTTCCGGTTTAAATAAAAATCTGATGTGGACGCCACATGTTTAGGTATAGGCACATATTTTGTTAATAATTAAAATATGTATTATAACAGACCCAAACATAAAATTGCACATATTTGACATAGATATTTCTTTGTTATAACTTAATTACAAATTACCAAAAAGTATATAATTTTTAAATTTATTTATCTCGCTTATACAAACAGCTAATTTAATCATACTTGTATTAGACGCAGAATTCAATTCTCTAAAACTTTTATTTGAAGCATTTATTATTAAAATCAAAATAACACCATTGGTATAGAAGTCTTATACAGGGTGTAGAAGAAAATAATTTGCGGCTGCTTGCATAACGGAGTTACAAGACTTTTTAATCCACCAATCCCGGAAGGATATCTTGAGGTGTGATGATATTATTACAAAATAAAACTGGTTGCTAGGTTTTAAAAATACTACTAGTGAGTTACAAAATTTGTAATTTTGACACTTTAGAGTTGACTTTTCACTGTCAACAAATTTAGATTAGCGAAGGTGCCATCCGACATCATCATTTATATCGTACAGTGCAACGTGTTGTAGCAGCTGTATAAAATTACGGCAAACACACTTCAAAGGTGTAGATCTCTGATTGATCAATTTTAAGACGTCTTTTCTCTAATATCTTTTAAGCTAGTTTTTTTTTCTTCGAAATTACTCATCCGAGTGGTCTCGTGTTTCCTCATTCGCTCTGGGGCGCGAGTTGTGAGACACCCTGTATATGTATAGCAAGAGCCGAGATGTAGTTATAGAAAAGCGGCAGATCTTATGAACAAGCTAACAAAAAAGGCCTGCAGGCATTGCTTCCAACAATGGAATATTCGCATCGGGCGGTGTACGATTCGGGAAGGGAACTACGTGGCGGGCAGCAATATTTGAAAAATTTTGGATTATATTTTAGTAAAGTTTTTCATTAAAATCTATTATAGGCTTCAAGTAAAGTACCACTTTCCTAACAGCCAAAGACAACTAGATGTCATAGTAGTCCTAAATACAAAATTTCGTCGTCGTTGTCACGGTAGAAACAAATTTATTTTTGCGCCAAATTGACATATGTCAGTTTTCAAGAAATTTTTAATTTCGTATAGATAAAATACGTTGAATGTTATAATGCTCCATTTTAAATTGATTATAAAATTCTTTAGTTGATTTATTGGCGAAAAAATATTAAAAATAAATATTCTCTAAACTAACAATATTTTTTTTTTCAGAATTATATAAATTATACATCCGTATATATTTGTACCACATGTTTAAATGATTTGCGAACAGCTTATAATTTTAAAAAAATGTGTATAAAAAATTATAGCACTATTAAAAAAAATCTTGAACACCAAAATAGCAAAAGTGAAAAAACTTATAGTGAAATTTTGACAAGTTTATTAACAGGCCATCCAAAATACGAAGAAACAAAAAACAAATACGGACAAATACTGTCAAATGTTTTGACGGGCCAAAAACAAATTAATGACGACTTGATTTTACTACAAACTGAAAAAAACGATAGAAAAAAAGAAAAAAAATATGAACTACAAACGATTGAAGAATACGAAGAAAAGAATATCTCTTCAGAGAGCCTACTAGATTCAACAATATCATACTTTGAAGAACAAATAACAGAGAAGCCAACTGGGATTCCAAAATCTAAATCTGATTTTCAAATTAAAAAGAAAGAACAGTTGAAAGTCAAGCCGTTGGATAAATTATTGCACTACTGTGAAATTTGTAATAAAAGTTATACTTTAAAGTCGAGTTTAGTAGCTCATATGATATTACATACAAATAATAAAAAAGAAAAAAAAGCAACAAATGATACAAAAAATAAAGTACAATATAAAAAAGATAAATATGACAGAAAAAAATTTAAAGAAGAATTAATATAAAAATTGTAAATTATTATTACAAAATAAATATATGTATATAAAACGCTTTAATATTTATTTTAAAGTCCTTTTGTCCACATTTTTATTTTTTGGGGTTATTTTCAAAATATAAAAAATCTGTTGTGGCCAGCACAATACCTCTCGCCATTCCTATTTTATGTTATATAAATATTGTATTGCACTTCGCTATCGAAATGTCGTTTTAAAACAAAAAAAAATACAAAAATTTATTCAATATTTAACCAGACTTCTATGCACATTAAATATATCTGTTTTCATCGTAGGAAGTTCCTAAATGTCAAAGATTCGTCCAATTTATTAACCAGATTGGCGGTATTTTTGATGGATATATGCATTTTACCTATAATTTTAAATATTTAATTAATAAAACAATAAGTTGTTGATTTTTGATACTGACATCTGTCATTCACAAACTATGTTATAAACATTTGAATTTGTCAACTGGTTTCCTTAGTGCCTTAGTCTCTGCGATTAAATTACTCTATATATTACAGTGCCTTTATCTCTAAATCTATACAAGATATAATAAAAATTTTAAGTGTATTAGATGGAGAATTTTATGTTCTTCAATATTTGTAACAACAAAAATTTCCAAAAAATTATATTTAGCGGGAGGTTTTGTGTTGGCCACATCAGATTTTTTTTAGATTATTATTATTTTCTGAACATATTGTACACTACTTTTGAACGTAAATACAACGACTTTACCTACTAATAATTATTATTATAATTATCATATCTTTTACACAAATACTTTACATAAATTAAAAATGTATTTAGTTTATCACATGTACTAAATAAATAATTAATTTTCATCCATAAGATATTGTTAACAATTGCCACTGTTTTATATTAAATTTTGAGAAGCACTGATTTACGTGGGCGTTACATTCTTATGTAAATTATAATCTTACATGAACTATATAATATATTGCATTACATTGTTACTATTACAAGAATACAATTTAAAATAATTGAATTTTCTCAAGATAAATTATCATACAAATCGGGTCATTTTTCTTTTGGGGAATAATTTTATTGTACGTTGGTGCTCCTGATCTTTCAAGGTCAAATCTATTTATTCAACAAATCTTCACATTTTTATAAAAGGGTCACATTATATTTTTTCATTTGGGAAGTGATATTTTTCAAAAAATTAATTTGAAGATGTACCTACCTACCATTTTAAATATTTAATTAATAATTCAATAAGAAATATTAAATGTACTTCCCAGAAAAAGCTTTCAGGAATATCAGTAAAACTGTTGATTTTTGACAATGATGTTTATCTCTAAATCTGTAGAAGATATAATAAAATATTTAACTGTATTAGATGAAGAATTTTATGTTCTTCAATATTTATAATAACAATAACATTTAAAAGATTTTTTTTTAAGAAACAGGTATTTCCGGTTGTTCAATTGTTATCAAAACCACAGACATCATTTTAAAAATGTTAAAATCGGACTCTTATTCACTAAAATATCTATATCCGACTTTTAGCACGATCCCTATACCTCCCTTACCAGGGGTAGCGGGAGGTAAAAATATAAAAAAACGAATTCGTAAAGGGTACTAATGCAAGACGTTTTTAAGTTAAAAAGAGTTCTGTACTTGACAGCTTAATTTCAAGAATGACAAATAGCTCTCCACAGTGGTCTATAGGGAGCTGTATATTTTATTGCATTCTTCCTGAGATTCTTATCGTGTTTTCCACACACTTTTTCGACTAACATTTTTAAAAATACATCCTAATTTTATATTTATAAGTAAATCAAGATGAAAATTTGCACTGGCACATAAACAGTTATTAATTTGACAGTTCTCCTGTCATTAGTTTGACAGATGTGGCAGTTTTTACCTCTCGCTAAGAGAGGTATTGGATTCATGCTAAAATTCGCATATCCAGATTTTATTGAATAAGCACGATTTAAAGTACCTAGAATCCAATTATAACATTTTTAAAATGTCTGCGTGTGTATGTGTGTATGTAAGTCTGGATGTTGTAGACACGATTCCTCAAAAACTATAAGACTTTAAAAATATTTAACTGCAGTTTCCTCAATCTGACATTCCTGGGAAAAGCTGAAAAGGTTTTGGTAACAATTGAACAACCGGAAGTAGTAGTTTCTTAGAAAAATTCTTCTAAATATAATTTTTTGGGAGTTTTTTTTTTATAAAATATTGAAGAACGTAAAATTCTCCATCTAATACTCTAATCGCAGAGGCTAAGGCACTAAGGAAAACAGTTGACAAATTCCAATGTTTATAACATAGTTTGTAAATGACACATGTCAGTGTCAAAAACAGTTTTAGTGACATCCTGATAGCTTTTTCTGGGAAGTACATTTAATCATTTTTATTGTTTTATTAATTAAATATTTGAAATTATAGGTAAAACGCATATATCCATCAGAAATACCGCTAATCTGGTTAATAAATTGGAAGAATCTCTGACATTTAGAAACTTCCTCATACAATGAATAGAATTATATGTGTGCAGAAGTCATGTTCAATACAATAAAAAACAATATTTGGGTAAAGTTCTGTAATTTTTTGTTATAAAACGACGGTTCGAAAGCGAAGTGCAATACATTATATAGCCTAATATGGAAATGGCGAGAGGTCTTGTGCTGGCCACAACAGATTTTTAAATGTGATTTACGAATAATATTCTATAAATTTAAATAATAATAGCTATACCTTTTATAGGTGTGTACATCAACGAAAACAAAATGTTCAAGTATACAGTAACAATGTTATACAATACTGAAAAGTATTTCAAAATTTTAAAATTTATATTCTAGTTTTATTGTTTTCTGACTTTCTCTCCAAAAGTTAAAACAATATATTGAACAAATTTGTAAATCTATTTCATAATAGTTCATACTATATTGAGAAAATTTATTACAACCACAAATGAATTATATTATTTATCTATTAGCTAATATACTAAACTACCCTATTTCTAAATCTAGGGTATTTTTCCCTGAAATTGGCAGCCCTTATCGCGTAAAGTAAAACTCCCCTAATGCATTAGTAATCGCCAGGGTTGCGTTTTTTTATTAGCACTTCAACACTAAATTACCCTAGGGTCTACAGACTGTTTCCTAGGGATTTAAAAATGCTGTAAGTTGGCACTAACTGACAAGCTGTCGGCTAGACATAAAATTTGAGAACTAGGGCAAAAACAAAGAAATAATTTATAGGGAAATCAAATTTTTATTAGTTGTGAACATACGAGTAGATTTAGAGATTTTGTTAGTTGATGATTAAATCGGCGTTAAAATTTAACGAACACTTAAAATTTAATGACTTTTGGGGCACATATGTAGAAAAGTACGGGGATTTTATATTTTCAAACAGGAATTAAATATCTCAATTAGCTTTTGAAATATAACACTTTAAAAAATTTTAAAAAATAAAAGAATTACTGTTAGTAAATTTATCCTAACAATTCTCTGCACAATTTTTTTATTTTTTATTTAAGTATTTGTAAAAATAATAGCACTATAACCAAAAACTCCAGTGGAACAGTCTGCCAGTCTCTTGTTTGATGATTGGAACACGTAGTTACAGTGTCGACCAATAAGAGAGCCGCGTTCGGTTACGTCATTAAGCCCGAAAAAAACCGCGCGTTTGATAAGACGTCATTAGAGGTTAATTTTGTTTAAATAATTATACCTGCTTTCTACATTAAAATTAGTTGTAGAAAAAATATAGTGTGCACCTTGTGCCCGAGTGGTTTTCTGACTCGGCTAAATTTCTTACAATATTTAAATATAATACTTCTGTCAAATTCATTCCCCATGTGTCATTTTAAATGAGACAGACATATACATTGCTGTCAATCAAATGTCAAATCATAACTTATAGGAAAATTCAACGGTTATCTGTCATATTGACAAGATGTCATTAGAGGTTAATAATTATGTGTTTTTTAAAAATTAAATTTAGATGTCTTACAATATTTAAATATAATACTTCTGTCAGATTCGTTCCCTATGTTTCATTTTAATTGGAACGGGCAAATACATTGCTGTCAATCAAATATCAAGTCGTAAATGTTTCGCGTTAAAAAATACTCACGGTAGATTTTTGTTTCTAACCCAAAAACTATCATTCAGTAAATTATGAGATATGGCTTTTTAAAATCAAAAAATTTAAAAGATATATAATTTTTTGAGTTCATTGTTACATATCTCAAAAAATAATTGATATACTGTCAGTAAATTTACAAATTATTATTATTTTCTATAGAATTAAAGCTTTCTATAATCTTTGCACAATAAATATTGATTTTTCTTTATGTGTATAAGACTACATGCTGTTTTATATAAAAAACTTAAAAGCCTAATAAAGTAATCTATATACTCATACAAACTATAAAAAGTATTTATATGTGCAATATATAATATATATTTTCTTGTGTGTAAGTGACACCACCATAAATTCTATTTCAAATAAATTTTCAAATCTAGTTCCTTTTGTAAACAGTTGGCACACTTAGAAAACAGCTGAAATAAAACAAAATACGAACGGTTGAGCATTTGTTTCAGAGCTGCTCAAAGTTTTTTGTTTGTATTTCGTTAAATTTTCTTGCACTACATAAAAATTTATTACAATTATTTTTAGATTTATGCATCTCAATTTTCAAAGTAAATTTTTATTTGATAATTTATTTTTATCGTTGCACCAGTAAATGGAGTTGACCCATATACAGATTGATTCTCTACCAATATTATTGTAATTTATCCATTCAATTCTCTTATAGTGTTATGTACACAATTGAATTGTATTTTATGTTATTTTATCAAGAAATGTATGTAGTACTCCAGCATACAATAATATTGTTTGCCCAAGAAATGTTTATGTGAATTTATCGGCTTATAACTCAAAAACTAATTGAGATAATTGAATTCTGTTTGAAAATATGGATTCCTTGGACTTTTCTACATAAGTACAGATAATTTCATTAATATTTAACAATTCGTTAAAAAATGACAAAAGCTTAAAACAAAAATGACGAATTAATAATTTATGAAAATTTGTTTTCTGTATTTAAGAGCTTGTATCTCAAAAATTAAACGAGATAATTAATTTCGGATTGAAAATTTCGAATTCGTGGACATTTTTACATAAGCATAGTTAATTTTATTACTATTTAACAATTCGTTAAGATTTGACAAAAGCTTAAATCAAAAATGACGAATTAACAATTTATGAAAATTTGTTTTTTGTAGTTAAGAGCTTGTATCTCAAAAATTAAACGAGATAATTAAATTCGGATTGAAAATTTCGATTCCTTGGACATTTTTACATAAGTACAGTTAATTTCATTAAAATCTAACAATTCGTTCATATTTGACAAAAGCTTAAATCAAAAATGACGAAATAATAATTTATGAAAATTTGTTTTCTGTAGTTAAGAACTTGTATCTCAAAAATTGAGCAAGATAATTAAATTCGGATTGAAAATTTCGATTCGTTGGACATTTTTACATAAGTATAGTTAATTTTATTAATATTTAACAATTCGTTAATATTTGACAAAAGCTTAAATCAAAAATGACGAATTAATAATTTATGAAAATTTGTTATCTGTAGTTAAGAGCTTGTATCTTAAAAATTGCATGAGATAATTAAATTCGGATTGAAAATTTCGATTCCTTGGACTTTTCTACATAAGTGTAGTTAATTTGATTAATATTTAACAATTCGTTAAGTTTTGACAAAGGCTTAGATCAAAAATGACGAACTAATAATTTTGAAAATTTGTTTTCTGTAGTTAAGAGCTTGTATCTCAAGAATTAAACGAGATAATTAAATTCGGATAGAAAATTTCGATTCCTTGGACTTTTCTACATAAGTATAGTTAATTTAATTAATATATAACAATTCGTTAAGTTTTGACAAATGCTTAGATCAAAAATGTAGTTAAGAGCTTGTATCTCAAAAATTGAACGAGATAATTAAATTCTGATTGAAAATTTAGAATCCTTGGACTTTTTTACATAAGTGTAGTTAACTTCATTAAAATTTAACGATTGGTTAAAATTTAACTTTGTGTTGTTAAAAATATTAATACAATAGATGAAATAACTGACCATTTTTTAATAATCCTTTGATAAAAATTTTACCAATAGTCAAAATTAATTAATTTGACCAAAACCTATGTAGAAAACTCCAAGGATTTCAAATTTTTAATCAGAATTTAATTATCTCGATTAGTTTTCAAGATATGACCCCCCAAATTCAAAATTTGTTAGAATTATCAAAATTATTTGGTCATTTTTTAATTTTCTATTTATAAAACTCATACTAGTTATTCAATAATTATAAAATTCAGTATACTTATAAAGTTTTGTCCGTAGAATACAATTTTATAAATTTGGAAAAGTCGGTACTGCACTGTGCCACACGTTCAAAACAAAAAACTACCATTGAATTGCAGAGACAAAAGAATTAATTTCAAGCCATTAAATCTTTATAATGCTTTGTAGTTTCTAGTAATTTTCGTTTTGTAAGGTTGGCAAAATTCATTAAAATTTATTGGCGTTTTCAACGTTCATGTTAAGTATATTAAAATTTATGTTATGTGTTAAAATTATATGAATTTTCAAGCATTTAGTGACATTTAACATTTATTATATACTTTAATCTCATTACTAAATGTCAAAATAATTTAACTCTTGTTTACACAAAATAAAATTTTGAATGAAACATAAAATTTTGTGTTGTATTTGATATTTCATCCTTTAAGCTTTGAGAACGACACGCAAATTTTTTATGAGTGTCACGTATTTTTAGCCTATAAAATGTTTTTGTTCTAAAAAATACATATACGAGTTTCAGTACTTTAAAAATAAAAGAGAGTAAACGTTTTGAATACTAAATAATGATACCATTTGTACATTTGTAAAACGTTTAACTTTAACGATCAAATCACACAAGTTAAATAAGTGTTTAACTATCTTCAAATGTCAGTATCTCAAAAATTAATCGAGATATTTTAATTCTGTTGGAAAATTTGAAATTCTTGAAGTTTTCCACATAGGATATGTCAAAATTAATTAATTTTGAATAACAGTCAAAATTTTATTTAAAGCTAAATATGATATGGTCAAATATTTTCAACAATTATAAATTTTTAACAAATTTGCGGTGTCATATCTCAAAAACTAAATAAGATAATTTAATTCTATTTGAAAATTTGAAATCCTTGTAGTTTTCTACATATGATATGTCATAATTAATTAATTTTGACATACCCTAACGGTCAAAATTTTATTTAAAAATTTCTAAAAAAACAACAAATTTTAAATTTGCAGTGTCATATCTCAAAAAATAATTGAGATAATTTAATTCTGTTTGATAATTTGAAATCCTTGGTGTTTTCTACATAGGATATGTCAAAATTAATTAGTTTTGTACAATGGCCAAATTTTATTTAAAAATAAATATAAAATTATCAAAAATTTCTAATAAAATTAACAAATATTAAGTTTGCGGTCTCATATCTCAAAAACTAATTGAGATAATTTAATTCTGTTTGAAAATTTGAAATCCTTGGTGTTTTCTACATAGGATATGTCAAAATTAATTAATTTTGAACAATGGTTAAAATTTTCTTCGAAAATAAATATAAAGTTGTCAAAAATTTCTAAAAAAATTAACAAATTTTAAATTTGTGGTGTCATATCTCAAAAACTAATTGAGATAATATAATTCTGTTTGAAAATTTGAAATCCTTGTAGTTTTCTACATAAGTTTTGTTAAAATTATTTAATTTTGACCAATTGGCAAATTATTATCTAAGGTTGAATAAAAATTGTCTAATACTTTTTTCCAATTTGCAAAATATAATACGACAGTTTATTTATTAGGTATTTTATAACTACCTGTTTATAAAAATAACTCATTTGGGGCATGAATCAAATAAGACATATAATAAACATTACGTACTAAATGTAAAGTATAAATAAACTTGTTGAATTCGACGTAAATATTATACATTTCTAGCATCCTCTTTCGTCTTATTTAAAACTAGTCTAATTTTATGCATGGGCAGTTCGAGATCTCCGTACGTTAATACACTTCACACGTACAATTTCAGGTACAGTCAGTGTTAAAGATAAATTTTGACATACAGTCACACACAAAAGTCTCCGTACGATAATAATTTTAATGTATTTTACGAAAAATAGCAGTCTAAAAACCAATATATTTTAAATACATACATATTTACTAATGCTACAAACTATATTGCATATATAACTATTATTTTATTTACTATTTTCTTAAAATGTCACTATTATTAATTTGTAGTGATTAGTTTTTGACAGTGACATTCATTTGAAATATGAACGTGTAACAAAGGAATTGTGTTTATCTTAGGCTTCGGTATTTATAAAAAAGACTAATTTTTAAATTTATCTGTAAAATATATATATACACCTATAGAAAATTCATTAAACTTTATTTTTTATAATGACATAAAATGCGAAAAATGGTATTTAATGATATTTTTTGAAGAAAAACCATTATGAGCTTCAAGTAAAGTACCATTTCCGGCCCAAAATCTAACGATATCTTTCCATATTAGCATAGAGTCCAAATACAAAGTTTCAGAATTTTTTGGATGATAGTATTTGAGTTACACACACGGATATCAATATGAAAATGTTAAAATTTGATTCTAGGGACATTAAAACGTGGTCATTTACTAAAATCTCGATATGTGATTTTTAGCACGATCCCTATACCTCCCTTACCAAGGGTAGCGGGAGGTAAAAATCCAACAAAATATATTTCTTTATAAAACATAAATAAATAGTTTATTATTTAAATGTTTTGGGTATCGTACGGAGACTGTATTTCTTATTGATTATTTTTGATAACAAAATCCGATTTTTTGAACATTTACACATAAATTAATTTCCTAAAACATTGTAACTATGGATACTTTACATAAATTACATCAAACTTTCCGAAATCGAGTGTCTATTACATTTGCATACAAACGTACTGTAAAAGAGTATATTGGAAAAACATTTGAAGATATGAAACAAAAGAAAATAGACCAATAAATGACAGACGGGTAAATGACGTCATTACGGTGAAATTAGGTGTTATATTCAGGGCTGCAACTTCAGAAAATATAAAAAACTATAGTTTATTTGAACAAGATTTTGTATACAACATATAAAAGATAATAACTACTCCCTATCTTTTAAATTACGAGTATGTAGATTATCTTTTATGTTTACAGTACAATTTTATCTCGAAATTTATTCCTACGTGAAAAAAATTAAAGTACGCCACTGGCCACAATTTAATTAGAACTGTTCATTATCCGTAAGATGTACGATTGTTTCCTAAGCCCTCTTGATTGTCAATTAAAGTTCACTGGAAAAGACAATTAATTGGTAATGAAATCATTAATTTCAAGTACGAATTCGGAAAATTTTTAAAGTCAAAAAACTTTAGTTCAATTTAAAATAACTATATTTATTTATTTTTAAAAGAAGGGCATAATATATAATGGGGTATTCCACGATTTTTTGATTTTTATTTCTCGCTAAGAGAGGTATTGGAATGTGTGTGTGTGTGTGTGTTAGAACCAAGGTTTCTCAAATACTATAAGACTTAACAAATATTTAACTACAGTTTCCTCAATCTGACATTCCTGGGAAGAGCTGATTAGATTTTGGTAATAATTAGACAACCAGAAGTAATAGTCTTCTAAATATTATTTTTTGAACATTTGTGTCATTACAAATATTGAAGAACATAAAATTCTCCATCTAATACACTTAAAATTTTTATTATATCTTGTATAGATTTAGAGATAAAGACACTATAACATATAGAATAATCTAATCGCAGAGGATAAGGCACTAAGGAAACCACTTGACAAATTCAAATGTTTATAACATAGTTTGTAAATGACAATCAACAGTTTTAGTCAAAAACTAGTTGAGATAATTTAATTCTGTTGGAAAATTTGAAATCCTTGGAGAATTCCACATAGGATATGTCAAAATTAATTAATTTTGAACAATGGTCTAAATTTAATTTAAAAATAAGTAAAAAATTGTCAAAAATTTCTAAAAAAAAAAAAATAACAAATATTAAGTTTGCGGTCTCATATCTTAAAAACTAATTGAGATAATTAAATTCTGTTTCAAAATTTGAAATCCTTGGTGTTTTCTACATAGGATATGTCAAAATTAATTAGTTTCGTATAATGGTCAAAATTTTATTTAAAAATAAATATAATATTGTCAAAAATTTCTAAAAAAAATTAACAAATTTTAAGTTTGCGGTCTCATATCTCAAAAACTAATTGAGATAATTTAATTCTATTTGAAAATTTGAAATCCTTCGAGTTTTCTACATAAGATATGTCAAAATTAATTAATTTTGAACAATGGTCTAAATTTAATTTAAAAATAAGTATAAAATTGTCAAAAATTTCTAAAAAAAATTAACAAATTTTGAATTTGCCGTATCATATCTCAAAAACTAATTAAGATAATTTAATTGTATAGATTTAGAGATAAAGACACTATAATACATAGAATAATCTAATCGCAGACGCTAAGGCGCTAATGTGAGGAAACCAGTTGACAAATTAAAATGTTTATAACATAGTTTGTAAATGACAATCAACAGTTTTGGTGACATTCTGGGAAGTACATTTAATCTTTCTTATTGTTTTATTAATTAAATATTTAAAATTGTAGGTAAAATGCATATTTCCATTAGAAATACCGCTAATCTTGCTAATGAATAGGAAAAATCTCTCCTTATACAATGAAAAATAGATATAATTAGAATTGTATGTGTGCAGAAGACATGTTAAATACAATATTTGGGTAAAGTTCTGTAATTTTTTGTTATAAAACGACGGTTCGATAGCGAAGTGCAATACAATATATAACATAAAATGGAAATGGCGAGAGGTCTTGTGGTGCCCACAACAGATTTTCATTATTGTTTTATGGCCCATAGCTTTATTGGTTTCAAATATCACTTCGAAGATCAAAACAAAGTATAAAATCTTAATGGATAAGAAAACATGTTATTTTTAATCACAAAAAGAGAAAAAAAACTTTAGCTTTCAATATTTCAATTTATGTTTTGATAGCTGTTGTCAGACAACACAAATATCCTCTTAACTGTTGAAATAAATTTCAAAACTTTGTCAAACTAGCACAATACCTCCCGCGTACTAATTACTAATATAATTACAGTTTAAGTTAGTGGAGTCTTCATATTTTGAGCAAAAAATTAGTTATAGTTTCCCTATATAGAAATTAAGATGTTCTTACCTATAAACCGTGGTAGGTAGGTACTCCTATTTCTTCAGTGATTATAGTCTCAAAATAATTTGAACTGCACTACAAAGTATTTAATAATATCTCAATCACTACCACTTCACTCAAAGACATTTTGTTCGTTACTGAACCCAAACAGACAATTCCAAACAAAAATTCATAACTGGTATTGTAGAACAAACACGTCGTTTCCAGATTCATCGTATGAGTACTGTACATGTTAAGAAAACATGACTATTTCAAAATATAATACAATATATTTATATTTATTTTAAGTGAACAGATAGTAGCCAATGAAATGAAATAATAATTTTGACATTAAGATTTTAGGATTAAGTGCCAAATGGCACACTAGTGATATCCATTGGTTTGTATGACAACACTTTAGAACAACAAATATGAATTATACAATTCGATTTAATTTGATGCTTGAGAGTAAATATTAATATTATATTTCATAAAATAGAAGCTAAGGAGCTATTTTTTGACAGTAAATTTGACGTTTTGTATAAATAGCAACGAAGATGATTTGTTCAATTAGTGCGCGTCAACTTCAAGGCATAGTGTGCTCCTGCAAAACCCTAAAATCTAATTCCTAAATCCTAAATAATCACTAGATTTAGGACATACAAATTTAGGATTTAGATATTAGCCTAAAATTCATTTATGTTCTATTTTTTTACGGAAAAATAATTTCTTGTTAATCACATTTAATCCATATTGTCTTTGACTTGCTACCCATTACTGGGTAAAGGAAAAAATATGTTGTGGCTAGCACACTACCTCTCGCCATTTTCATATTACACACAAAAAAATCTAATTACATCTTTATTTACAAGTATCCTTTTATGTTCGAGATTATTCCAATTCATTAGCGAGTTTGGCTGTATTTCTGAGGGGTATATGATGAAAATCAGGGTGTCTTACAACTCGCGCCCCAGACGAAACTGACACCAACAACAATAGGTTGCCAACAAATAGAAGAAAATAATTTGCGGCTGCTTGCATAACGGAGTTACAAGACTTTTTAATCCACCAATCCCGGAAGGATATCTAGGTTTCAAAAATACTACTAGTGAGTTACAAAATTTGTTTGACTTACTGTAATTTTGACACTTTAGAGTTGACTTTTCACTGTCAACAAATTTAGGTTAGCGAAGGTGTCATCCGAGATCGTCATTTATATCGTACAATGCAACGTGTTGTAGCAGCTGAGTAAAATGTGTTAAACGAAAATATTATTGTCCACAGTCACCTTATCAAATTTAATTTGACACTGACATTTTTCGCAATCAGCACGTTTGATTTAGTAGAAATTGGTACATTTTTATTCAAATATAGGGTGTTTAAATATTTTGGTTTATAACTGGCTACTGAAAAATCCAAGGTACCATTTTTTGATTTATTGCATGGTAATATTGTAACACCTGAACACGGAAGTTAAAAATTAGTGTACATACGTAGAAATGTCCATAGATTCGATTGCCGCAACGCCCATTAACGTATCTTTTACCGTTCATTAGTTATAGCCCGGCAAAGTGAAATAAACGTGTTAGATTTCCAGTGGAAAAAAAACTTTGTATTTCTAAAACTAGAATCCTGGGAATTTTTTTACTATTTTTTTCGCAATCAGCACGTTTGATTTAGTAGAAATTGATACATTTTTATTTAAGTTTAGGGTGTTTAAATATTTTGGTTTATAACTGGCTACTGAAAAATCCAAGGTACCATTTTTTGATTTATTGCTTGGTAATATTGTATCAGCTGAACACGGAAGTTAAAAATTAGTGTACGTACGTAGAAATGTCCATAGATTCGATTGCCGCAATGCCCGTTAACGTATCTTTTACCCTTCATTAGTTATAGCCCGGCAAAGTGAAATAAACGTGTTAGATTTTCAGTGGAAAAAAAACTTTGTATTTCTAAAACTAGAATCCTGGGAATTTTTTTACTATTTTTTTCGCAATCAGCACGTTTGATTTAGTAGAAATTGATACATTTTTATTTAAATATAGGGTGTTTAAATATTTTGGTTTATAACTGGCTACTGAAAAATCCAAGGTACCATTTTTTGATTTATTGCATGGTAATATTGTATCAGCTGAACACGGAAGTTAAAAATTAGTGTACATACGTAGAAATGTCCATAGATTCGATTGCCGCAACGCCCGTTAACGTATCTTTCACCGTTCATTAGTTATAGCCCGGCAAAGTGAAATAAACGTGTTAGATTTCCAGTGGAAAAACTACAGTCGCCCACACATTTTAAAGATTTGATTTGTATAAAACCATAGTAACGTAAAATTACGGCAAACACACGTTAAAGGTGTAGGTCACTGATTGGTCAATTTTAAGACGTCTTTTCTCTAATATCTTTCAAGCTAGATTTTTTTTTCGAAATTACAAATCCGACTGCAGTTTCGTGTTTCCTTATTCGCTCTGGGGCGAGTTGTGTGACAGCCTATATATGTATAGCAAGAGCCGAGATGTAGTTATAGAAAAGCGACAGACTTATGAGCAACCTAACAAAATAGGCCTGCAGGATTTGGGAAGGGAACTACTTGGATGGGAGCAATATTTGTTTTTTGTAATTTTATACATTATCAATGTTCTAAGAGTAATCTACTGTTACTATATCGCTGTATTTTTGTTATAGGTAAAGCTGTACCCTTTATCGAACTAACAGTAGCACACGCATCAGTTTTAACAATACTAGCTATCAGTTTCGAAAGATATTACGCCATTTGTAAACCTTTAAAAGCAGGATACGTATGTACGAAGACCAGAGCTAGTTTGATATGTCTTTTAGCATGGCTATTCGCAGCGGTTTTTACAAGGTACGTATACAAAAAATTGTATATATCTGGAGGCTATACTGTGTATATAATGGAGTGCTTGTGCTTGCTGGGATAAAGGCTGGATTATATAAGCTGTAGACTTAAGAATTTAACTTAGCACTAGCATTATCACTTTGCATTAATAATTCAAGTATAGACAAATGCGTGAAAAACTATGGATCATTTTCACAAAAACGTGAAAGGCAACATCCCGTGAGAAACAACGAAGAAATAGAAATCGCAGTTTTAGCTTCTATTGCGCGTAATACCAATTCATCCACACGCGAAATTGCTCAAGAACATTTTATTTCTAATATGTCCGTATGGCGCATTTTGAAAAAGCATAATTTAAAATCATATTTATACAAACTATTACATGCTATACATAATAATGACAATGAACGCAGAATAGTGTTTTGCGAATGGTTTTTGGTGCAGTATCAGGACGATAATAATATTCTTAGAAAAATTCTGTGGACAGACGAATCTAAATTTTCAAATAATGGATTATTCAATAGAAATAATGAGCACATTTGGGCTGAAGAACATCCTCGTGAATTTAGAGAAAAAAATAATCAACACAGATGGAGCTTTAATGTATGGCTTGGAATGTTTGGGAATAAAATTTATGTTTCTTGAAAAATGAATTATTAAATTATTTAGAAGATTTAAACTTGAAATGAAAGACAAAATATGTGGTTCCAACAAGATGGAGCGCCGGCTCACAATACTCGTCGAGTGTACGAACGGCTCGACGAAATGTTTCAAGGTCGGTGGATAGCAACAAATGGCCCGCTCGTTCCCCGGCCTTGACACCCCTTGATTTTTTTTATGGGGATATCTTAAAGATAAAGTATATTCGAAAACAACGAAACAAAATTTGATGGACAGAGTTAGAGAAGCTTGCGCTGCTTTGACACTAGAAACTGTAATAAAAGCTACTTCTTCTGTTTTAAATAGAATAGAATTATAACAGAACATTATTTATAAGGAGTAATTAACAATAATTAATTTTCAATTTAAATTTATCACTCTTGTTTCTCATCCATGGCCTACTGCACAATAATATTAAAAACAAAAATTTATTTAAATTTCAATCGCATTTTTTTCAATATTTTTAGTATGTAAGGATATAAAACTAATACATGGTTAAATTCTATTATCTTATACAAACAGTTTTCTAGAAAATGTGGGTTAAATAGCTAGTAATCATAAAGCTAACTGCTTGGTTAACTTGGGCACAAGAACGTAAAACTTTTGAAACAAACCTAATCCAACTTTACATTTTACAAGTCACTTCAAAACTGCATAAAACTTTCCAACCTTTTGATAAGAAAGTTTTTAAATATCAAATATTTTTCTTTATCAAAAACTCCTTAGCTTGTCATATTAACCGATATTTATATGCAATATAGCACGCACTCTGTCAAAATATAGGCCAGAGAAAAAATTGAAAGATTCTATAATGTTTGTCAAAAATATTATATTCCAGAAATCCTGAAAAGTTTTTCAGCGATACAGTATTTCCTAGAACAAACTCCTTCAGCCGATCCTGAGTAAATATAGGCCACTTACATGACATCTGATCTGCACTTTCAGATGTTTGAAGTTTCTGCGGAATATTCGATCAATAAATCTTGTTGGGCGACCAAAAACAAAAGTTTTGTAAACGTAAAAAAAGATTATTATACTGTCTTATTATAGTGAGAGATTATGACATTTCTGCATGGTAGCCCTTGACGATACCTCTTCGATGTATTTTGTACATAGCCTATACCAAAAGTTCCTTGAAAAAGATTCTATATATCCTGAATAATTGTAACAAGAACATACTATTTTTTACATATCCATACTGAAAGTTCCTTTGAAAAGATTCTAAAATCTAATAAAATTTTAATACGAATACGAACGTACATTATGTATTGCACTTAACACTTCCTCCAGCTTCAACTTTTCCCTATTTTATTAGAAGTCGCTGTTTCTTACTCTTCTCTTCTACTCATTCCTGTCCAAAGCACCTTCGTTACAGTTCTTCCTCTCAAATCTTCTGCTATACAGTCCTTCCATCTTCTCTTTTGCCTTTCTCGTACTTCTGGCATTATAAGTTCCTATCTTGAGGCGAGGCCGCAAATGCAAGTCACTGGCGAGGGACACTCTGTCACTTATATCACTTTCAGATCATACACTTTCCACTTTGGTTTTGCACTTGCCACTGACATCTGTCAATTAGATTTCATAATTTTTGCAAAGCCGACTGATTTTCGAAAGTTTTTCTCTCTATAGCTCTATATCTATTGAATATGAAGGAAAATGTATAATCGAACCGTATAGAGAATAAGACATTCTTTCTATTGATAATCACATAAAATGTCGAAAATGATATTTAACTGCGATTTTTCAAGAAAAACTGTTAAGAACTTCAAATAAGGGTACTTCCGGTGGACCAATTATAACCAAAATCTAATCAGCTCTTCATAGGGTTGTAAGGAAGAGGAATACGAAAGAATCATAATTTTTAGAATTGTAGTTTTTTTATCTGTGAACATGGGCGTATGTCATTACCATAGTTACATTTAAAATGATTGACAGCAATGTATTATCGCGTTTTTTTAAAAAACTGGACATAGGACGTGACATTTAGTATATCTGTCAATGTCATCAAATTGTCAAATTTCAAAATGTATACAGTTGAAGAAAAAGTTCAAATTGTATGGTATAATTCTATACTCTGACATAAGCCTAAGGCAAGAAATAATTTAATATAAATTATATTTTACCCCTATTTTTTATTTAATCAATATTTATTTTGTCACCATTGTATATACAATTTTTTAAATGGCCCCAAAGAAAAAAAAATCGTTTGGTGTAAGATCTGGTGGCATTGCAGGCCACTCCACTTCTCCACCACGTCCTATCCAGCGTTTGGGGAATACCTGGTGCAGATATAAGTGAAAATTTTGACGACTCCAATACCTGCAATTTTGTGAATTTACTTCTTGATTAATATAAAATGTCGCTTCATCCGTAAATAAAATTCGATCCAGTAATATTTCCCCACTATTAATTTTGTTCATCATATCTTCGCAAAAGATATTTCGTTGTGTAATAACTCTTGGTGATTTTGATATTTAAAACTCTTAAAATGTTCTTGTCTTAAAACCTTGCATTCTAGTATTCTTAATTTCAGAAAAAAAAATGTTGACAAGGTGTTGTCACTTTCAATTAATTGCATAATTTCTTGTTTGTTACTATTAACTACAGTACTTGGTCTGATTTTCTTCTTGTGCTGTTTATTGACGCATCCTTTAGTTCTGTAGTCATTGTAAATTTTTCTTATAGTTGTTGGACTGGGTCGCTTGTTAAAAGTTAATGCACATAAGTCAGAAACTTGTTGTAGACTCGTTATAATTACTCCAATTTACAATTTGAACTTTTCTTTAACATTTTGAAGTACGACAATTTGATGACATTGACAGATATACTAAATGTCACGTCCTATGTCCAGTTTTAAAAAAAACGCGATAATGCATTGCTGTCAATCATTTTAAATGATAAAAATGATAAAAAAACTCTCGGTATATCTATAATTCAAAATTAATTTGAAGGATTTCAAAAGAAATTTTTGTTTTGTAGTTGTGGCTGCACTGTTAAAATCCTACGATTTGCTTTTTTTATAATTTGAAGAATGCTGAATCTATTGTCTTCCTCTAGTTTTCTTTAATTCCACAGTAAATTATTTTACCACCCCTAAAGATTTTAGAAATTCCACCCTTAATTCAATCTAGTATAAATATGGGGTGCGAAAAACCCTTAAACTTGATTGCTGTAATAAAATATCAAGACGCCCTTGACATTGGATTGTCAACCCTTGGAATAGGGGTGCGAGGAATTTAGTTCGCACAGGGTTATGCAACAAAGGGTAGTTATATAGGGGTAGGAAAATGAGATGATCCAAACATACACACGTACATACATATATGAGATTTATTCACATATTCAAAAGTAAACTGTATATGAGGGTCTAGAAAAATATAAATCGAATTTGTCTACTATTGCTGAAACTGGGGGACTTATTTCTCTATGGCTATGAACAATTCTACAGCTTAAACGGGTTGAGAGAATTTGATGAAGCTTATTCCAAATTGTAGGAAATTGTTGTCTCGTGTGCCCTTGTAATAGGTCAATTTTCTGTAGGATGCATAGTTTTTGAGTAAAAAATTATTAAAGATGGAAATTTGGTAGTTTCAAACAATCATCCCGCTATACATAGAAAGTCTCTTTGAAAATTTTAAGAAGAACGTTTCTTTAACATGTCAATCAAAACTTTTAAATGGAAATATGCTCAACGACTTTAATACCACTTTCTTTCAAAAAATTAACAGTTGTCGCAGTGGTATGGGAGGACGCAATATCATGGTGAAGCATTAAACCCTTAATTTTCACACTGCGAAGAACTTCAGGTAGACATTTTTGTGTGTACCAATTGGCAGTAACAGTCTTCTGTCCTTCTAACCTAATTGCTTTCACAAAAATACAGCGTACATAACTTTTTTAAGTGCACCTTACTTTCTTGACGCGTTGGAACATCATAAAAGGGTATGTAAGTTTCATCGCCAGTTACAATTTTAGAAAGAATACGATGACCGCCATTATTTAACAATTTTAAAGTGGCGCGACTAATTGTAACACGCTCGGGTTCTTCCGTTAAGTTGTGTGGCACCCAACGAGAAACAATTTTTCTAACACGAAGTTCTTCATGCAAAATTTTTGCTATTGCTGCGGATCCAATGCCAAGGGCATCTTCCATCGTTTGATAGGTGACACGATTATCATCCTTTATCGTTTGTCTGATGGCAGCTACATTTTCTGGCACTACCGCTGTACAAGGTCTCTCTGAGTGCCTCTTTTGAATTCTGAAAACCAGCGAAATATAGTTGCTCGAGATGGAGCTTCATCTCCAAATGCCAATCGTAGACGTTCCTCGCACTGTTCTATAAAGTCGTAGTAAATCATAGCGCGATAATGCTCTCTTCCTAACTTCATGTTCGAATTCCACCACAATAAAAAACTTCAACCAGATGTTATTATTGGACAGATATTTTAAAAAATTGTAGTTTGACATTTGTGCACTAAAAATTTTCCAAAGCCAACTGTTTCCCAGCATCTCAATCATTTTGGAGTGACCCTTGTATTAATGTCAGATACAAAGTCATTATTACTAATAAAATTTGGAGTGTAAATTTTCTATTAACTTTTTTTACACCAATCAGTATCTTTTACATCCCTTTGCTTTGAAAATAATACGAAAATTCAATATGTGAAAATTGCATTTGTTTCTCGTTCTGCCAATCGCCTTTTATTTCTACTCAGTTCAAATGCTTGTCCATTAGTACTTCCGCTTTGCTTGTATATCCGGTTTGTGGTAGGGGTAACAGAACTATCCAATTGTCTAACAAAAAGGATTTGACCAGAGGTTTCCAAACAACCAGAACTTTGGTTGTAATTTAAACAAGATGAGATCTGTGGTTTTCAAGCGGTAAAGTTGAGTAAATAAGATTGTTACTCCACAAAAGATTGAACAATTACAACAATAACTAAAAAGCCAATTTTTTTTACAAAAATTAATGATAATCAACTACATACGGCTTATAATTTTGAACTCAACATAGTCCTTCTGAAATATCGTTATATTTAATCGTACATTACTCTTGAAATACGCGTCTGAAAATTTATATTCGCCTGTTAAAATGTGTCTATGGTAATATATCATAAATGGCAGATTTAATCTCCAGTTAAGCTGTGTTTAAATCTCAGATATAGAGCTTCTTAATTGATCGTTCACCCTTGTCAAAAATATAATATATACTTCGTAATCATACTGCGTGTTTTAAAATACTTGTTTGAAGTCTCTAACTTTTTTAATTTTCAAGATATTTGATTTTGAACACAAATGAAAAAATTTGATGTGGCCAACACAAAACCTCCCGCTATTTAATTTTTATTAATTTAAATAGATACCTACGTATTTACTAACGCTGCAAACTGTTCCATTGCAGAAAACTATTGCTTTATTTACTATTTTCTTTTTAAAATGTCACTATTATTAATTTGAAGTGATTCATTTTTTACCAGTGACATTTACTGTCAGTTACATTCATTTGAAATATGAACTGTGTAACAAAGGAATTGTATTTTCTTAAAATATATAGAAAAAGTATTAATGTATTCCTGTAGAAAATTCAATAATCTTAAATGAATGAAAATACACACACACACATGTACAAAATTTCATGTAGATTTTTAAACCGAAAGTCGATATCTTTTATATTTTCTGAATTATAGCACAATACATCACACAGTAAAAGTTAAAAGCAATTATAAAACAATTTTCTGTATACGTACATATATATTTCACTCTACATTCGAGTTTAAAATTTATGTTTGAAAAAGTGATTTAATACTTTAAAAGTAGGGCATTGTCCTTAAAACAGGAAAACAGTTTCAGGATAATAAATTTGTTTCTATTTTTATTGTTTTTGGAAACTTATCGTTTTTTTTTTGTACGTCATATACAAACACAAGACATGTGCTATCAATAAAACGACGTTATATCCTAAACCAAATATGTGTATATAAATTATTTTATCTATATAATAAGATAATGTTTAAGTATTGGTGACCCCGACGTGATTTTGTGTATATATTATACAAAATAAGTGCACCGTATTATAATGTATATACAGGGTGTTTCAATATCTTAAGAATCAAATTAAATGGTATATTTATAGCCATTGTATACAAGACAATATAAATTGAAATCTGTAAATTCCAAATTTTCTAGAATCAAAACAATATCTCGCATATTTTTCGAGATATTTAGATTTAAAGGTAGTCGCGTCACAAAACACAAAATTTTCTTGAAAGTTCTATAAAATTTACACCCAATTTTGATACCCTAAAATACAGATTCATATCTCTAGTTTTCAAATTTTCAAGAATCTAGACAATATCTCAAACAGTTTTGGAGATATTTAAATTTTAAACAATCGCGTCCCAAAAAAAATGATACACAATTTTTCTGAAAGTTGCATAATATTTGGACCTAGTATTCAAAATCTAAAATAAGTATTTGACCACTGTGATTATGTCAAAATATAGTTTCAAGCCTGTAGATTTCAAATTTTCTAGAATTAATACGATATCTCAATTAGTTTTCGAGATATCTGAATTTTAAGACAGCCGTGCCCAGAAACAAAACTAGAAATATTGTTCAAATTACGGTCAAGATTTGAATCAAGTTTTCACACCCTAAAACGGGTATATAACTACCATATCATACCATAAATAAGGTAGGTGATTAGCTGTGAATGACGTCACATGAGTGGGTGGTTATTTTTCATTAATATTACTAGAGACAAATTTTTATTTAATTATTTACGCAAATAACAACAAATTATTATTATTTATTTTCATTATTATAAAAAATAATGTATAAACTTTCATTTATAGTTTTTAAAAGATGTGAAACCTGTTCATCATGTTATTTCACATGAAAGAAACATAAGAGAACTATATAATAAACAAATAAGGGTAGTACTTACAATTTTCCACTTTTTGACGGCAAAACAATAGTGTGCACTAAATATTTACACTAAAAACAGCAAAAATATATGGATCAGATATCCATAAACACTGACAAAACACTAGCGTTCAACACAAACGCATCACCTAGATTGGCACTTGTTTCGTAACCTACTACGACAAGTATAAACAATAATTTGTTTAATTAATACAATAGAATATAAAATATATAGATTTATCATTATCTTAGAATATATATTAAAAAGATTTTACCGTGACTTATAACATATATAAAATACCCACTGTACCTTTTAAATAATATTTCATTTTTATTATATATTTATTAATAATGTTCTCAATTCGGAAAAATTGTTTAATACACCTACACTGAAATAAATAAAGTAAAAAAAATCTGTTGTGGACAGCGTAATACTTCTCGCCATTTCTGTTTTATATTATATAAGTATTGTATTGGACTACCTTAAAAAGTAATATACCATTAAATTTTTCTTAAACTATTGATACATCCTGTACATAATATTATAATAATCTGTATATAATTCTGCTTATTGCTTCTGGTATGTATATATGTATATAAATATTTACTAACACCTTGTATACAGGGTGTTACGTAAGCAAGCGTACGTACAACGCTTAACACCCTGTATAATAAGAACATACCCAAATCGTTCAAGCAGGCGATGCACGTCATCACTTAGTGTAAATTTTTGTTGCTATAGTTGGCAACATTGATAATTTGTATGTTTTACTGTCAAAGTTATTATTTGACAATTTGAAAAATATTTGCATCGTATTTGAAACATTTTTGTCCGTTAAGGCCTATTTATAATAAAGTAACGTTAAACGCAACGTGACCCTTAACGTAAACACAAAATCTGTGATTTATAATAAACGCCAAATATTGCACTTCTAATCAATCAGAAGAATTTGGTATATTTCTTTGAAATTCGGCTCACATTTATACAAAATCATTTAAATAGAAATGGACAGTTACGAAATATAGTATTTATTTTGTAGATGTAACAGTTCATGAACATGTCGATAATACAGATTTTTACAGTAAAACTGAAACTCTAAGTTCGTTACTTCATTATAAATAGGCCTTAAGTTATTGCAGTTCAATAATAGTTTGAAATAAGATTGTGTGCAACTCTTTTCATAAGGATTCTAAAACCTATATAAACGTACTATACTCCGTCTTTAAACTATAGATAGTAACTAGAAATTCTAGTGAGAAAATAAAAGCCTGTGACTGGCTGATGCGCTGTTTCGTGAAGCCCCATTTAACCAGACGAAATTTCAAGTTAACCTTCAAACGTAATTGAAACATCAAACGCCCAGTAGTTGTCAAATTTGCACGTGTTTTTTGTTTATTTCTCTTTTTGTGATATTTCACGAATAAAAACAGTTGTAATATATAAATTTTTCATCAAGGAATTACAAAAAATAATGCAATTAATTAATTTATAATTAAAAGTTTTTGGAAGCAATTAAAAATTTTTTTTCTATACGAAAAGGTTTTTGGATAAATGCTTCATTTATTTCAACAGTCAAAATTTACAAATGCGACGTTTCGATTATGGTTATAACCATTTTCAAGCTAACAAATTTTTTTTTGTATTTGTTGTTTGTTCGTAATTATCAACTTACCAATAAATAAATTATTACAACATATGAAAATAATACATTTTAAATATAAAAGATTTTGTAAAAACTAATGAGTTAAAAGTCAACTACATAAAAATTTTAACAATTCGTTTTATAAGTGACAGCCAAAATCAACCACCTTAACAAGGAATGACATCTGTAGACAGATGTAAGAATGAATGACAAAAAACTTAAAAACTTTAAAATTAAAAATTACTGTGGAGTGATATATTTAATATTAGGGTATAAATTTTTAGAATATTGTTATCAGATTTATAATTTATAGAAATATCGTCAAGATTTATGTAACAACTTTCAAGAAATAATCTCTTTTGAATGTTTGTTGTTATTTTTATTAATATTGTAATTATGTTGTTGTATTATATATTGTTTAGTTTCACCAATATACGAAGATTGACAATCCAGACAATTTATTTTATAAACAACATTGCTACTGAGATTTTTGTTATTATCTTTTAATTTGGTAAACAACAAAAAAGTATCAGTAGATGACTTATAGGCAATTGTTAATTGTAGTTTATTAGTTATGTATTTTGATTGTTCATGTAAATATCTAAAACATGGTTTTAAATATGATTTTATATGAATAAACTAAGTAGATTATCTATAATGTCTTTCATTTTAATATGCTGTTTATAGTTTAAAAACACAGTATAGTACATGACATCATACATCTAGTTATTCATCACGAGCATCGCCTGCTTGGTCGTTTTGGGTGTTCCATAGACTACTAGAGTAAATAATATTAATATTTCTTTTGTTTCTAGCCCGATTTTAACTATTTCTCAATTTCATGAGGTTGAATATTTTGATGGAACATATGTCACAGCTTGCCAAGCCCTAGCAAATAATTTTTGGAGCGCCCTGTATTTTTTACTATCTATATTTTTATTTTTTGTAATACCTCTAATTATATTATTAGTTATTTATGCAATAATTGCCAAAAATTTAATAAGCGATGCTTCCAAAATAGTTCTGAACAAACATATTGATAGTTACAGTATACGGGCGAGAAAACAAGTTGTTCTAATGCTAGGTACTGTCGTCTTAAGTTTTTTTTTATGCTTAATACCATTTAGAATTTTTATATTTTGGATTATTATAGTACCAGACGAAGCTGTAACCAAATTAGGGGTAGAAAAGTACTATAACATACTATATTTTTGTCGAATAATGGTATATATTAATTCTGCTATAAACCCAATATTATACAACTTAATGAGTTCAAAATTTCGAGAAGGTTTTCTGCTATGTTCTAAAAATAAAAAAATGTATATACGCCGACGAAATGGTACAATAAATACTACCGCTAGTTCATACCGAAGTAGTACTTTTAGAAGTACTTCTTCGTATCATACTCGACAACACTCGCTAGTACTAAAAGAGAGTCCAATTTCTAATAGAAGTGATTCCAAATTATTTAGATTTGCTAAATTAGACCACCAATCCGATAATTTAGATACAATAGGTACATGTTCTAATTATGGCAGTGAAGATTTAGTACATGTAGCTAATATTAATTTTAACGAACTAAAAAATTTAAATGTTAGTAATTTGAATTTAAGTGGGACCTCTCTAAACAATGAAAATGTGTTTCTAAAAAAATTTGAAGATGAAACTATAGTTTAATAATATTTTTCTGTAGCTATTTATGTAATAAGAACTATAGTTAAAATAGCATTTATGTATATGATATATAATATACAGGGTGTCTCACAACCCGCGCCCCAGACTAGCTTAAAAGATATTAGAGAAAAGACGTCTTAAAATTGACCAATCAGAGACCTACACCTTTAACGTGTGTTTGCCGTAATTTTACGTTATACAAATTAAATCTTTAAAATGTGTGGCCGACTGTAGTTTTCGAAAAATGTCAAGTGTCAAATTAAATTTGATAAGATGAATAAAAAAGGCAAATTCTTACCATGTATTCAGCCGCTGATTACTTAAAAATGATTATAATTTTCGGAGAATGTGGACAATAATATTTTACACAGCTGCTACAACACGTTGCACTGTATGATATAAATGATGATCTCGGATGACACCTTCGCTAACCTAAATTTGTTGACAGTGAAAAGTCAACTCTAAAGTGTAAGTCAAACAAATTTTGTAACTCACTAGTAGTATTTTTAAAACCTAGCAACCAGTTTTATTTTGTAATAATATCATCACACCTGAAGATATCCTTCCGGGATTGGTGGATTAAAAAGTCTTGTAACTCCGTTATGCAAGCAGCCGCAAATTATTTTCTTCTATTTGTTGGCAAGCTATTGTCGTCGGCAAGTGTCAGTTTTGTCTGGGGCGCGAGTTGTGAGACACCATGTATAAGCTTTAATAATATATAAATCTTGTGTACCAAAGAGCAATGTAACATTTTATAAATAAATAAATAAATAATGAAATGATTTACATGCGTTTTATTTTTGTATGTACACAGGTGTCCAAATATTACACATTTGTTTATTAAACTCTGTTCATAGAGCAGAAAACAATTAACAAACGGCTTGAATTTTTCTGTGAGCACATATAAATTTATTTAAAGAACTGTTTGTCTAATACCAAAATCTAATCAGCTCTTCCCAAGAATGTCAGATTGAGGAAACTGCAGTTAAATATTTTTTAAGTCATACAGTATTTGAGAAATCGTGGTTCCAACATCCACACACACACACACACACACACACACACACACACACACACACACACACACACATACATACATACATACATACATACATACATATATATATATATATATATATATATATATATATATATATATATATATATATATATATACATACATTTTACAAATAATATTTTAAACAAAGTGTAACTTTTAGGTTTCCTACTAATAATGACGTAAGAGTAACGACACTGAAATTTATTGAAAACAAAGGTGATCTACATATTTCAAAAGCAGCAATTAGTCATTACTTTGTAGAAAAGGTAGTACAAATATTAAGATAATACGCAGTCCGCAATACACCACGGCTTCAATAAGCAACTCGCAATACTCCGTGGCTACCGTATGTGTTCCAATCACAACAAACACCGTAAGACGGCCTCTAGGTAGTAAATGCTCGAAGATACACACGGACAAAATCGTATAGGCTATCCAGCGAATCAAGCGGTTTACTTCATCGTTTAGGGATTTTTGAAATTTTCTTTATATTTTTAAATATATTTTATTAACGGTATTTTATTGGTTTTTTTTTTATTATTATTATGTATTTGAAACCTTTAATAAAAATAATTATATTTGGAAATATTATTATTAAGTAAAATTTTGTTAATTTTTGCAAAATGACGTTTGATTATATTTTTTTAATATTGGTAATTCTGAACATGTATGTTACTAAATATTATATGTCTACATTATACTTTTCAACCTGTATTGTGATTTCATTTAGTTTTTTGTATTGTTGTTCATTGACAAAATGTCAAATGCTCTGTCAGGTCAAATTCAAGAGCATGTAGTTAATTTATTGACTTATTTTGAAAATAAAAAATAGTTTGGTGGGCTCTTAGTTTCACTGAATTGTAATATTGAGGTAATATTTCGTTCTTTTATTAGTAATATTTTGAAAATTAAATCTATATGTACAGCGTGTGGCAAACGCTATACGCAATGTACAGAAACAGTTAGAAATTGTATGGTATGCAGTATTCTGAATTTTTTTTAAGGATCTCACATAATACTAGATGGTTTGTTGCATATACTACAAGAATGAAGTATTTATAACGGCGTAAGCAGTATCGTTCAGAATATTTTAAATAAAATTGGATTTCGCTGAAAAAAAATGATACCAGACGTGTTACCTTTTTAAGAAAGATTTCGATTTATGAAGGCAACCCACAGATCATATATATTTTAATCCGTTTTACATGCTCATGTAAACTTTTTAACATATGACGTCATTGTTTCTAGTGATATTGTATTTATGACGTAAACCGCCTGATTCGCTGGATGGCCTATAAAAATGTTATAATCGGATTATAGGGACCTTAAAACGTGCTTATCCACTAAAATCTGGATATGCGGTTTTTGGCGAGAGGTAAAAACAAAAAATGAGATTTATGTGAAAATGACACTCCAGTATACTGAAGATTTTATTGCAAATGTATTGCAGAAGATTTACAATTTGTGTTCACAGAAAAATACAAGCCGTTTTATGAACAAAGTTATCGCCAAATATTTTTCAAATATTAATAATATTTTGTTTTCTGTTACAGCCCTATTTTAGCCGTGGCCGAATACAAATTTGAGACATACTTCGATGGAAGTTTGGTACCAGTATGTTGGACGCAAGCAGACAAATTTTGGCCGGCATTTTTTTTCATTTTGACTGTATCAGTATTTTTTTTCCTACCATTAGCAATTTTGATAATTTTGTACAGCATTATAGCTATAACATTAATGCATCATCCAAATATATTGGCTCCCCCTAAAATAAATTTTAGTCAAAACGCCTTGAAATACAGAAAACAAGTTGTGCTTATGTTGGCAACAGTTGTTCTGGCGTTTTTCATATGTTTGTTACCATTTAGAGCCCTGACTTTATGGATTATATTAGTTAGCGACGAAACACTCTCCAGTTTAGGTATAGATGCCTATTACATCCTATTATATTTTTCCAGAATAATGTTTTATTTAAATTCAGCGATAAACCCAATACTTTACAATATAATGTCATCCAAATTCAGGCACGGGTTTTTAAAAGTCTGTGGATGCAAATTAAAAAAAAATAAAGGCATTAGAGGTGGCAAAAATAGGAAGAACAATACTAGTACCAACACAACAACAAATACAGATTCCAGTTTTTGGAGTAGGTATTCCAATAGAAATAGCTCAAAAAAGGATAGTGAAGTAGCAAATAATAATAAAGATTCTGAAAAAAGCGAACGAAAAAAAAATCAAGAAAGCTTTGTTTAATATTTTTTGTTAATGTTAGTTTCTTAATGTGAAAACTGACAACCAAGTGACAAAAGTGTCAGGATCGATATTCAATCGATATAAAATTTAATGTAAACATTGTCAAGCCAATATATGGTTTAAAAATCAACTACAATTATTTCAAAGGAATAAAGATTGACTTAGAAATATTTGTAAACTTCATTAATATGTATGTTTTTTAATACCAGTATTTTTCAATAACACCCAATAAGTTCTACAAGTTTCATTTTATAAGGTTTTTTTAGGTCTTCAGCTTCTTCATTTTCACTGTAATACATTCCAAATTTGTTAAGTATAATAAAATAATAATAAAAAAAACAGTATGAAAGTACCTTTAAAGCATTTACGATTTTAAAACCACTCCGCTTCGCGTCGTGCGTGCTTTGAAGGCTAGCTCATACACTCGTATCATAATATCCTTTTTATTATTGTTTTAAAAAATTCAATTAAAATTATTACGAAAATGTTTTTGTATTTTATTTCGAATAGAACTATTTTTAAACAATAATCAAAATTAAATTTAAAAAATATATGAACTAGTTTAATTCTCGGTTATTCTACCATGACTTCGTATTTAACAATTGAAAATCGTAATTAAAAAACATTCAATTGTTTAAGTATTTATTGTTATTTAAAAACAAATATTTATTATTTACGTACATATATTTTTTTATAATTATACTTGAATGTATTTGTACAAAATTATATTTATTAAATACATCTAATTATATTTATTGTTTATATAATAATGTTATCAAATTTATAAATATTTTTTTTTTTTGTATATACATAAAATATAATACACCTACATATTCTAATTTTTATAGAATTATGATGTAATACATTAAAAAAATTATTACGATAAATATTTGTAAGTTTGACTTAAAATATAACAAAAATATGGATTGTATTATCATTTTTAAAAAGCTGATTTAATTATAAAAGTACATTTATATTTTTCTAGTCAAAAGAAAAGACTAATATATAAAAGACATTGTATATATTTTCTAAATAAATAGTAATATAATAAATGTTTTTTTTTTTTACCCTAAATAAATCTTAAACCACTCATTTCTGGTTTCACAATAACCGAATAAATTAACAAATAATTATCCGGCGAATAAATTCTCAAAGTTTTGTTGTTGAATAGATAATTATTCGTAGAATATTATTTTTCTTTAAACGTCATAAAAGTAGCATCTTTTGTGACTTGATTCACAAATTAATATCCATAGCAACTATATAAAATGAGCAATAAGAAGAAACTTGCAAAATAAAAATCTGTCACGTCGCCCCAAACTATAAATACATCAGATAACCCAAGAATAAATTTACTAAAACCTCAACCCTTGTCAAATTTAAATTGATAATATACAAATTGAAATATAATCAATTTATATTTAACGAGGTATATTATAAAACAGAAGAAGAATACTTAGAATTTAACAACAAATTGAACAACTTGAAGGGCCGTACATGACAATACTTCAAATTCTGATGTAATTGCACATAAGGAGAATATAAAATTGTAAAGTCTAAACGTGAAAATCTTCACTTGAATGTTTATAACAAAAAGTGAATTAATACGAAAGTATCCATAGCGACAGAGCAAATGATTTAGCAAATGTCCTTCATGTAAAATATTTATAATTATTGTAACGCCAAGTTGTAATTATTTTATTTTAATGTGTCACTCCTAACAACACAATACGAGCCCCTTCCCACTTCAGTTGGCCCACTTGTTAAAAATTCATTTATGCTGACTTAACTAATAGCATTTTTAATAATACTAAAATGAATCTTTACTTTTTATTTAAAATGTAGATTTTCAGCATTATAGCGTAATTTTAAATTCAATTTTTAGCTCAAGATTAAAAATTTAATGGTATAACTTTAACACAAATCTAATATATTAATTACATATTATTTATCAACATTGAATAACGTCGCTTTTAAATGTAAATTGTTACCGCAAATCTTTTAGACATTTTATTTAATAAAACCTTACAATTTTACGACTTAAATTCATTTAATTTTTTCAGTTTTTCTTGAATTGTTGCTAAAACTAAGTATTATTTCATTTTACATTGAAACAGTAAAATATTTTAGGGAACGTATCTTGATATGTCGGTAAAACAACAAAATGTCTGTAATATTAATAAAAATTGGTGATAATATATGTTAGTTATTATTTGTGTCATATATTAACTAAATAAAATTAAATTAAGCGGATTGGGCCAAATGATGTGGGAAGGAGCTCGTATACTATTATTCATCACTGGTGAAACCAGACATCAATGGAGCAAAAATAGTTCTATACCAATATCCCAAGAGTAGCTGGAGCTAAAAATGCAAAATTATACCATCCATTCGGATAGTCTGTGCTCTATAGATCGAATCTCTGGTCTTCCAAAATAATGCTGTTCTTGAAGTAATCTATCAAAAACAATTTGGCTAAAAACTTCCAAGACAAAATTTTGTTTATCAAATTTTAAAGCATCGAAACAAAAAATACATAAACACAAAATACTCGGGTAATCGTTATTGCCATAAAAATTAAGTATTCTGTAATACTGTTCTTTATTCCTAACTTTAGTTAATTCCCGACGACATCTTTCAAAACTATCATCAACGAATTTCATCACTTTGTCAAACTTTGTCAACATGTGATTGTTAAGCTCTTGACGAGAACTGAACAACTCATCTTTTTTTATTTGCTTCAGCCAATAGTCTTTGACTTTGACAAGGTCCGCCATCTTTGATGTGTCGAAAATGAACAAGAAAAATGATTCCAAATCATTAGTGGATATTTTCAAGTTGTAATATTTTGAAAGAACCATGATTTTTTCTAAAAAGTTTTGTAGGATTTCTAGGAGAGCACAATAACGTAGTTTTTGGCGGACTTCTTCAAAAATCATCATGTTTTCATGGCTGTTTAATAAATAATGGTCGTCGTTGTCTCTTTCTGCGGTAGGCCCAGAAAAATATGTAATAAAATCGTAGTAGTCGTAATCATGTTGGTTTGTAATTTGGACTATAGATAATCTGAAAAAAAAATCATCATGACCACCACTTTAAGATGGAGTTACCTAACTAGCCTCATTTTTGACTTTTTTAATGATACAATAATAGTTATTTAGTCGAAATTTATTTGTTCCCGACACATTTTATACAGCATGTCTCTAAAATAGGGGGACATGACTTAACCACAGATTCCTGAGGCTAAAATAAGACGATTGCTTCTACCGGAAAGTGTACCATTTAGCCAGAATTCTGCTTCAAAGTTCTTCGAAATAATTGCTTATAATAACAGAACGCTTTATTCGATTTGGATAAAATTTGGTATAACAGTTCGTATAGTTGTAAATCATCTTTTAAGATGATACTTATTATTAGTGAACCACTATTGTATGAAACTTAGGTGTCCCTACATTGATTAGACCGTAACTTTTTAATGGCCACGCCGATAACGTAAAAGATACATTCAATAGCAAACTTTTCACTCTCTGTTTAATTTGTGATATCTGTTGTTCACACAAAAGTTTAAGCTAATCCTCATTTTCGGATTAGCGAATTCTACACTAATTTTGACAGTTTATATCTTAATATAGTCTAATCTATTCTTAGTAACTACCACTGTCTACCTATTACATGTATTACCTATCTATAAGCGCTTGTTTAGGAGTAAGCTAACATATGTAATCGTCTTATTTATAATAATGGTAGTAAAATACTATTAGACCGAACAAACGGATGTTACTAGTTTTAGAATATTGCGAAGGAAATTTTTGACAACCCATAAACAATTGTTACTGTCATTAGAAATGAATTGTTTGACATTTGGATAGACTGCTAGATTAAATTTATTTTTAAAAAATCACGGCGCAGTCACTCAGGTTTTATTATTTTCTATGTAAACCGTAACAGATATCACAAATTACACATAGTTACTGTCTAATCAATGTTGGGACACCTAAGTTCCATACACTAGTGGTTCACTAATAATAACAAGTATCACCTTAAAAGATGACTCATAACCATATAAACTGGCATACCAAATTTCATCCAAATCGAATATAGCGTCCGGTCTTTCTATTTCTTCGTTATAACTATCAAAATATTCAACAAAATTGTACAATTTTTATTTTTCAGTGTCAGCTGTCAAACGTTAGTAAATGCTTAGTGATTTGTAATGAGGGATTCCACCATTTTTTTTTTATAATTTCATCTGAAAATATTAGGAAAACTAAGACTATTGATGAAAATCCGGTGAAAAATTCCTATTAATAAGCGAGTTATGGTCTCCCGAATTTTGAAAAGATTGACGTGACATCACTCTTATGTGTTTTTATATCAAACTGTTTTCATCATGGACCTAAATGTTTTTGAAATATATACTATTTTAAGTTATATTTACATAAAATAAATTAATATTATAACACTGTATCAGTCTACATACTTTATAATTACAGGTGTATTTAAATTATTAAGTTTAATGCAAGAAATTTATGTTAAAATAAAAACTGTTTGAAAACTGCAGTACAGGAATGTTAGCCCCTCCTTTCGAATTTGAATTTCTTAACTTCCATTGGTAGTAACCCCCACCTCCTAACACGCTATTTGTTATGCATGTATAAGCGGTTCTTCGGGCGCCAATCAAAATATTATATATTGAATTCATATTAGTGTCGAAGCGCTATAACAAAAAACCCCTTATTTCCGAAATATCTCAATTATACCATTTCATTTTTATTAATATTCGTTATTCAACATATACATTCGTATTTTTTTACTATTTTCCTTTAATTCGATTGAGCTGGAATCCCCCATTAAAGACAAAAACGGTCAACAGTAAAATAAAATATTGAAATACTTACAGGATAAGAATGTTGAATATGTTGCTAAATGACATTTTTAAATACAAAATTCGAAATATCTTATCAGGTAGACTTCTTGTAATATACTAATTTTAATTAATCAGATATGTATGATATGTTATAATTATGCCATTAGTCATAATGTATTACAAACTAATGTAATGTTGGTATTTGAAAATATTGATACATTTTTTAAACAATAAAAAGTTATTTTGATCAACAAAAGTACGTAATAAAGAATTCATATTTTTATAACCGTAACTGATTCATTACAAAAAGAAATAAACAAAATTTTCAATAAAAAAACTAAAACACTTTTCAAATTTTAGAACTATATAATAACTGTTGCACATAAAAATCTAATAAAAATTGCAATAACGTGATTTTACTCGTTCTATTATCGAATTTAAAACTAGATTAGAGATAACAAGAACAAAATTTTGTATAAAAAGCCAAAAGAAAATCAAATATTTATCAGTTTTCGAAAAGTCGATTTCAGAACAACTTTAAAATGAATTCATCAGCGGTCTTCTTTCTAGTTGTATTAAGGTATGTATATTATATAATTCTACACCCTATATATAACCGTGTAGGAGTGACTAAAATAAATATTTTTTTTTTTTGTGGCCCGTACAAAACCTCTCGCATATCCAGTTTAGGCTACTGATGTACATAAATATGCTAAATATGTATATTTTTTATTTATTTACAGTGTCTTCGTGCAGTTCTCCGCACAAGAAGATGATGGTTTGTATTATGTATATATCTATGTAAGAGTAATACACAAAAAAATAAAAATTGAACTGTTTGAAAAAATTTATAAAAAAAGATGAAAAATTAGTTAGTTTTTATATGTCTGTAAGTTTTGATACACCCTGTAGAAAAAGTCAGGGCATAATGTATATTATGCAGAATTTTATGTAGATTCTGAATTTTCATCGTTCAAGCTTCTATCTTTAACCGTGTAGGAGTGACATCCAAAAATATAAAAAATGAGCTCTTGTCAAAAATTCATAAAAATTCACAAAAAATAAGTATATGTTTAGCTGTCTGTAACTTTTGATACACCCTGTAGAAAAAATCTGTGCATACTTTATATTATGCAGAATTTCATGTAGATTCCAAATTTTCATCGTACAAGCTTCTATCTTTAACCGTGTAAGTGTGGCACTCAAAAATATAAAAAATGAGCTCTTCTCAAAAATTCATAAAAATACACAAAAAATAAGTGTATGTTTAGCTGTTTGTACCTTTTGGTACAACCTGTAGAAAAAATCTGTGCGTACTGTATATTATGCAGAATTTTATGTAGATTCCAAATTTTCATCGTACAAGCTTCTATCTTTAACCGTGTAGGTGTGGCACTCAAAAATATAAAAAATGAGCTCTTGTCAAAAATTCATAAAAATACACAAAAAATAAGTTTGTATTTAGCTGTCTCTATCTTTTGGTACACCCTGTAGACAAAATCAGAGCATACTGCATATTATGCAGAATTTTATGTAGATTTCAAATTTTCATCGGTCAACCTTCTATCTTTCACCGTTCAAAAGTTACAGCCAAAAATATGCTCCGTTGTAATTTTTCCAGTATTCGAAGAACCCCAGGAACGCTACCTTTTCAACAGGGGTCCCAGACGAATAATGTCTCATCCAATGATGTCATCTTCCATGATGCCAAATTCCATGATGCCAAATTCCATGATGCAACCATACCAGGGGTACCAATCGCACCCCATGATGCAATCTTATGGTTACGAACCGTATGGTGGTAATAGTCTAATGCAAAACCCGTACGGGGGCGGTTTTGGTCGTTCTATGTCATATGGTTACAACCAGATGATGGGTGGTTATGGTGGATATGGTATGCCGCAATATCCATATGGTAAATCCATGGTTCAAAGATTTAGGTAAGTTTTTAGACACTGTTGGGCGAGATACAAAAAAATGTTTCAAATAAAATTTGTTCATAATTATATTCTCTACAACTTTTATTTGAACAATTTTTTCGTATCTCTTTTGACAAATTATATAAGCTGTCAAATGTTTGTAATTTGTAAACTAAAAGGCTTAGAAAAAAATGTTTCGAACAAAATTTGTTCACAATAAAATTCTCTACAACTTTTATTTGAAACATTTCTATATCTGAGGCTTTTATTGGAACAAATATTGGGTATATTTGTTATAGGTTAAAAAAATTAACTTAATATATGTTTTAGGAGACCCTTCTTTCGCCGCAGTCTTGATGTTGAAGGAGCTGATGAATAAAATATTTTCACTAATATTGCATAATTACATAAAAATATTAAATTATTAATAAATGCAATAAATAATTAAATTGTGTAATTTCTTATTTATTATTATACACAGTGTTTTGTAAGTGTTCAACATTTAACCCATGATCACTGGTACACTACCGTTTACGTGTGTATTTGAGTCTGATGACCTTCAACAAGCTTGCTTTACGCTACTTTTGCGCGCTAGCTACGGCGTACGTAAGATGCCTAGGAGTCTAGGAAGACAGTGATACGGGGGTCACTCCAAAATTATTGAGATGCTGGGAAACAGTTGGCTTTGGAAAATTTTTAGTGTACAAATGTCAAACTACAATTTATTTAAAATATCTGTCCAATAATAACATCTGGCTGAAGTGATTTATTGTGGTGGAATTCGAAGTGGAAATAAACTGCAACATGAAGTTAGGAAGAGAGCATTATCGCGCTATGATTTACTACGACTTTAAAGAACAGTGCGAGGAACGTCTACGATTGGCATTTGGAGATGAAGCTCCATCTCGAGCAACTATATTTCGCTGGTTTTCAGAATTCAAAAGAGGCCGTAATTTCTTGCGTGATGAGAAACACTCAGGGAGACCTTGTACAGCGGATGACAATCGTGTCACCTATCAAACGATGGAAGGTGCCCTTGGCATTGGATCCGCAGCAATAGCAAAAATTTTGCATGAAGACTTCATCTTAGAAAAATTGTTTCTCGTTGGGTGCCACACAACTTAACGGAAGAACAAAAAGCCAAGCGTGTTACAATTAGTCGCGCCACTTTAAAATTGTTAAATAATGGCGGTCATCGTATTCTTTCTAAAATTGTAACAGGCGATGAAACTTATATACCCTTTTATGATGGTACAGGTCTTGTGAAAGCAATTAGGTTAGAGGGACAGAAGACTGTTACTGCCAATTGGTACACACAAAAATGTCTACCTGAAGTTCTTCGCAGTGTGAAAATTAAGGGTTTAATGCTTCACCATGATAATGCGTCCTCCCATACCGCTGCGACAACTGTTAATTTTTTGAATTCTCCTGATCTTGCAATGTGTGACTTCTGGCTATTTTTTAATTTGAAAAAACATTTATGTGGTAGTCATTTTACGACAGAAGAGGAGATTAACAACACCATAATGGAGTATTTTAATATGATTCCAGAAAATGAATGGCTCAAAGCTTTCCATCTCTGGAAAATTCGATTACAAAAGTAAGTGTATTGAAGCAGGGGGGGACTACTTTGAACACCAGTAAACTACATGCTTCTCCTTCAAATAATATGTCTGTATCTCAATAATTTTGGCGTGACCCTCGTATCAATGTTAATACTATAAAACTTACAGTCACTGGCTCAGTATATATATATATATATTGTGCCATGGTAGAACTAACCCTGTAGACAGTAAATCTGTCAATATTTTAAAACTGACCAATCACGTCATAGTTTAAAATTTTGTTCTCTAGAAAAAATATTGATTGTTACAGTCGGAGGTTTTAAAAAATAAAATATTTAAATTCATTTAATAGCTATTTGATGTATGCATATAAAAAACAATAGGTAATAAAATTTTTTCATAAAGTGTTAATATTGCTGTACATTAAACAATAAAAAAATTATTGATAATAAAAATCTATAACAAATCGATTTTATATATTAACGATTAGGCAAATAAAACATAAGTGTATTATATGTAATTACAATCTAAAACAATAGAAAAATTTAACCATTTTATCAAAATCTCTAGTGGCCATTTCCATATTAGGCTCTATAAGTATATATTGTATTTAACCTGTCAGGTACACACACAAAAATTATATATATATATATATATATATATATATATATATATATATATATATATATATATATATATATATATATATAGGTGTCTCAGGACGAGTTTACGCTATCTATATTTTAAATACTATATAATATAATTTAACGAAATTTGGTATCTAGGGCTTATCCAACATGCCCGTTTTAACTAAAATATTTTCAAAGCAGTAGCACTTCCGGTTTAACCGGAAATTGATCCAAACTTTCTTATTTTAAATGGAATACGCTGTATTTTATTTTACCATTGAATGCAGCGGAAAATTTTACATATGAAGCAATAAAAACATTTTACTCATGATCAACTACTTCCGGCGTTATTCAACTTTTTCAGATTTTTTGTCTGAAATCCGGCACATTTTCTAAACTCTGTATATCGGGAACGAGATCGAATTTTTATAAAGGAGACTTTAAGCTACATTATCCATAGAAGAATCCTCGATTATTTATAAAAATGTGACGGGTACGTTACCCCAAAATTACAGTTGACAAACTTTAAAAAAGACAATTTTTTTAAATGGAACCCCCCCTTTTTTATTACACAAATGTGTACTACGACAAAAAATAAGGGTACTTTATGTAACATGTCCTATGTTGAAAGTTGATAGAATTTCAGTAAATTAGAAAGAATATTTTTTTCTTTATAATATGCACTAATTCTTTTTTCAATAAATTAATACAGAAACTTTTGGCGTCTAAAAAACTATTTTCCTATGTTATAGCACGATCCCTATACCTCCCTTACCAAAGCTAGCGCGAGGTATCCAAGCTAAAATTTTGTCGCATCAGAAGTGGGATAACTAATTAAAACGTAAAGTATAATAATTATTTATTTGATTAATACAAAATTACAGTTAATCTGAAGGTAAAGACACTACCCATTTCAAATGAGCATTTAATTTTTCTCTAATTTCGTGTTCATCTATACGTCTTGGTTTGCACACAGTATTTTCAAGCCATTGATAGAAAATATGCATTAGAATAGACTTTCCTTCTTGTTTTCTGAAAAAGTTTTTCCTTTCGTAGTACGCTTTTGTGTTTTTTAAGCGCAGTAACTCTTTTTTGAACATATTAAAATGAGTATTAACATAATCGTATACTCTGTCTAGCTGTATCGCTACAAATCTTTCCCAGTTTGTGGCGTTAGACAATTCTTTATATTTATCCAAAAATGGAATAGCTATTAGCTTTTCATATAGTTCTCTTAACTCAGCTAAGTCGCAATGTACTCGCAAAGCACTTTCTAGTTTTTCATTTTCTTCTGTAGTCAATTTATCCTTTAATTTTTTGTCTTCTATTTGCTTCTTGAGTTCTGTGGCATAATCTTTTATACTTTCACTCAAAATGAATAAATACATATTTTTTTCTATTTTGTTCAAAGCTATTTCGTTTCGTTTAAAAACAGCGTTTGATGTAAAAGAGTTTGGTTCATTATAAACTATTTTGCAAATACCAGATTTTAATTCGTTTTCTTCTTCAACTGTAAGTTCCATTTCAGAAAGAGGTTTTGGAATATTGCTCTCAAAATCGTCTTCCATTATTAGTTGGTATTCCAAAAATTCTTCACATTTTACAAGCCTAAAATTATAGTAAAACTAAAGTTTCATTAGAGTCGTATACCATTTTTACCTCTCGCTAAGAGAGGTATTGGACTTAAAAAATATTTAACTGCAGTTTCCTCAATCTGACATTCCTGGGAAGAGCTGATTGGATTTTGATAACAATTGGACAACCGGTAGTATTAGTTTCTTTCAAAAATCTTCTAAATATTATATTTTGAAAATTTCTTTTTTCACTATTATTAAAGAACATAAAATTCTCCATCTAATACACTTAAAATTTTTATTATATCCTGTATAGATTTAGAGATAAAGGCACTATAATATATAGAATAGTCTAATGGCAGGACAAATTCCAATGTTTATAACATAGTTTTAATGACATTCTGAACGCTTTTTCTGGGAAGTATATTTAATCTTTCTTATTGTTTTATTAATTAAATATTTAAAATTGTAGGTAAAATGCATATATCCATCAGAAATACCGCCAATCTGGTTAATGAATTGGAAGAATCTGACATTTAGAAACTTCCTCATACAATGAAAAATATATATAATTAGAATTGTATGTGTGCAGAAGACATGTTAAATACAATAAAAACAATCTTAATAAACTTTTTGTAACTATAGTTTTTAAATATAAAGTCTAACTTTACTTACAAAATGTGAAATATAAAAATGAAATATATTATTTTCGTTTGTTCCATAGTAACAGAACAAAGTTTAACAATTGAACTGATGAAATATTAATAATTAAATCAATAAAAACCTTTACAAAAAATTATGTTTTATTATATATATTAATGTTCATAGAAATTAATATTAAATTGATTTATGTACATATATATCAAAATATACATATTTTATCATGCCAACAATGGCGCACAAAATTATTCACACACATCATTTTATCAGTAAAATAAAAATCTGATGTGGCCAGCACAATACCTCTCGCCATTTCCATTTTACGCTATATAAAAGTATTGTATTGCACTTCGCTTTCGAACCGTCGTTTTATAACAAAAAAATACAGAACTTTGCCCAAATATTGTTTTTTATTTTGTTTAACATGTCTTCTGCACACATATAATTCTAATTATATCTATTTTTCATTGTATGAGGAAGTTCCTAAATGTCAAAGATTCTTAGAATTTATTAACAAGATAATTTTAAATATTTAATTAATAAAACAATAAGAAAGATTAAATGTACTTCCCAGAAAAAGCTTAGAGAATGTCACTAAAACTGTTGATTTTTGACACTGACATCTGTCATTTACAAACTATGTTATAAACATTTGAATTTGTCAACTATATATTATAGTGTCTTTATCACTAAATCTATGCAAGATATAATACAAATTTTAAGTGTATTAGATGGAGAATTTTATGTTCTTCAATATTTGTATTAACAAAAATTTCCAAAAAATTGTTACCAGAACCTTTTCAGCTCTTCCTCATCCCTCCAACATCCAGACACACACACACACACATCATTGAAAAAATTTATAATTGGATATTAGGGACCTTAAAACGTGCTTATTCACTAAAATATAGAATAAAACACGGCGAAGTAAACGTTATTGTTTACAGTGGAGTATTTTCCAAATTTTAAAAAAGTAATACATGTGTTATAAAATAATTTAAAAATGAACCAACACATATTATAACAAGGCCATTCAAATTTCTCATGATCTTAAGATTTATTATTAATAAAATAATATAACTATTATTACTAATAGTAATATATCATGTTTTGATAATAATAATAGTTTAATAAAATTAATATAAACTAATAATTATCAAGATACAGTCTTATTTCTTAATAGATTTTATACAATTACAATGGTCAAAATATATTTTCCATTCGCAATATTATATATTTGTATGTAAGTATATATTCGTATGTATCAATATATATATAGTGTGAACACTGAAAACCGTGACATAGGCGTTTAACATGGGAAAACAGTTTTTTTCAAATATTATCTGGCCCGTAAGACAATAGTGGCAGTTTTTGATATGGTTAGAAAGATTATTTAATTTGGCATCGAAGAGTATCTAAATACTCTTAATTTAATGCCTTATTATTGAAATATTTACGAGTATAATCCTACTGTTTTCCCATGTTAAATGCCTGTCATATATATATATATATATATATATATATATATATATATATATATATATATATACATAATAACAAAACTAAATTATTTAGTTTATTTCTCATATTTTCATGCACCACTCATACACGGTTAAAGATAGAATACCGCAAAATAAAATTTTAAATTCAGCATGAAATTCTCTTTCTTTTCATGTCACACATGATTATTTTACATCATCGGATCCCGTGTTACAACCCTTGAACTTTTTTTTCATGGATATTTTGTGTATTTTCAAATTTCGATAAAAAAATGATGTAACTTCAAGGGCTTGTAACACGGGATCCGATGATGTAAAATAATCATGTGTAACATGAAAAGAAAGAGAATTTCATGCTGAATTCAGATTTTCATCGTCCGGTATTCTATCTTTAACCGTCTTTGAGTGGTGCATGAAAATATGAGAAATGAGGTAACACAAAATTTCGGTGGAAAATCATGTAACTTCAAACGTCTGTAACTCGAGATGCGATGAAGTACAAAAATTATACGTGACATGAAAAGGAAGAGAATTTCATGCTGAATTCAGATTTTCATCGTCCGGTATTCTATCATTAACCGTGTGTGAGTGGTGCATGAAAATATGAAAAATGAGCTAACACAAAATTTCGGTGGACAATCATGTAACTTCAAACAGCTGTAACTCGAGATGCGATGAAGTAAAAAAATTATACGTGACATGAAAAGAAAGAGAATTTCATGCTGAATTCAAAATTTCATCGTACGTTATTCTATCTTTAACCGTGTATGAGTGGTGCATGAAAATATGAAAAATGAACTAATTTAGTTCATTTCATCATCGGATCCTGTGTTAGAGCCCCTTGAAGTTTTCCAGGTATTTATTTTTGAAAATGATTTCAGATTATCATCATGTATTGCTTCAGATTTTTTCAAAAATGAGCAAGAATTAGTTAATTCCGAAAATGAGCACATATTAGATATGATGAAATATAAGATTACGAAAGGATCTTTGTCGGCCATTTTGCAAGATTTTTTTGAAAACTTGTCAAATTTGAAAAGCAAGAATTATTTCAAAAAATACCCATTTGATACAGTGTCGAATGAATTGAAATACGGAGATACCGGTTATAATGATTTGAAAGATATAAAAAATAATATTATTGAATTTTTGACAAACAGAGGATTTTTTGAAAATAACAAAAAAATGAGGGAGCACTATTTGTTAAAATTTGATAGGATTAGTATGTACTTATTAGAAAAATTGCAAGTTTTCAAAAATTTACTCAAAACTTCTATCAATAAAAAAAATTATACAATAATGAAATCAATATACACTTCTAAGAAAAAAGGTGACTTAATGTCGTTCTTTTTCAAACTATACGAAGATTTCAAATTCCACAAAAACCATTTAAGTAACGAAACTATCAAAAAACAACTATTAGAAGTTTTGAAAAACGATTGCTCAATTTGGGACCAAGTTATTACCAAACGAGACACCATCCCATATATGTCTCTATACCATACGGTTACGGACCCGTCCCATTTTGTACAAGGCCCAAAAATAGATACAAACCAAATAATTCAAGAATTGAAAGCTAGAGAAAAATTAAATCATCCCCTTCCAACACCACCTGAAAAAGTTTTACCAACAAAAATTTTACCAAAAGAAGAAATAGCCAAACAGTTATACCAACATAAGCAAGATGATCACATTGAAGCTAGGAACAAACCAGCTGCGCCCTACCAACCTACAGAAGCGAAACAGGCACAGAATATTAAAATATCTCAAATTTTGAAAAACGATAAATTTGCTAATCTTTGGATGTGCACTAACGATAATAATATTAAAACAATAACATCATCTGATGGTATTTTAATACCAATAGCTTTGAACAAGATTTTCAATGACTATTTTATATATTATACTAAAAAAGAACAAGACAGGCCTTACATTAAACACGAGTTAGTTACAGCGCCAACTAACATGAAATGTAAAATTATTGAAAAAGATTTTTTGAAGGTAAATGAATTAGTTTTAGTAAATTTGATCAACGAAATTAATATACTTAAAAACCACCGAGAAAAGAAACAATAAATAAATGTATTATATTATTATTATATTGTTTTATTTTCCTAATAATAATGACATTTTGTGTGTCAGAAATTATAAAATATAGTTTTCACAAAAACTTGCTGCAGTAAAATTTTTGAAAGAAGTCCGATCAACGCCATCTACGAATTGCATAGTTTTTATGAGGTACACAAGATATGTACCCTCATAAAACTAAGTAGAAGACACTACTAAATTTGACAGCAAAAATCTTAATTCATAGATACAATTCGTAGATGCCTTGATCGGACTTCTTTCAAAAAATTTACTGTACCCATATTTTCTCTTTTGACAAAATTTTGATTAACTAGCCAGAAAAAAAATAATGAAATTTGATTATTTGAATTACCGCCATGTATGACGTTTCAACAATAGTTTGGAGGTTAGTATTTATCGTATCGATATTATAAATTACATGTAACTACCTATGTGTTTAAATTTTGAAACCGCAGGTCGATATCTCGTTTCGTTCTCGAGATATGAATTTGGCGACATCACCATTCGATTCTACGGACAAAAATACATAAGTATAGCAATTTTCATAATTTTTGTCCAACCGGTTCATTTTTTATTAATGAAAGTTTGAAAATGATCAAAATCTGAAAAAATCGTAAGGGGTACACCTTAGATTTTTGGCCATTTTCAGTTATTTTGCTTTAGAGATTGTATGCGGTGTTCAAAAATTCTAAAAATTGGTGTACTTATGTAATTTTGTCCGTAGAATCGAATGGTGTTGTCGCGAAATTCATATCTCGGCCCATTTTTGGGTTATTACCCAAAAATTGGTCGAGATATGAATTTGGCGACATCACCATTCGATTCTACGGACCAAAATACATAAGTATAGCAATTTTCATAATTTTTGTCCAACCGGTTCATTATTTATGAATAAAAGTTTGATAACCCCTGAAAATGGTCAAAATCTGAGAAAATCGTAAGGGGTACACCTTAGATTTTTGCGATTTTTGGCCATTTTCACTTATTTTTCTTTAGAGATTGTATGCGGTGTTCAAAAATTCTGAAAATTGGTGTACTTATGTAATTTTGTCCGTAGAATCGAATGGTGTTGTCTCCAAATTCATATTTTTGGGCAGTTTTGAGCAAAACTTTGAATCTAAATATCTCGAGAACGAAACGAGATATCGACCTGCGGTTTCAAAATTTGGTATCCTCGTATTTGTGAAGTAATTAATATATTTGACAGCCCAGAAAGAGAAAAATGTCAAATTCAAATTAAAACTTTCTCGCACGCAATGCCATCTATGAGTTACATTCTTAACTATGGTTCCCTTCTTCAGTTCAATATAATGACGTCACAGAAATCGGATTTTCAGTAGCCATCTCCATTTTCAGTATTGGTAACAAAAGCAGGAACGTTCTGATAATAATAAGAAAATAGTTTTCATTTTAAAATATTTATTTATTCATTATTTAAGAATAATAATACATAGTCAAATCTACATTAGGTACAGGGTGTATCGTAAAGTACGACAACCAATGCGGTCTTTCTAGCGATAATCTTTTGAAAATAGCCCTTCGAAGACTTTCTTCGTTTATAGGTTTGTCTTTGTAAAACATGACAGCTTGAAACCAAAAATAAAAAATACTTGACATCTCCAGGGTTTCTCCGATTTGGTTTTCAATTTTTCTCATTCTACATTCAAAATCAAATCTGTCTGAAACCAGCCTTAGGTCCTCTTTAAACATTTGAAACTCATTATCTAAATAGGCAAATATATTTTTTATATCGTGGATAATATGTGTTGTCAAATGTATTTCAGATTTGACGACTTTATTTCTGTCACACAACAATATTAATTGGTTTCTAATAACCAATAATTCATCTATTGTTAAGTCGCCATAATCTATGGATTCCAATAATGTACGAATATCTATTTCGTCCATGTTTAATTCTTTATATCGTAAAAGAAGAAGGAGTCCATTCAAAAATTCTGATAATAATTCTTGTAAAGCTAACACCAAAGATTTTTTCTTTAAATACGTTAAATAAGTTGTTATATTTAGCTGCATTTCGTGAGAGTAAAAAGAAAAATTATTTATATTTAACTTTCCTGGATTTGACATATTGTACCTAAAAAATAAATATATAAATACTAGCTACATTGATTGTATGGTACGTAAAGTATAGCTTTTAATGCCGATACTCTAAAAATGCGTACACTTACGTAACATCCTCTTTACAATCAAATAATATTACTACCAAGTTAATATCTCTACCAATTTTTGAATTATTGCCCCAAAAGCTAATATACCCCACATTTAGATAAAAACTTCAAAATTTTCAAAAATCTAATTTATATCTAACTAGATACTTCTCAATGCGCTGATTACAAATTTTGAAACCGCAGGTCGATATCTCGTTTCGTTCTCGAGATATTTACATTCAAAGTTTTGCTCAAAACTGCCCATTTTTGGGTATTAACCCAAAATTGGGTCGAGATATGGATTTGGCGACAACGCCATTCGATTCTACGGGCAAAAATACATAAGTATACCAATTTTCATAATTTTTGTCCAACCGGTTCATTTTTTATGAATAAAAGTTTGAAAACGACCAAAATCTGAAAAAATCCTAAGGGGTACCCCTTAGGATTTTTTCGATTTTTGGCCATTTTCAGTTATTTTGCTTTAGAGATTGTATGCGGCGTTCAAAAATTCTGAAAATTGGTGTACTTATGTAATTTTGCCCGTAGAATCGAATGGTGTTGTCGCCAAATTCATATATCGACCCATTTTTGGGTTATTACCCAAAAATGGGCAGTTTTGAGCTAAACTTTGAATCTAAATATCTCGAGAACGAAAAGAGATATCGACCTGCAGTTTCAAAATTTGGAATCAGCGCATTGAGAAGTATCTAGATACATAAAAATTAGATTTTTGAAAATTTTGAAGTTTTTATCTAAATGTGGGGTATATTGACTTTTGGGGCAATAATTCAAAAATGGGTAGAGATATAAACTTGGTAGTATTATTACTTGATTGTAAAGAGAATGTTACGTAACTGTACGTATTTTTAGAGTATTTATAGAATATTTTCCAAGGAACTTTCTGTATGGGATTTGTACAAAATTCATCTAATTAACGGGAGGTTTTGTGCTGGCCACAACAGATTTTTTTATTAGATTTTGACTGTCTACAAATGAGCGTGTAAATAAATATATATTTATTGTAATACTTACATTGAAAAGGATATAATAACAAAAGTAATAATTTTATAATTCATCATTTCTTAACAAAAGTTAATACTATACTGACAACAATGTTTTTAATCAATGTTTAAAAAATTATAAGTTCCAGAAATTTTCTATGATGAATATATATATTATGAAAATATTGTAATGTTATAAAATAATTGTTGATATCTTTACTGTAAATATTTTCTAGAAACTTTTATTTTGAAATTTGATTAGTCATAAAATATGCAGAAACTTTTAAAGAAAATAATTGTTTGGGTTACTATTTCATCCTATAGGTAAAAAATATAAAAACCGTTTGTACCTCTCGCTAAGAGAGGTATTAGATTCATGCAAAAAATCGCATATCCAGATTTTAGTGAATAAGCACGTTATAAGGCAACTAGAATCAATTTTACATTTTTATATTGATATCTTTGAGTGTATGTGTGTGTTTGTGTGTGTGTGTGTGCCCCTCCAAAAAATTACCCCACCTTTACAAGACATCTTTTTGCTCTGTATTATCTCGGGGGATTATGAATTATGTATTTATTTCTGAAAATGTATACTCTAGAGACATCTATGCATGTATATATGTAACTATTTGTTCAATATCAGACGGGAGACACAGAAATGTCTACTAGTATTCTATTTTACCGACTGGGAACTGTAATACCGATACCGGTACAACAAAAGAAGATCTGCAATGACATAAATAAATGAAACAATAATTATTATTGATAAATACACAAAAAATATCTATGAAATATAACTATTATTTAAACATATTATTCTGCAAATATACTTGAAAATTTCTATTAAATCCCTCTTTTATTTTATTGACGATACACATCAAGCAAGCCATGAAACGCCATTTTGTAATACGTTGTATCTTATTGAAGCTTTCTTGGCATTTCTCTGCAGAAAAATACTGAAATTAAATACAAAAAAATGGAGGAAACTTACGTAGAAACAGTTACAAATTTGAACAAACTTTGTCGAACATGTTTAAGTATAAAAGAAAATGACGATTTGAGATCTTTATATGAAAATGCAATGGATGATATGTTAAAAGAGCTAACTAGTATCAAGGTAGGCTATGAACTTATTTTTCAATTGTTTTGTTTATGTTTTGTTTTGCTATTATAAATCAAATATAATTATAGATATATGAATATTGGTTTTTTATATATATAATTTAAATAATATATGAAAAAATTTGCTGTGGCCAGCACAAGACCTCTCGCCACTCGCCTTCACACATCGTAAAAATGTTATAATCAGATTATATGGACCTTAAAACGTACTTATCCACAAAAGTCGGGACTTGTAATCTTTAGCACGATTCAAATATCTCTTAGCGAGAGGTAAAAAATTGTACCAGAAGTTTTAAAACTTGTTTTTACATTTCAGGCGACCCTAAATGACGGATTACCACCAATGTTATGCACAAGTTGTATTTTTCAACTAAGATTATCATATACCTTTAAGCAACAGTGTTTAAGATCTGATCAACAACTTAGATCAGCGCTATTTCCTTTAGAAGAAATAGAGTGTTTAGAGCAATTTAATGATGTGAAGAGTGAAGAACAACTACCGAGAATAATTTTAGAAAAAAATGAGATAATACCGGCTGAAAAGTTCGAAGAGATTACACCAGAAATAGACAAAAATGTAAATATTGATCTAAAAAAGTTTTGTTACATTTTTTCATTAGTTCAAAATGAAGTATATTATGTAAAAATGTCCAGAGATTCCAAATTTTCCAACGAAATTAAAATATCTCAATTAGTTTTCGAGATATGACTGTCAAAACTCAAAATTTGTTCAAGTTTTCGTACAATTTTGACCATTTTTGGTAAATTGGTACATATAATTTTAACCTATGGACAAAATTAATTAAAAATTGGGTATACTATGTAAAAATGTCCTCAGAATCCAAATTTTCAAACGAAATTAAAATATCTCAATTACTTTTCGAGAAATGACTGTCAAAACTCAAAATTTGTTCAAATTTTTGTACAATTTCGACCGTTTTTGAAAAATTGGTGCATATAATTTTGACCTATGGACAAAATTAATTAAAAATGGAGTATACTATGTAAAAATGTCCAGGGATTCCAAATTTTCAAACAAAATTGAGATATCTCAATTAGTTTTCGAGATATGACTGTCAAAACTCAAAATTTGTTCAAATTGTTGTACAATTTCGACCATTTTTGGTAAATTGCTGTATATAATTTTGACCTATGGACAAAATTAATTAAAAATTGGGTATACTATGTAAATATGTCCAGAGATTCCAAATTTTCAAACAAAATTAAAATATCTCAATTAGTTTTCGAGATATGACAGTCAAAACTCAAAATATGTTCAAGTTTTTGTACAAATTCGACCATTTTTGATAAATTGGTGCATATAATTTTGACCTATGGACAAAATTAATTAAAAATGGGGTATACTATGTAGAAATGTCCAGAAATTCCAAATTTTCAAACAAAATTAAAATATCTCAATTAGTTTTCGAGATATGACTGTCAAAACTCAAAATTTGTTGAAATTTTTGTACAATTTCGACCATTTTTGGCAAATTGCTGCATATAATTTTGACCTATTAACAAAATTAATTAAAAATTGATTATACTATGTAAAAATGTCCAGAGATTCCAAATTTTCAAACAGAATTGACCTATCTCATTTATTTTTCGAGATATGACACTGTAAACACATTTCATTTTAGCCATTACCAGAGCCAGAATTCGTGGATCTAGAAAATACTAATCTGAATTTAGAATCAGAAAGTGATTTAATTGATGATCCCGACGAAGTTGATCCTGTTGATCCTTCTTATGATCAACAAGATGAACAAAATATAGACACTTTTGTTGATCAAAACGAATCAGATAATAAACAAATAAATAAATATGAAAATAATGAAAATTCTGATGAACATACAATCGAATATTTAGAAGAAGAAAAACAAGAAACTGAAGATAAATTTAAATGTGATATTTGTGGCCGAAACTTTAAATTTGAAAGTAGTTATAAGGAACACGTTTTAAGACATAAACATACAAAAAAATGCCGAGTTTGCAAAAAACAATTTCAATGTAAGTATTGTATTTATTTTATTTAATAAATATGTACGTTTTAAGAAAAAATATAATGTGTCATTGTGTGTCTCGCATGCAATTGTCCGACTCGCTCCGCTCGTCGTACAAACTTACATGCTAGCCACACAAAGTATCACTTTTACCCCTAATAACACAATATACTATTTTTGTAGTAATTAAACAACTGAACGAACATATGACAAAAGTACACAAAGATTACAAGCCATTTGAATGTAAAATTTGCAAAAAATCATTTTCTGCTAATGCCAGTCTCTCAAAACATATGCGAATCCATGGAGGCGAGAAAAAACATTTATGTACCACGTGCGGAAAAAGATTTTACGAGCCGAACCATCTTTTGGTGAGTTTTTTCATTTTTGTTGAATAAAGTTACATTTTCCGCACTTGTGCATAATGGAATTATTTTAGATACATACACGAGTCCATACCGGTGAGAAACCAATTATTTGTGCAGTGTGCGGTAAAAGATTTGCAGATAGCCATGGTTTAATGGCGCATAATAAAACACATTCCGGGGAAAGAAATTACGAATGTAATACGTGCGGAAAACGTTTTGCGCACTCTTTTGTACTTACAGCACACTATAGGTAAGGCCTAAAATTAAAATATCTCAATCAGTTTTCGAGATATGAGTATCAAAAGTCAAAATTTGTTCAAGTTTTTAAACAATTTCGACCATTTTTGATTAATTGGTGCATATAATTTTGACCTATGGACAAAATTAATTAGAAATGGGGTATACTATGTAAAAATGTCCAGAAATTCCAAATTTTCAAACAAAATTAAAATATCTCAATTAGTTTTCGAGATATGCCTGTTAAAAATCAAATTTTGTTCAAATTTTTGTACAATTTCAACAATTTTTGGTAAATTAGTGTATATAATTTTGACCTATGTATAAAATTAATTAAAAATGGGATATACTATGTAAATATGTCCACAGATTCCAAATTTTCAAACAAAATTAAAATATCTCAATTAGTTTTCGAGATATGACAGTCAAAACTCAAAATATGTTCAAGTTTTTGTACAATTACGACCATTTTTAGTAAATTCTTGCATATAATTTTGACCTATGTACAAAATTAATTAAAAATGAGGTATACTATGTAAAAATGTCCAGAGATTCCAAATTTCTGAACAAAATTAAAATATCTCAATTAGTTTTCGAGATATGACAGTCAAAACTCAAAATTTGTTCAAGTTTTTAAACAACTTCGACCATTTTTGATAAATTGGTGCATATAATTTTGACCTATGGACAAAATTAATTAAAAATAGGATATATTATGTAAAACGTCCAGAGATTCCAAATTTTCAAACAAAATAAAAATATCTCTATTAGATTTCGAGATATGAGTGTCAAAACTCAAAATTTGTTCAAGTTTTTATACAATTTCGACCATTTTTGATAAATTGGTGCATATAATTTTGACCTGTGGACCAAATTAATTAAAAATGGGGTATAGTATGTAGAAATGTCCAGAGATTCCAAATTTTCAAACAAAATAAAAATATCTCAATTAGTTTTCGAGATATGAGTGTCAAAACTCAAAATTTGTTCAAATTTTTGTACAATTTCAACCAGTTTTGGTAAATTGGTGAATATAATTTTGATCTATGGACAAAATTAATTAAAAATGGGGTATACTATGTAAAAATGTCCAGAGATTCCAAATTTTCAAACAAAATTAAAATATCTCAATTTGTTTTCGAGATATGACTGTCAAAACTCAAAATTTATTCAAGTTTTTAAACAATTTTGACCATTTTTAGTAAATTGTTGCATATAATTTTGACCTATGGACAAAATTAATTAAAAATGGGGTATACTATGTAAAAATGTCCAGAGATTCCAAATTTTCAAACAAAATAAAAATATCTCAATTAGTTTTCGAGATATGAGTGTCAAATCACAAAATATGTTCAAGTTTTTGTACAATTTCGACCATTTTTGGTAAATTGTTGCATATAATTTTGACCTATGGACAAAATTAATTAAAAATAGTGTATACTATGTAAAATATCCGGAGATTCCAAATTTTCGAATAAAATTAAAATATCTCAATTAGTTTTCGAGATATGACAGTCAAAACTCAAAAATTGTTCAAGTTTTTAAACAATTTCGACCATTTTTTATAAATTGGTGCATATAATTTTGACCTATGTACAAAATTTATTAAAAATGGGGTATACTATGTAGAAATATCCAGATATTCCAAATTTTCAAACAAAATAAAAATATATCAATTAGTTTTCGAGATATGAGTGTCAAAACTCAAAATTTGTTCAAGTTTTTGTACAATTTCGACCATTTTTGGTAAATTAGTGCATATAATTTTGACCTATGGACAAAATTAATTAAAAATGGGGTATACTATGTAAAAATGTCCAGAGATTCCAAATTTTCAAACAAAATTAAAATATCTCAATTAGTTCTTGAGATATGACTGTAAAAACTCAAAATTTGTTCAATTTTTTGTACAATTTCGACCATTTTTTGTAAATTAATACCTATCATTTTGACCTATAAACAAAATTAATTGAAAATTAAGGGTATTATGTTTATCTGAAAATATCTATGATTTTTGACAAAGCTCTACCATTTCTAGGGTCCATACTGGCGAAAAACCATATACTTGTTCAGTGTGCAATGCATCTTTCGGTACATCTTCATATTTAAGAATACACATGCGCACACATACTCAAGAAAGACCGTACAAATGTACAGTATGTCCCAAAGTAAATATACAAAAATATACATTTAAATTAAAAAGAAATATAACAAAATCAAAATTTTAAATATTTACAGGCGTTCATAAGTAAATGCGCCTTAGTGGCACACAACATGACCCATACAGGAGAAAAAAGATTTCAATGTTCCGAGTGCGGAAAACGCTCGGCTCGTGCCGCAGATTTAGTAATACACATGCGTAGTCACACGGGAGAAAAACCGTTTGCTTGCGACCAGTGCCCAAAGCGGTAACAAACAATTTATACACCTAGTACAATAAATTCAATAATTACATTTTCTTATTTTAAGATACCACACGTCGTCAAATCTCGCTGCCCATAAAAGGGCACATTTGGGCGTTAAAAACCATGCTTGTGAAATATGCGGCAAAACTTTTGGCGATGGAAGAACCTTAAAATGTCACCTTAGGACCCATACTGGCGAAAGGCCTTACCAGTGCCAAATCTGTGGGAACCGGTACGTATTTTTGCTATGAAAATAAAATTGTAACCTAAAATCTGGTCAAACGTCTCTAGTTCAATCAATAATCTAGTGATTTTTCTAGGTACACACAATCCGGACAGTTGGCAGCACATAGAAGAACACATATTATTGAAAATGGAAAATTGTCTCATGTTCAAATATTACCAGAATAAATTAATAAATATAATTTGTTTAATATTAATTTATTTTTTTATTAAAACTCGGTAAATAGGTAGCCAATTGTTGCAATATATATTTTTATTAAAAATTCACAATTTTTACAATAAAAATTCATACTAACAGTAAAACTGCAAAATTTACGTATAGACTAGGCCTTAACTAACATATAAACATACCCGAATATGGGTATACAAGCCTAGAAATGGGTACACTATACCAAAATAACATTATGTACAACATATATGTCGAATATCAAAATTAGTAAAAAATTCTTCAAATAAATATTGTAGATTAATAAATCCTTACCATCTTTTACTTGAAAGGTTTTTTTGTATCGTTCAATAAAAAAAAACATGTTCGTAAAACTAGAATCCCATATTTTATTTTAATGCATTCCGGCCTTAAATGAAAAACCACAAAAAAATACTTCAAATAAAAGTTGTAGGATATAAAATTCTAACCATTTTTTATTTGAAACATTGTTTTGTAACAAGCACCAATCTCGAGAAAAAAAACAATTTTCAAAAAATTCTATTCATATAATATTGTACATAATGTATATTAGATATAGACGAATACAACATGTAAAATAATCGAGCAAGAATCGAACCTGAGTATCGTAATCCACAACCTTAAAAAAAACCGTTAAATATATCAATTATTAGGCAGTGTTAAAAAAAATTTTTAGGCATATATACAAGCTAAAAAAATATATCGTTGAAAAAATTATATATATCACAATGTCTAATACTAATTTTGTTACTATTTTAAATATACACCCTCTATAGCTGCACTAGAAAATTATAATCTCAAATTTTATTTTTAGTTTTCCGCCTATATAATACTTATATAACATAAAAAAGAAATGGCGAGAAGTATTGTGCTGCTCATAACATATTTTTTACTTTATATATTTCAAAGTAGTAAAATATCTCAATTAGTTTTCGAGATATGACAGTCAAAACTCAAAATTTGTTCAAGTTATTGTACAATTTCGACCATTTTAGCTAAATTGCTGCATACAATTTTGACCTATGGACAAAATTAATTAAAAATGGGGTATACTATGTAAAAATATCCAGAGATACCAAATTTTCAAACAAAATTAAAATATCTCAATTAGTTTTCGAGATATGACAGTCAAAACTCAAAATTTGTTCAAGTTTTTGTACAATTTCGACCATTTTTGATAAATTAGTGCATATAATTTTGATCTATAGACAAAATTAATTAAAAATGGGGGTATACCATGTAAAATTGTTCAGAGATTCCAAATTTTCAAACAAAATAAAAATATCTCAATTAGTTTTCGAGATATGACAGTCAAAACTCAAAATTTGTTCAAGTTTTTGTACAATTTCGACCATTTTTGCTAAATTGGTGCATATAATTTTGACCTATGGACAAAATTAATTAAAAATGGGGTATACTATGTAAAAATGTCCAGAGATTCCAAATTTTCAAACAAAAATAAAATATCTCAATTAGTTTTCGAGATATGACAGTAAAAACTCAAAATTTGTTCAAGTTTTTAAACAATTCCGACCATTTTTGGTAACTTGCTGTATATAATTTTGACCTATGGACAAAATTAATTAAAAATTGGGTATACTATGTAAAAATGTCCAGAGATTCCAAATTTTCAAACAAAATTAAAATATATCAATTAGTTTTCAAGATATGAATCTCAAAACAGAAAATTTGTTAATGTTTTTATACAATTTCGACCATTTTTGATAAATTGCTGCATATAATTTTGACCTATAAACAAAATTAATTAAAAATGCGGTATACTATGTAAAAATGTCCAGAGATTACAAATTTTCAAACAAAATTAAGATATCTCAATTAGTTTTCGAGCAAGTAGGTATATAAAACCAATATTTTCGAATTTTTTAAAAATGCTATAGAGAGTTAAAATTTTGACTACAACATATAATAATTATAAATAATACTAAAATAAATATACTGATAAAATTTTTCCTAAAAATATTATATTTGTTCTACAAATTTTCGCCTAAAGGAACACCAAATCTTTTCAAATCTTTCAACGGCTTTAAAGGACGACTTTCCCAAACACTAATACTTTTTAATACATTGGACTCATTTTGAATTTTTTCTAATTCTATTATATAAGGATATATTCTTTGTTCAACCCATTCAGAGATAGTATAATAGTCAAAAACATCATTCATTGTATCTGCAGCAGATCTCGCTATTGTAGTCAAACCGTGGTAGACCCTAGACAGATCTTGAGTCAATTCATCAACTCTTAACGGCAGACTATAATTCCTCCGGGAGTTATAGTCAGTTAACCAGCCTTTATGTCGACGGGTTGAAGTCAAGTATTCCATTACTTCAGATTCCGATACGTATAGTCTGTAAGTCAGCCTAAAAAATGGCGACCCAGGGAACATACACCTACCTAGTTTATCCCAGAGGTGTGTATCTGACTCTAAAGTTATAAAAGCGTTGTTTGCTGAGTGTTGGGGACAGCTTAAAACTGACAGTAGTTGGTTTTTTAATGAATAATTAAAATAGCCATTAGTTACTGCTAACAAATCTAACGCCAGACTTGGAAAACTGGCTGGAAATAGTTCGCATAAAACAGCAAAATGATCATAACGTTGCCAGCCAGTCAAAGCGATACCACTTATGCCTTTTTTGAACAAATAATTTCGTTGAGACATGACTTCCAACCATCGTAAATTATTTTCTAAATGCCTACGCGCGTCTGGTACAAATAATTGCTCCCCAAAAGCGCCCTTAAAGGCACTGGCACACCAACAAGTTTTAAAAACAGCTCCGTATTTTTCCCACACTTGTACTTGGACAAAACGGTATATATCTTCAGCGTAGACCCATACCTGAAATTTTTATAGATGTTAAGTGAACTATTAATAATGTTGAAGGCCCCTAAAGGTATCAAATAGGATTATTTTGGACTACAGGAGTCTAAAAGTGTCCTATTTGGTCAGGGAGTTTGGGCGATTAAAATAAAAAGTTTGAATTGTCCTATGTGTCCTATATGAGTCCCAAAAGATCCTATATAGTCCCTAAATATATTGGAAGTACATTATTGTGGATAAGATTGTCCTATAAGCTGAATAAAATTGTCTGTTTTCTAATAAATTTTGATTTAATATAAATTGGCGTATATCTTGTGTTTAATGTCCTATATAAGTACCAGAAAGTCCCAAATAGTCCCCAAATATACTGGCAGAAAACTATTATGCACCAAAATAGTCGGTCAGCGAGTTTGTTTTCTAATAAATATTTGGCGATTAAAATAAAAAGTTTTAATTGTCCTGTGTTTTTTATAAGTCCCTAAAGATCCTATATAGTCCCTAAATATAGTGGAAGTACATTCTTGTAGTCTAATATAAGTTGTGTATGATGCCCTGTGTGTCCAATGTAAGTCCCAGAAAATCCTATATAGTCCCCAAATATACTGAAAGGAAACTATTGTGAACTAAAAAAGTTTAAAAGTGTTCTATGTAGTCAATAAGTTTGTTTTCTAAAGATTGTGACATAACATGTTAGCATATGTTGTGTATGAAGATCTATGTGTCTTATATAAGTCCCAAAAGATCCAATATAGTCCTCAAATATACTGGATTGTGACCTAAAATAGTCTAAGTGTCCAATATAGTCAATAAGTTTGTTTTCTGAAGAAAGTGATATAATATATTGGAATATAAGTTGTGTATGATGCTCTATGTGTCCTATATAAGTCCCAAAAGATCATATATAGTCCCCCAAATGTTCTGTAAGGTACCTATTGTGAACTAAAATAGTCTAAGTGACCAATATAGTCAATAAGTTTGTTTTCTGAAGAATGTGATGTAATATATTGGAATATATGTTGTATATGATGTCCTGTGTGTCCTGTATAAGTCCCAAAAGATCATATATAGTCCCCCAAATGTTCTGTAAGGTACCTATTGTAAACTACAATAGTCTAAAAGTGTGTCCTATATAGTCAATAAGTTTGTCTGTTTTCTAAAAAATGTGATGTAATATACATTGGCGTATAAGTTGTGTTTGATGTCCTATGTGTACTATATAAGTTCTAGGTGGTCCTACATAGTCTCTAAATCATCAGGGAGGAGTCTATTTTGTACTACAATAGTCAATAGTCCAACAGTGGCCGATACATATATGTATATATATATATATATATATTGTTCAATATACGAAGTATGCCCTACGTATATATATATATATATACTCCTACGTGTGTATGTATATATATATATATATATATATATATATATATATATATATATATATACATACAGATATATACTCCTACGTGTGTGCGTGTGTGTGTGTGTATATATAAAGTTTTCTGGAGTCTGAAACTACTATATAGTCCAAAAATAAAATATGTAGTCTATAAATAAAATATATTTTTCTCAGTTTTTGTACCTAACATATCTCAGTGTTTTATTTAAAATACAAAGTTCGTCAAATGGCCTTTGTGCCCCATACAAATACTAGCAGGTCCATTGAAGTCTGAAGGTGTCCTATGTAGTCCAAAAATATGGTAAGTAGTCCCTAAAACTTTTGGTACTGTGTCAATTATTTTTCTTGTAAGTTTTTTTAATTTGTACCGAGTGGTCAATAGTCAAATAGTATCCTACATAGTCCAAAAAGTGTCCTATGTATATTGGGCCCACTATACATTTGTATTTTCATTTTTAGGTAAATGTACATCAATATTTATGTCCAGATAAGTGTCCTACGTTGTCCAAAAGTGGCTAATATAGTCAAAAAAATATCAAATACACTTTATATTTGTTTTTCTTTTATTTTCTTGTATAAATATTTTGTTTTATTTTTCATATATATGTCTAATAATTTTCAGGTCTATACAAGTATCATATATAGTCTAAATAAGTCCTTTATAGTCCCAAAGTTATTAATATTCTTTCTGTAAATGTACAATTATTTCATTTATTTTTTAACCAAAAGTCTAACAATTTTCAAATATCCTATATAGTCTAAAAGTGTCTAATATTGTTCAACAAAGTCCAAAGATGTTCCAAACAATATAATTTTTAAATTGTAATAATCTAAATATACAAATAATCTTCATATATTGTCATATCTTTTTAGGCTGTAAGTAATGTCCTATTTAGGTTGAAAGTAGTGTCCTATTTAGTCTAAAAGTATCCAATATGGTCCAAAACTGTCATATATAATCCAAAAAAGGCCAAAAATCTTCCAAATAATTTTCTTCTTCAAGTCCATCAATCCAAATATGGTCCAAACATAAAAATATATATATCAACCAACCAAAATGAAAAATCATCTTACCATTGGTTCTACAAGTTCCCCTAAAGCAGCGTCAATCATACTTTGTTGACTTACATGTCTTAACATGTCGTCCCAAATAATAAGTTGTAATTTAGGGTATTTATGTTTTATAGTTATGGCTACTTTTCTGACATGGCGTAAAAATAAATTTTCATGGGATTCAAGACGACATAATTCACATTCGCCCATTTGAAAAACTTCATCACATCCTATATGTAGATAGTTTATTTTCGGATGCGCCACCATTATCTAAAAATTGTTATCAATAATCATATACCAATTAACTAATATATTGCTAATGCTCGTATCTTTCCCATAAGAGTAGGTGAAGGAAACACTGTGAAATGGAAATATCATTTCTACATAAGTCTATCTCACACAAACACCCAACAGGCAATTATGCGCATGCTCGGAAATCTTGACTACTATTGGCTAACGCTGACAGCGTCGCTGGCTGGGCTGCGTTCCAAAATCCTACCCTCAGAGTTTACTCAACCTGTTGCAAAACAGCCAGAGTTTACTCCATAGTGATGTTCTACTTACTCTACTAACGAGGAGGGTATAGAAATTACTCCACAATATTTTCAAACGTAGATGCCTACGATTCTCAACATGTGAAAGTAATTTGCCTTCTTGAGGAAGAAAACATGCTTTTGTAAAGTAAATACGTTGGCGTGTATTACGAGCATACTATTATAATAAAAGCGCTTTTATGGAGCGTACTTTCACATTATATTGAGGAGAGTGCTCCATAAAAGCGCTTTTATTACGGGCTTGACATTAATGTTGTAATTATAAGTAGTTTTTTTAGTATATTGAAAGATGTTTTCAGAACTCATTTTAATAAGATAACACAATATTTGGGTATAAGTTTTTTCCTCTGGCATACAGAGAAGTTGCATCCCCGCCGTCCAAGTCATTGCCCGGGTTTTGCATTTTCACAGAAAACAGGTTGTTTGCTGTTTTCTGTTTTTGTGCCAAAAAATTGCATAATTTTTTTCCAAGTTACTTATGATTTTTATTATATGTTTTTCCATTTATCATTGTACCTTTGAATTGCTAGTTGTCTTGACTACATATTTATTTTTATTATAATTTTTTACCTGAAGAAGACAGCACCTAGCTGTCGAAACGTTGTATTTTTCAATAAATAATACAGAACTTATACCCAAATATTGTGTTATCTTAGTTTTTTTAGTTTTATATAATTATTTTTAATTTTTTACTTCAACAAAACTCTCATTCGTTCCAAAACACATCATACTCTACGCCAAAACTCGGTATTCTTGGGGAACGCTGCCCTGGTGATGCAGCGAGCACATTTTTGATTTCATTTCTGTTTGTAGTTGCACTTCGAAAGCGTTTGCTTTGTGTTTCATACAGTAATTTATTGACAACTGACCAGATTGTATTCCTATTATTTTTACAGTACAAGAAATTTAGCACTAGAATATGTCAATGTTTTTTATTATTACTAATATTTATATTCAAGAATTTACATACAAAATAAATAGTAGGTACATTGTTTAATTTCTCAAATTTAAATTTAAAATTTCTCGCGCTAGTCGTCAATAAACAGAATTCTGTGATCATGCTTTCGTCGTTAGCCAATAGTAGTCGCGTTTTCCAAGCATGCGCATAATTCGCGGTTGGGTGTTTGTGTGAGATAGACTTATGCAGACATGATATTTCCATTTCACAGTGTTTCCTTCAAGAAAAGCAAAGGACCCAATTTCAAATATCACTTACTTGATCAACCATTTCTTTGATAAAATCAATTGTTTGATTACGTGATGGACACACGGATTGAGGACTATTTGAAACTTCCCTCAACTTAATAAAATCAGAATGTTTTAGAGCAAACTCTAAATGGCCAAAAGTTTGGACCAAGGGAATTACTTCTAAATGGTAGTCTTCTGCGGAAGATAATATTTCCTTTATTTCTTGGTCACTATACGCGTTTTTAGCTGCAATATTTTTAAGAACTCCTTTGTATGGGAACATGTCTTCATATTCGAGAAGAACCCCAGTTGCTCCCATAGTTTTTAATAAGGGAAAAATACGCTTGAAGTAACTTATTTTCAACGGAGCTCCTTTTAGGTCAAAATGGACTAATCTCTTTCGAGGGATGTACGGTTTTTTCGTGTCTAAATTCACAAATGGAATACCCAGTTGTTGTTCAAGATCTCTGTCTATTTCTTCTAAATTATTGCTTCTTCGTACTGCTATTTCGTCTCGAGTTGGTTGATCAATTTTTTGCAACTTATCTAGATTCATTTCAGTCGTTATCAAATTGTTTTTAGTATATTTCTTATTGGTTTCGACGAATTTTACACCAGAGTTTTGGTGGTCATCTTGCATTAAAGCTAGGGGCGGTTTTTCGTCTTTATTACTTGTAGAATTCGGACTATTGTCTTTTGAATATTGTAAACATATTGTTAAGATTATTAACAACGCTATTATTATTAACAAAGTTGATTTTCTGCGCCAAAACGTTACGCTAAAGCGGTATATATAATTAAACACCATTTTTTAATTTATTATTTAAAATTACACATATATTGTTACATTTTTATGTATAAATGTTTTTGTTATTAAAATTATCAATTACATTACATAAAATTGTTGTTAAAATTTTAAATTGTACTAATAAAAGTTTAATTACAAATATATCTTTTCAGCTAAACAGCTGTATAGATATTTGACAGCTTTTTATATAGCATATATATGTATAATATATTACAAATATATTTTTTATATATTTATACTATATATTCATAAAATAATTCATTTATATAATGTATTACATAAAATTTTATATATAAAATATAACTATAATATCTACAAAAACATACACGTAACTTGTACAAAATTTCCAGTAAAAATCTACTAAAATTTTAGTATACAAAACCATAAAAACATAATATATACATAATCAATGATTATAGAATTATAATAACACATATTTTCTTTTAAATTACGCCAAAAATACAAACAATAATCCATTTTCCTGCAAGTTCTAACGAGTCGTCTCTCCATTTCAACCCTGCCAACATGCCCCGCTCAAATTCCACTAAAATTTCCCCCAAAAAAGCACTGACCAATATGAACACCTGTTTCATACAGTAGTCTACTGTCATGTCTAATACGTGTTGACGAAGTAGTATGTCTCCAAATACTCAAATTAATAATAGTTATACTAAAGAACCTTTGCTACAACACAAAATGGCGATTACTTATAAATCACGGAAAAATAAGAAGAAAACTCCGAGTATTAAATGTGTTATAGTTGGTGATGGTGCAGTTGGAAAAACATCGTTAGCTGTGTCGTATAGTAATGATACTTTTCCAGCGGAATACGTTCCTACAGCATTTGACAACTATAATGGTAAATATTTTAAAATATTACTTATATATTTATTAATATAATGCTAGTATACGTGTTTCATATTATTGCGTCTTAACTGTAACATATATCGTCCACTTATAATTTTTTATTTAAAAACAAAAGTTTAACCCAATTTTTTTTATAAGTTTTTTTACAAGTTTTTAGACTAAACCAACCTTCCAGAATCTAAATCTGCAAGAATTTTTAACCTATCTTTAACCATATTAAAGATATATTAATATATATACTACCATGTTTTTGTCCAAAAATATACCAATTTTCAACCAAAATTTCAGTAATTTTTGAACATTTTCTTCATACTTTTTATATGTTAATATAACAAATAAACCTTCCAGAATCTAAATCTGCAAGAATTTTTAACCGATCTTTAACCGTATTAAAGATATATTAATATTTGTACCACCAAGTTTTGTTCAAAAAATATACCAATTTTATACCAAAGTTTCAGTAATTTTTAAACAATTTTTATGAACTTTTTATATGTTAATATAACAAATAAACCTTGCTGAATAAATTCTGCAAGAATTTTTAACCAATCTTTAACCGTATTAAAGATATAATAATATTTACACCACAATGTTTTTGCTCAAATATATACCAAATTTAGACCAAAATTTTGGTACTTTGTAAATATATTTTAACCAGTTTTTATATGTTAGTATAACAAATTAACTTTCCCAAAACCAAATTTGCAATAATGTTTAACCCATTGTTAACCGTTATCAAGATATTGTAATATTTTCAACCCTATGTTATCTCCCAAAATATACCAATTTTAGACGAAAGTTTCGGTACTTTTTAAATATATTTTAACCAGTTTTTATATGTTAATATAACAAATTAACCTTCCCAAATCCAAATTTGCAATAAATTTTAACCCATTGTTAACCGTTATCAAGATATTGTAATATTTTCAACCCCATGTTTTTCTCCCAAAATATACCAAATTCGCATCAGAGTTTCATTACTTTTTAAACACTTTCTATTCACTTTTTATATGTTAATATAACAAAACGACCCTGCAGATTATAAATCTGGTAAAATTTTGGCGATATCTCTTACCAAATCTGAGATATTCAATAATTCATAAAATTATGTTAATAGTTTCCATTTTCGGTTAAATAAAAACAAATACCATAATTTGGAGTTTGATAACTTTTGAACTAATTATCGAAATTAATTAAAAATTGGGTTGTATACTCATTAAAGTATGGGAAATCCAAATATTTTTACAGATTTTAAATATTCCATTTTGTTTTGAAGTTACAGCCTTTTAGAACAAAAATGGAAAAATTATTATTTGTTAAAAAAACATGACATTGAAAAAATTATACCTTATAACGGTTTTCAAAAAAAAGAATATCGCTAACAAAGACAGTAGAACGAGTATGTTTTGAGGTAGACAGCTGGACTACAGGTTTACCAACCTTGAATATAGCTGTCTCTTTCTATTACGTGGAAAAGTATACCTTTCTTTGTACCTGTATCTTCAGGTACAAAATAAGAAAAATTGAAGGTTTTGAATGTAGTAGTTTATGGGCCGTATTCAGGAAAATTTGGAAAGTAATTTTTATTTTTTGGGTTAATGTAATAATAATTACATATTACGATCTTTGTGTATTTTAATAATAATTGAAAATTGGTATATATGTATGCTAAATTCAATTTGAAAGGAAAACACTATAATTTCGCAACTTGTTACATAAATAACTATTTTATAATGAAAACAAAACTTATCGTATACAGGGTGTTCCAAGATGTATAACAAAAAACATCTGTTAATAAAGTTATACAGATCACTTCTCTGCAAGTTTTTGCGGACAGTTTTTCCTCTGGTTATTTGTCGTTTGCTATTGTCTCGTAATTTATTTGTCATTTTCCCTGAAGAAGACACCAGGTAATGGTGCCGAAACGTTGGAAATAATATTACAGTACAAAAACTAAAAAGCTTGTGTTATTCCTATTAAATTTTAATTTTTTTCGAATACGCCCCTGTTTCTAAATAATAAGTTATATTTTCTTGCAGTCGTCGTTCAAGTGGACGGAGAGCCAATCAGAATGCAGCTTTGTGACACAGCCGGCCAGGTAGTCATTTGTTTTTACTTTTCGTCCAATCCTAATACGACCCGATTTTTTTATAACTATTAAAAATATATTTTAAATATTAAATAACAAATATTATTTTCAATATACGAGAAATATAATATTATACTTATATTTGTTTTATGTATCACAATTTCAGATATGCGTCATATATTGAACTTTGTAATTTGATAAAATCGTATACAGAGATTTCTAAACAGATTTCAATTGAAACTTGAAGTATTAAGTTGAAAAAACTTAAGTGCCATTCAAGATTTAAAGTTAATAACATTCATCCAAAAACCTCTTCGTATAGAAAATTATTTAATTGCTTCCAAAAACTGAATTGAATGCTTAAATGTATATATTTCATAGCTATATAAAATATAAGATCAAATATATTTTAGAAAAATGAAAGTTAGTACATTAATATTTCTTGGTGAAAGTAAAATTACTTCAAGATTTCTCTCAAATTTAAAATATGTATTTATAAATGAATTAGTGGTCAATACAGATAAAAAAATGAACTCATTTCCTGCGTTCACAAAACAAATAAAAGTTTTGTTTACTATGATAACACTATCAATTCTTTAGAAACCATGACAACAAAGATAAACAATAATATATGTATAGTATAGAAAATGAAAGTCTCTCTATTCCTTTTACTAAACATAAAATTATTTGAAATAATTGTAGTTGATTTTATACATGGCGTGACAATGTTTACATTAAATTTTATATCGATCGAATATCGATCCTGTCACTATTGTCACTTGATTGTCAGTTAATTTCGTTGAAAGCCGTTCGAAAGTTTTTTTCAAATATTTCGTTTGTAATCTTTATATATAAGCAAATTTTGAGAAGCAGATATGGATGTCCGTGGCAGAATGACAGCTAGTAATCATGTTCATAACCTACAAATGTTTAATTTTAATTCATTTGTAAGTTCACGTGGTTTCTTTGTCACCAGAAGTGTAGACTTTACTTGGCGATGAAATTGTAAAATCATGAAATTTGATATTAAAAATAATGGCATTTGACATCTATGTATGTACATGATTACTATTACTGTTTCTTCTAAATAATTTTCATTTTTTGACCTCGGATTTTCGCCAAACATTTCCAGATTGTCTTCATCACTAGAAGAAAATTCCCCCGATTCATACGACTCTTCATATGAAAATTCGTCAATCATATATATATATATATAGGGTGTAAATTTTAAAACGGGTCATAGGGCTATAATATGGAAAAACAGTTTTTTTAGACGCCAAAAGTTTCTATATTAATTTATTGAAAATAATAATTGGTGCCTATTATAAAGAAAAAAATTACGATTTTTTTAATACTAAATACATAACATTTCTGTTTCATATAAAGCCAAAAAATAAATTTAAAAATTTGTACATTTAAGAAAAAATAACAATAGCCATGAAACTGACAGTAACAAAACATTGTCATTTTTTAATAACATGATAGGGGACAATTAATGATTAAAGTTATTAATTTATGAACTAATACAAAATAACAAAATGAAGAATACACTAGGATATTTATTTAAGAAACAATTATTAGTTATTGTAATAGGTATTTAAAAAGATGATCCACATATAAAAAATAAGTTATAAGAAACGAGAAAAATTGCAAACTACAAGGGAAAAATAATTTGTAATTTTTCTTCATGGGACACAAATTATCCATGATTTCTTCTTAATATAACGAAAATAATAATAATTTAACAAATATGTGCAAAAAAAGTTTATTAATGAGCGTCTTAAGTCAAAAATAGTTTTTTTTTTTTGTTTCTGTCAGTTTCAAGGCTAATAATATTTTTTCTTAATTGCGCAAATTTTTAAATTTATTTTCTGGCTTTATATAAAACAGAAATGTAATGTGGTATCAAAAAATTCATATTTTTTTCTTTATAATATGCACTAATTCTTTTTTCAATAAATTAATATAGAAACTTTTGGCAGCTAAAAAACTGTTTTTCTATGTTATAGCCCTATGGCCCGTTTTAAAATTTACACCTGTATATATAACAAAAAATGAAGCTTTCACTTCTAAATTACAAGATTAATTTTTAACAAAACAGCTGATCAAAATCGTATAACTGCGCAAACTCACGCCTGAAATTGAAAAATCATGAAAATTGAAATGAAAAATGAATTACTAGCAGTCACACATGACTGCTCGCGCCTTTTAAACTAGTACCCCTGTAAACGTAGTAGTATATGACGTCATTACTTTAGCAAATTTTCCGCCTAAACAACTATTTCATATCAACTTTAAACCTTTGAAAATAATTGCAATTTTTATTTGTTCTAGGATGAATTAGACCCACTGCGAAATCTATGCTACCCGGAAACAGACGTATTCATGTTATGCTTTTCCGTTGTGCAGCCATCTTCATTTTTCAGTGCTGCCACCCGTTGGGCCGACGAACTAAAATCCCTAGGTGCCCCAATCATATTAGTAGGCACCCAATCCGACCTATACCACGACCCAACAACTTTACAGACTTTACGTCGAAAAGGTCAAAGTCCTATTAACGCCACTCAGGCCAAAGATTTGGCGCGAAAATTAAATTCTGTATATATAGAGACTTCCGCTCTCACGTGCTGCCAACTTAAAGAGGCGTTTGATCAAGCTATTTTGGCTGCACTGAAACGGAAGAGATATTTGAGGAGGAAAAAAAATTTTTGGCAAAAATTATGGTGTTTTCATTAGTGATAAGACGATCTCTTAGATTTGTGATAACGTGACATTTTTGTCATTATTTTTGACATTCCAGAAGATGTGACAAAAAATCTGCACAAACTTTTGACAACATACCGAAGTAAATCATCGTTATATCGATATTTCTAATCATTTTTTACTTCCGTTTTTGTAAATGAATACCCTATTTTATTTCTGTTTCCTTTACACAGCAGCACGGCATTTAGATATTCAGACAACGAGCGTTTTTTTTTTACTTTGTCGCGCATGAGGGCAAAGTGACATTTTTCGTTGACAAAAGCGAGCGCAAATGCCTATTTGTTACGTTTTAAATATTAATAAATTAAACTTTGTGCAGATTTTTTTTTTGTTAACACATTCTTATTAGGCTTGTGAATTTGACATTATTATTTATTAAGAAGGATATTTACAACCTATGATAAATAAATGTATTTTAATAATAACTACATATCGTTAAAAAGACGTATTTATAGATTTTCATATTTAATACTTTAAAAATGATCAAACTTTAGTGATAATAAATACCTATACAACTTCCTATTGTGAAAAAAAATCACCGAAAAGTATTTCTGTATATAGTACGCATGACTGAATTGTTACATTTATTGTGATTATATTTAAGTATATGTTATTATTATTATTATTATTATTAGTATTTTTCGACGTATTTTTTAATTAGTATGTACATATATATTAAATAAAACTATTAAAAAATATTGTTATTTATTACCAGTGAGTATACAGTATATAGAGAATTAATACAATGTTTCATATATATATATATATATATAGTGTCTCAGGACGAGCTTATGCTATCTATATTTTAAATAATGTTTAATATAATTTAACGAAATTTGGTATCTAGGGGTTATCCAACATGCCTGTTTCAACTAAAATATTTTCAAAGCAGTAGCACTTCCGGTTTGACCGGAAATTGACGTCAACTTTCTTATTTTAAAAGGAATACGCTATATTTTATTTTACCATTGAATGCAGCGGAAAATTTTACATATGAAGCAATAAAAACATTTTACTCATGATCAACTACTTCCGGCGTTATTCAACTTTCTTTGATTTTTTGTCTGAAATCCGGCACATTTTCAAAACTCTGTATATCGGGAACGACATCGAATTTTTATAATCTGAAAAAAGCCTTTTATAAAGGAGACTTTAAGCTACATTATCCATAGAAGAATCCTCAATTATTTATAAAAATGTGACGGGTACGTTACACCAAAATTACAGTTGACAAACTTCAAAAAAGACAATTTTTTTAAATGGAACCCTCCTTTTTTTATTACATAAATGTGTACTACGACAAAAAATAAGGGTACTTTATGTAACATGTCCTATGTTGAAAGTTGATAGAATTTCAGTAAATTAGAAAAACATGTAATCTGGGTATAATTATTTTATTAATACGGATAAGTAAGCTATGGATAATGTAGCTAAAAGTCTCCTTTATAAAAGGCTTTTTTCAGATTATAAAAATTCGATCTCTTTCCCGATATACAGTTTTGAAAATGTGCCGGATTTCAGACAAAAAATCAAAAAAGTTGAATAACGCCGGAAGTAGTTGATCATGAGTAAAATGTCTTTATTGTTTCATATGTAAAATTTTCCGCTGCATTCAATAGGAAAATTAAAAAAAAAAGCGTATTCCATTTAAAATAAGAAATTTGAGGTCAATTTCCGGTCAAACCGGAAGTGCTACTGCTTTAAAAATATTTTAGTTGAAACAGGCATGTTGGATAACCCCTAGATACCAAATTTCGTTAAATTATATTAAATAGTATTTAAAATATAGATAGCGTAAGCTCGTCCTGAGACACCCTATATATATATATATATATATATATATATACATAAATTCTATTACATTTATTCTATATGGATGATAACTGTATATACTTTATACAAACTGTTATTACCCTATAATATATATATTTTACAGGTTTTTTTTACTTCTCTAATAATAAATAAAGTCAAGGATGACTGGTTTTATTTTGAAAATAATTATATAGTGTTCTATGGAATTTCTTCATATGTTTCACAGTAATATTATAATCAAATTGTAGGCGTGGTCAATATGAATAATTTAACATTTTAAATTTTGTATCAACATGTTTTTGTACATAAAGCTATTTTTTACCTCTCGCTAAGAGAGGTATTAGATTCAAGATAAAAATTGCAAGTCCCGACTTTTGTGATAAGTACGATTTAAGGTCCATACAATCCGAAATTAACATTTTTACGATGACTTAACCACGTATTACTTAACCTGACATTCCTGGGAAGAGCTGAAAAGGTTTTGGTAACAATTGGACAACCGGAAGTACTTGTTTCTTAAAAAAATCTTCTAAACATTTTCTGGAAATTTATGTTATTACAAATATTAAAAAATATAAAATTCTCTGTCCGATACAGTGAACATTTTTATTATATCTTCTATAGATGTAGAAATAGAGAATTATAAATATATAATGCAACGAATCTCACAGACCAAATAACTCCATGGAAACCAGTTGAAAAAATTAAATCTTCGTAAATGAAGTGTCAAAAATCCAGAGACATTACTGAAGGCTTATCTGGGAAGTAAATACATTTAATATTTCTTATTTTATTATTAATTAAATATTTAAAATTATAGATACATATATTACTCATCAAAAATACCGCCAAACTCGTCAATGGATTTGAAGAATCTCGAACATTTAGAAGAGTAGGAAGAAACATATGAATATAGATGTATTTGTGTTAAATACTATATTTTCTTATATAGCCTAATATGGAAATGGCGAGAGGTCTTGTGCTGGCCACAACAATTTCTTAAATGTTATTAGTTCAGCCACAAACTGCATATGAAATAGGTAGGTACATATGTATATTGATTTTAAAATTACAAATAATATCCGTCAATATACTTTTTACAATTACAAAGTAAATATAATTATTTTTTAAATTATTTAGGTTTTGTACTGATATAAAAAGGACAATTTTAATTTTTTTTTCATAATTTTACAATATCATGTTGCATTTTATAACAATTTTAGCTTTATTTCAAAAAGTATATTGCGATGTTGACACAGAAATATTGTTAATTAAAAATGTTATACATACATTTGATAAGAAACCTTTTGTTATAATGTTAGGCTTTGAAAAAAATGGTATTCATTAAAATTCTTCATATTTTCTAAGGGATTCCACTTAGCGAATATTTATATTAATTATATTTTATCACTTATTTATAAATGCTAATATATTTATAAATGCTAATATATATATATATATATATATATATATATATATATATATATATATATATATATATATATATATATTTCACACTTTCAAATCGCGCGGGTTTTTCTGGCTTGATGACGCAACAGAACGCGGCTCTCTTATTGGCCGACATTGTAAGTAGGCGTTCCCAATAACAAACCAGTGATTGCCAAACTGTCTACTAGTGTTTAAATAGTGGTTATACGCGCTACACGGCTAAATGTTGTTATTATGGTATAAGATCTTGGTAACAGTAGCTGCTGACAGAAAAGATATATTGACAATTTTAAAAAAGAAAAATTAGGGAATTTTTGAATTTAAAATATCAGTGAACATACTGTATTAATTGTTATTATTTTTTTAGATGCAGTAAAAATTACTACAAATTTATCAAACAATAATATTCACAGTAATGTATATAATATTTTTGACGATGATTATTCCACAAGTCCAGAAAATTATTGCCTATTTTTATTAAATTTTGATGGAAATACATCAATAAGCATTTTAAAACAAGTATTCAGATTATATATATACAATATATTTCATTTTAATATAAATTTATTGTGTTTCAGGCAAATACCAAAAAATTATTTAATTTCCCAATGAAATGGCTACTAATCAACAGGAATAACAATTTAAATTTGACAGATTTTGAAGAAAATATTTCTGAATTTAATATACTAGTAGATAGCGATTTTATTTTCGCTACAAATATTTCAGAAAATAATTATATATTACTACAATATTATAAAACTCATAAAAATGACAAAAATATTATAAAAGAATATTTTTATACTTGGTCAAAAAATACGGGGTTAAAAAATGAGGAGACAAATAGAATTATTGCCGATAGACGGAAAAATTTAATGAATACTATTTTAAAAACATCTATTGTTATAACACATAATAATACTTTGAATCATTTATCGGATTACAGGTAAAAATTACGGGGGACTACAAAATTAAATCTCGTATTTTTTGTACAAAAAAGGGTTTTTACATTTTTTTTATACCTAGGATGAACTATCAAAAAGTTATGATAAAAATTCATGAAAAACTAACAAAATATTTTAGCTCATTTCTTATATTTTCATGCACCACTCATACACGGTTAAAGATAGAATACCGGACGATAAAATTCTGAATTCATCATGAAATTCTCTTTCTTTACATGTCACGCGTGATTTATTTACTTAATCGGATCTCGAGTTACAGACGTTTAAAGTTACATGATTTTGTGTTAGCTCATTTTTCATATTTTCATGCACCACTCAAACACGGTTAAAGATAGAATACCGGACGATGAAAATCTGAATTCAGCATGAAATTCTCTTTCTTTTCATGTCACGCATGACTTTTTTACTTCATCGCATCTCGAGTTACAGCCGTTTGAAGTAACATGATTTTTCACCGAAATTTTGTGTTGGCTCATTTCTGATATTTTCATGCACCACTCATACACGGTTAAAGATAGAATACCGGACGATGAAAATCTCAATTCAGCATGAAATTCTCTTTCTTTTCATGTTGTTATTTTAGGGACAAACATATTGATAGTATTGCAAAAGTAAATTATGTATTAGTCAATCATTTATCAAATTTTGTTAACGCTACTTTACAATACTCTATTCAAAATACTTGGGGATATAAAAATAATGATTCAAAATGGACAGGAATGCTTGGAGATTTAACTGAGAACCGGGCCGATATTGGAGGTAAGTAATATATATATGTATATATTGTATTAAATTTACAATTATTTGGAAAATATTAGTAGATTTCTATTTACAAATACTCCTTGTATTTAAATAATTTCTTTCGTTAGAGAATTTTGCTCAAAATTCGTATCAAATTAATTTTTATAATATTTGTATTAGGTCGCCCTTAGCACATTGTAGTGTAATTTATAATTATGAGTCTAGAATTTTCATTCTAAAGGAATAAAATAAATTTTATCAATCAAATACAATATAATTAATAAAAATGTTTTTTTTTTTGGAAAATAATAAGAAAATTCAGGAAAATAAAGAGAAAAATTAAATTTTAGGAGTAAAACAAATATAAAACATAATAACCCTTAACTCATTGAAAATAGAAAAAAATAATTATTCTTTTGAGACGAAAATCAGATATGGGTTCCATTTAAAAAAATATAAGTTTGTGTTATATCTCGAAAATTTACGGATATAAAAATTTATTTCGTATACCACTGGTTAGTTAATAAAAATATCTACCTTTTATATTTGAAACGTTTTTCACAATTACTAATAATTTAGAAGTTATTTGAAAAAGAAAAAATCAACAATATTCAGTTTTTCGTCATTATCTAGTGCCCTATGAAATTATTTTGAAAAACAAAAGCTCATTTGAGATCCCAAAGGCGCACAAAAAGTTCTATTTAACAGACATCGTATCTCTTATATTTCTCGAGATCCCAATGGTGGCACTTTTAAATGGGACACACTGTATATATATATAAGAAATACCGTCAATCTTTTTTTAGGTACTCCATTATTCGTAACGACAGACCGCGTAACAATTATCGATTACATTGCTATGACAACACCAACCCGATCGTATTTTGTCTTTCGGCAACCAAAATTATCTTATGTTACCAATGTATTCACTCTGCCGTTTCATTGGTCAGTTTGGTTATCGTCAATTATTTTGGTTGTCATAACAACTTTTGGTTTATATATTATGCTCAAATGGGAACATTTTACCAAAAAGAATGTAAGTAGCTTTAATCCGAACAACATTGCGACAACACCTGTTGTAGTGTAAAGGCAATAGTATTATGAAGGTTGTATAGTATTTATTGTCTCTAATATATAAAACAAATTCATTTTACAACATAATCACCTTGTACTTGAAAACACTTATTTCACGTATGTTCTAACATAGTAATTCTGTAACAAAACGAGACAAAAAACTGTTTGGATTTTGATTAAACAACGCCAAATTGGCTTCTGAGGAAGCAACCCTTTCTCGGGCGCCAACTTCAAAACACTCATCTTGCTAATATCTTATGAAGTCTTGTAAATTATTAACACTAGAATAATCAAATTTGGCACTTCGTTTGACAGATAAACAATAAACAATTGCTGTTGTTATGAAGACAATATTCCAAAGCCTACTATGTTACGGACAATAAATATTATAAAACTCTTGTATCCAAAGTGCCTTTTATATAATTTTACATTTTTCAGGATCCATCCTGGAGTTTGGAGTCCAAAGACGCTCCAGTAATTTCTGTAGGAGCTATTTGTCAACAAGGGACCTCTCAGGTTCCAGACTTAAGTTCTGGAAGAATTTTAACTTTATTTATATTCGTTTCTCTTATGTTTTTGTACACTTCTTATTCAGCAAATATTGTGGCCCTTTTACAATCGTCATCTAATAGTATTCAATCTTTGGAAGATTTACTAAAGTCCCGTTTACAAGTAGGAGTAGATGACACTGTTTTCAACAGATTTTATTTTCCTGTAAGTATATTTTATAGAAGGTGTTCCAAAAATTATAAAAATGACTTTAATAATTATTGTCTAACTATTTATGAACATGTAGAAATCCTGAAAGAGAAAATGTACGTATTTTTTCTATCGAAATTTTAGATCAGTTTAAGTTATATTTTACCGCAATTAGATAATTTATTATTAATTAATATTTTTATACATCCTACCTAACATTTTATCTAAGAAATACACATAAATACATACATATAAAATAAATAAATAAATAAATAAATGATGATGTGGGCCTCCTGATAAAACTGAAAAGTAAACATACATATACATATTAAAATCAGGGAACCTAACAATGTGTTCTCAACGTCGGAGTTGAGTTGTGTGAAGAGTGTACGTCCCTAGGGTCTTCCTCCGCCACGGATGCATCCACCGCAATGGCTAAGAGGTTCGCACCACCGCGAGTGTGGCAGACCAGGCCCTGACTCGAGTTAGCAATGCAAGGCCATACTCAAATCAGTTAACGCTCTTTCAAGCTGCAACTTTAGTTGCAGCGAGAAAGGAAAGGGGCCGAGTACCGCTAGACGCCCCACCGCCTAACGGCCCCGGCACCTGAAAAGGAAAAGTTAGCTCAGGAGGCCCCGTTGAAACTGCTCACGCCCTAACCATAATATACATATATACATAAATACATAATATACATACATAAATACATAAGAAATCAACAATATATACGGACGAAATCGCGGCGACGAACGGATAAAACTATTCAAAAGCTAACGCGAATACTAAAAACGCATTTTCTTCATATATCTATTAAATTTAATAGATATATTATTTTGTGTATATATGTGTGTTTTTGCAAAACTAATATAAAAGCAAGTGTGTGTAACTACAATTTAATACTTTAAAATGCAAGTAAACTAATTGAAACTGTGTAAAACTGTAAATTAATACTTTAAAAAACTGGGAATCAGTACAGGGGGTTACTCAGTCCGGCGGCCCATAGTGTGGGTACAGGCGTCCTTCCCAGAGGCCCCACTGCCCTATCCCAGAGGGGAGCAACGAAAAGAACGACCAAGTTTGCCCAATGGGTCCCAGCCGTTCTTGGGAAATTGACTGTAATCTAACAGGGGCATACTAGAAAGAGCTGCTTGGATAGTAAAGAGGAAAACTGAAAAAAAAGCAAAAGCATGCAGGGAAAGGGGGTTCTTCTTTCTTCAACTGATGTTTTCTTTACCTGAAATCGCGAAATATCTAATGTTTTTACGATCTACAGCCGGTGCTACAGATCATTGATAAATGTAGTTTCGTTTCTAAATGAAGTGTCCATTCTTTAATTATTTATTACAAAATTAATAAAATTATTGAATAGAAATTAAATAAAATTAAATATGAAAATATGTGTACGACTATAAATAAATTATACAATGAGATCCTCCACTATTCTTTATCAAATTTTAATACAATAGTTCACGTTTTGATTGCCACTGGCAGCTAGGTCATTCAACATATCTTTCACTTATAAAAATGCGATAGCTGAAGGCTTGAAATTAACAAGAATTTGGAATAGAGCACAATTTTCGTGGTCAATAATTGGAAATATATATTATGGATAATAAACAATTTAATAAAATATTTAATAAAAAATTAAATGTACTATACAATAATTTGTTTATTGCCACTGGCAGCCTGTCATTCAACATATCTTTTACTTTCAAGTAAAGCAGAAGGCTCGAAGTAATAAGAATTTGGAATAGAGTAAATGTGTGACGTAGATGCTAATGGCATTAAAACTAGAATATTCTAATAATAAATAAATTTTTGAAACACTGATAGTCCCTATCATACAGTTTTAACATGAAATTTCATTTACGCAACTACAATCACTGATAACATTGTTAAACGTAAATCGCAGACGCCCGTAAGTGGCCTCCAAACCTCCCCTTATAGCCATCCTGTCTCCACCAAACACCACGAAATATTATAAGACCGACAAACGAGACCGAGAGTATCACGAGACGAACGGAGAGCCAGTCGTCTATTAAGTGATCGACTGTCTCTACGCGAAGGATAACGGTACGCCCAACGAGACCGAGAGTATCACGAGACGAACGGAGAGCCAGTCTTCTATACACAGACATATAGAGACACACATTAAGTGATCGACTGGCTCAACCTCACGACGGATGACGATGACAATATTGTTAAACGTAAATCGCAGACGCCCGTAAGTGGCCTCCAAACCTCCCCTTATAGCCATCCTGTCTCCACCAAACACCACGAAATATTATAAGACCGACAAACGAGACCGAGAGTATCACGAGACGAACGGAGAGCCAGTCTTCTGTACACAGACATACAGAGACACACATTAAGTGATCGACTGGCTCAACCTCACGACGGATGACGATGACAATATTGTTAAACGTAAATCGCAGACGCCCGTAAGTGGCCTCCAAACCTCCCCTTATAGCCATCCTGTCTCCACCAAACACCACGAAATATTATAAGACCGACAAACGAGACCGAGAGTATCACGAGACGAACGGAGAGCCAGTCTTCTGTACACAGACATACAGAGACACACATTAAGTGATCGACTGGCTCAACCTCACGACGGATGACGATGACAATATTGTTAAACGTAAATCGCAGACGCCCGTAAGTGGCCTCCAAACCTCCCCTTATAGCCATCCTGTCTCCACCAAACACCACGAAATATTATAAGACCGACAAACGAGACCGAGAGTATCACGAGACGAACGGAGAGCCAGTCTTCTGTACACAGACATACAGAGACACACATTAAGTGATCGACTGGCTCAACCTCACGACGGATGACGATGACAATATTGTTAAACGTAAATCGCAGACGCCCGTAAGTGGCCTCCAAACCTCCCCTTATAGCCATCCTGTCTCCACCAAACACCACGAAATATTATAACACCGACAAACGAGACCGAGAGTATCACGAGACGAACGGAGAGCCAGTCTTCTATACACAGACATATAGAGACACACATTAAGTGATCGACTGGCTCAACCTCACGACGGATGACGATGACAATATTGTTAAACGTAAATCGCAGACGCCCGTAAGTGGCCTCCAAACCTCCCCTTATAGCCATCCTGTCTCCACCAAACACCACGAAATATTATAAGACCGACAAACGAGACCGAGAGTATCACGAGACGAACGGAGAGCCAGTCTTCTGTACACAGACATACAGAGACACACATTAAGTGATCGACTGGCTCAACCTCACGACGGATGACGATGACAATATTGTTAAACGTAAATCGCAGACGCCCGTAAGTGGCCTCCAAACCTCCCCTTATAGCCATCCTGTCTCCACCAAACACCACGAAATATTATAACACCGACAAACGAGACCGAGAGTATCACGAGACGAACGGAGAGCCAGTCTTCTATACACAGACATATAGAGACACACATTAAGTGATCGACTGGCTCAACCTCACGACGGATGACGATGACAATATTGTTAAACGTAAATCGCAGACGCCCGTAAGTGGCCTCCAAACCTCCCCTTATAGCCATCCTGTCTCCACCAAACACCACGAAATATTATAAGACCGACAAACGAGACCGAGAGTATCACGAGACGAACGGAGAGCCAGTCGTCTATTAAGTGATCGACTGTCTCTACGCGAAAGATAACGATACGCCCAACGAGACCGAGAGTATCACGAGACGAACGCAGAGCCAGTCTTCTATACACAGACACACACATACAGAGACACACATTAAGTGATAGACTGGCTCAACCTCACGACGGATGACGATGACAATATTGTTAAACGTAAATCGCAGACGCCCGTAAGTGGCCTCCAAACCTCCCCTTATAGCCATCCTGTCTCCACCAAACACCACGAAATATTATAAGACCGACAAACGAGACCGAGAGTATCACGAGACGAACGGAGAGCCAGTCTTCTATACACAGACATATAGAGACACACATTAAGTGATCGACTGGCTCAACCTCACGACGGATGACGATGACAATATTGTTAAACGTAAATCGCAGACGCCCGTAAGTGGCCTCCAAACCTCCCCTTATAGCCATCCTGTCTCCACCAAACACCACGAAATATTATAAGACTGACAAACGAGACCGAGAGTATCACGAGACGAACGGAGAGCCAGTCTTCTGTACACAGACATACAGAGACACACATCAAGTGATCGACTGGCTCAACCTCACGACGGATGACGATGACAATATTGTTAAACGTAAATCGCAGACGCCCGTAAGTGGCCTCCAAACCTCCCCTTATAGCCATCCTGTCTCCACCAAACACCACGAAATATTATAAGACCGACAAACGAGACCGAGAGTATCACGAGACGAACGGAGAGCCAGTCGTCTATTAAGTGATCGACTGTCTCTACGCGAAAGATAACGATACGCCCAACGAGACCGAGAGTATCACGAGACGAACGCAGAGCCAGTCTTCTATACACAGACACACACATACACAGACACACATTAAGTGATAGACTGGCTCAACCTCACGACGGATGACGATGACAATATTGTTAAACGTAAATCGCAGACGCCCGTAAGTGGCCTCCAAACCTCCCCTTATAGCCATCCTGTCTCCACCAAACACCACGAAATATTATAAGACCGACAAACGAGACCGAGAGTATCACGAGACGAACGGAGAGCCAGTCTTCTATACACAGACATATAGAGACACACATTAAGTGATCGACTGGCTCAACCTCACGACGGATGACGATGACAATATTGTTAAACGTAAATCGCAGACGCCCGTAAGTGGCCTCCAAACCTCCCCTTATAGCCATCCTGTCTCCACCAAACACCACGAAATATTATAAGACCGACAAACGAGACCGAGAGTATCACGAGACGAACGGAGAGCCAGTCTTCTGTACACAGACATACAGAGACACACATTAAGTGATCGACTGGCTCAACCTCACGACGGATGACGATGACAATATTGTTAAACGTAAATCGCAGACGCCCGTAAGTGGCCTTCAAACCTCCCCTTATAGCCATCCTGTCTCCACCAAACACCACGAAATATTATAACACCGACAAACGAGACCGAGAGTATCACGAGACGAACGGAGAGCCAGTCTTCTGTACACAGACATACAGAGACACACATTAAGTGATCGACTGGCTCAACCTCACGACGGATGACGATGACAATATTGTTAAACGTAAATCGCAGACGCCCGTAAGTGGCCTCCAAACCTCCCCTTATAGCCATCCTGTCTCCACCAAACACCACGAAATATTATAACACCGACAAACGAGACCGAGAGTATCACGAGACGAACGGAGAGCCAGTCGTCTATTAAGTGATCGACTGTCTCTACGCGAAAGATAACGATACGCCCAACGAGACCGAGAGTATCACGAGACGAACGCAGAGCCAGTCTTCTATACACAGACACACACATACAGAGACACACATTAAGTGATAGACTGGCTCAACCTCACGACGGATGACGATGACAATATTGTTAAACGTAAATCGCAGACGCCCGTAAGTGGCCTCCAAACCTCCCCTTATAGCCATCCTGTCTCCACCAAACACCACGAAATATTATAAGACCGACAAACGAGACCGAGAGTATCACGAGACGAACGGAGAGCCAGTCTTCTGTACACAGACATACAGAGACACACATTAAGTGATCGACTGGCTCAACCTCACGACGGATGACGATGACAATATTGTTAAACGTAAATCGCAGACGCCCGTAAGTGGCCTCCAAACCTCCCCTTATAGCCATCCTGTCTCCACCAAACACCACGAAATATTATAAGACCGACAAACGAGACCGAGAGTATCACGAGACGAACGGAGAGCCAGTCTTCTGTACACAGACATACAGAGACACACATTAAGTGATCGACTGGCTCAACCTCACGACGGATGACGATGACAATATTGTTAAACGTAAATCGCAGACGCCCGTAAGTGGCCTCCAAACCTCCCCTTATAGCCATCCTGTCTCCACCAAACACCACGAAATATTATAAGACTGACAAACGAGACCGAGAGTATCACGAGACGAACGGAGAGCCAGTCTTCTGTACACAGACATACAGAGACACACATCAAGTGATCGACTGGCTCAACCTCACGACGGATGACGATGACAATATTGTTAAACGTAAATCGCAGACGCCCGTAAGTGGCCTCCAAACCTCCCCTTATAGCCATCCTGTCTCCACCAAACACCACGAAATATTATAAGACCGACAAACGAGACCGAGAGTATCACGAGACGAACGGAGAGCCAGTCGTCTATTAAGTGATCGACTGTCTCTACGCGAAAGATAACGATACGCCCAACGAGACCGAGAGTATCACGAGACGAACGCAGAGCCAGTCTTCTATACACAGACACACACATACACAGACACACATTAAGTGATAGACTGGCTCAACCTCACGACGGATGACGATGACAATATTGTTAAACGTAAATCGCAGACGCCCGTAAGTGGCCTCCAAACCTCCCCTTATAGCCATCCTGTCTCCACCAAACACCACGAAATATTATAAGACCGACAAACGAGACCGAGAGTATCACGAGACGAACGGAGAGCCAGTCTTCTATACACAGACATATAGAGACACACATTAAGTGATCGACTGGCTCAACCTCACGACGGATGACGATGACAATATTGTTAAACGTAAATCGCAGACGCCCGTAAGTGGCCTCCAAACCTCCCCTTATAGCCATCCTGTCTCCACCAAACACCACGAAATATTATAAGACCGACAAACGAGACCGAGAGTATCACGAGACGAACGGAGAGCCAGTCTTCTGTACACAGACATACAGAGACACACATTAAGTGATCGACTGGCTCAACCTCACGACGGATGACGATGACAATATTGTTAAACGTAAATCGCAGACGCCCGTAAGTGGCCTTCAAACCTCCCCTTATAGCCATCCTGTCTCCACCAAACACCACGAAATATTATAACACCGACAAACGAGACCGAGAGTATCACGAGACGAACGGAGAGCCAGTCGTCTATTAAGTGATCGACTGTCTCTACGCGAAAGATAACGATACGCCCAACGAGACCGAGAGTATCACGAGACGAACGCAGAGCCAGTCTTCTATACACAGACACACACATACACAGACACACATTAAGTGATAGACTGGCTCAACCTCACGACGGATGACGATGACAATATTGTTAAACGTAAATCGCAGACGCCCGTAAGTGGCCTCCAAACCTCCCCTTATAGCCATCCTGTCTCCACCAAACACCACGAAATATTATAAGACCGACAAACGAGACCGAGAGTATCACGAGACGAACGGAGAGCCAGTCTTCTATACACAGACATATAGAGACACACATTAAGTGATCGACTGGCTCAACCTCACGACGGATGACGATGACAATATTGTTAAACGTAAATCGCAGACGCCCGTAAGTGGCCTCCAAACCTCCCCTTATAGCCATCCTGTCTCCACCAAACACCACGAAATATTATAAGACCGACAAACGAGACCGAGAGTATCACGAGACGAACGGAGAGCCAGTCGTCTATTAAGTGATCGACTGTCTCTACGCGAAAGATAACGATACGCCCAACGAGACCGAGAGTATCACGAGACGAACGCAGAGCCAGTCTTCTATACACAGACACACACATACACAGACACACATTAAGTGATCGACTGGCTCAACCTCACGACGGATGACGATGACAATATTGTTAAACGTAAATCGCAGACGCCCGTAAGTGGCCTCCAAACCTCCCCTTATAGCCATCCTGTCTCCACCAAACACCACGAAATATTATAAGACCGACAAACGAGACCGAGAGTATCACGAGACGAACGGAGAGCCAGTCTTCTGTACACAGACATACAGAGACACACATTAAGTGATCGACTGGCTCAACCTCACGACGGATGACGATGACAATATTGTTAAACGTAAATCGCAGACGCCCGTAAGTGGCCTCCAAACCTCCCCTTATAGCCATCCTGTCTCCACCAAACACCACGAAATATTATAAGACCGACAAACGAGACCGAGAGTATCACGAGACGAACGGAGAGCCAGTCTTCTATACACAGACATATAGAGACACACATTAAGTGATCGACTGGCTCAACCTCACGACGGATGACGATGACAATATTGTTAAACGTAAATCGCAGACGCCCGTAAGTGGCCTCCAAACCTCCCCTTATAGCCATCCTGTCTCCACCAAACACCACGAAATATTATAAGACCGACAAACGAGACCGAGAGTATCACGAGACGAACGGAGAGCCAGTCTTCTGTACACAGACATACAGAGACACACATTAAGTGATCGACTGGCTCAACCTCACGACGGATGACGATGACAATATTGTTAAACGTAAATCGCAGACGCCCGTAAGTGGCCTCCAAACCTCCCCTTATAGCCATCCTGTCTCCACCAAACACCACGAAATATTATAAGACTGACAAACGAGACCGAGAGTATCACGAGACGAACGGAGAGCCAGTCTTCTGTACACAGACATACAGAGACACACATCAAGTGATCGACTGGCTCAACCTCACGACGGATGACGATGACAATATTGTTAAACGTAAATCGCAGACGCCCGTAAGTGGCCTCCAAACCTCCCCTTATAGCCATCCTGTCTCCACCAAACACCACGAAATATTATAAGACCGACAAACGAGACCGAGAGTATCACGAGACGAACGGAGAGCCAGTCGTCTATTAAGTGATCGACTGTCTCTACGCGAAAGATAACGATACGCCCAACGAGACCGAGAGTATCACGAGACGAACGCAGAGCCAGTCTTCTATACACAGACACACACATACACAGACACACATTAAGTGATAGACTGGCTCAACCTCACGACGGATGACGATGACAATATTGTTAAACGTAAATCGCAGACGCCCGTAAGTGGCCTCCAAACCTCCCCTTATAGCCATCCTGTCTCCACCAAACACCACGAAATATTATAAGACCGACAAACGAGACCGAGAGTATCACGAGACGAACGGAGAGCCAGTCGTCTATTAAGTGATCGACTGTCTCTACGCGAAAGATAACGATACGCCCAACGAGACCGAGAGTATCACGAGACGAACGCAGAGCCAGTCTTCTATACACAGACACACACATACACAGACACACATTAAGTGATAGACTGGCTCAACCTCACGACGGATGACGATGACAATATTGTTAAACGTAAATCGCAGACGCCCGTAAGTGGCCTCCAAACCTCCCCTTATAGCCATCCTGTCTCCACCAAACACCACGAAATATTATAAGACCGACAAACGAGACCGAGAGTATCACGAGACGAACGGAGAGCCAGTCGTCTATTAAGTGATCGACTGTCTCTACGCGAAAGATAACGATACGCCCAACGAGACCGAGAGTATCACGAGACGAACGCAGAGCCAGTCTTCTATACACAGACACACACATACACAGACACACATTAAGTGATAGACTGGCTCAACCTCACGACGGATGACGATGACAATATTGTTAAACGTAAATCGCAGACGCCCGTAAGTGGCCTCCAAACCTCCCCTTATAGCCATCCTGTCTCCACCAAACACCACGAAATATTATAACACCGACAAACGAGACCGAGAGTATCACGAGACGAACGGAGAGCCAGTCTTCTATACACAGACATATAGAGACACACATTAAGTGATCGACTGGCTCAACCTCACGACGGATGACGATGACAATATTGTTAAACGTAAATCGCAGACGCCCGTAAGTGGCCTCCAAACCTCCCCTTATAGCCATCCTGTCTCCACCAAACACCACGAAATATTATAAGACCGACAAACGAGACCGAGAGTATCACGAGACGAACGGAGAGCCAGTCTTCTATACACAGACATATAGAGACACACATTAAGTGATCGACTGGCTCAACCTCACGACGGATGACGATGACAATATTGTTAAACGTAAATCGCAGACGCCCGTAAGTGGCCTCCAAACCTCCCCTTATAGCCATCCTGTCTCCACCAAACACCACGAAATATTATAAGACCGACAAACGAGACCGAGAGTATCACGAGACGAACGGAGAGCCAGTCTTCTATACACAGACATATAGAGACACACATTAAGTGATCGACTGGCTCAACCTCACGACGGATGACGATGACAATATTGTTAAACGTAAATCGCAGACGCCCGTAAGTGGCCTCCAAACCTCCCCTTATAGCCATCCTGTCTCCACCAAACACCACAAAATATTATAAGATCGACAAACGAGACCGAGAGTATCACGAGACGAACGGAGAGCCAGTCTTCTATACACAGACATATAGAGACACACATTAAGTGATCGACTGGCTCAACCTCACGACGAATGACGATGACAATATTGTTAAACGTAAATCGCAGACGCCCGTAAGTGGCCTCCAAACCTCCCCTTATAGCCATCCTGTCACCACCAAACACCACGAAATATTATAAGACCGACAAACGAGACCGAGAGTATCACGAGACGAACGGAGAGCCAGTCGTCTATTAAGTGATCGACTGTCTCTACGCGAAGGATAACGATACGCCCAACGAGACCGAGAGTATCACGAGACGAACGGAGAGCCAGTCTTCTATACACAGACATATAGAGACACACATTAAGTGATCGACTGGCTCAACCTCACGACGGATGACGATGACAATATTGTTAAACGTAAATCGCAGACGCCCGTAAGTGGCCTCCAAACCTCCCCTTATAGCCATCCTGTCTCCACCAAACACCACAAAATATTATAAGATCGACAAACGAGACCGAGAGTATCACGAGACGAACGGAGAGCCAGTCTTCTATACACAGACATATAGAGACACACATTAAGTGATCGACTGGCTCAACCTCACGACGAATGACGATGACAATATTGTTAAACGTAAATCGCAGACGCCCGTAAGTGGCCTCCAAACCTCCCCTTATAGCCATCCTGTCACCACCAAACACCACGAAATATTATAAGACCGACAAACGAGACCGAGAGTATCACGAGACGAACGGAGAGCCAGTCGTCTATTAAGTGATCGACTGTCTCTACGCGAAGGATAACGATACGCCCAACGAGACCGAGAGTATCACGAGACGAACGGAGAGCCAGTCGTCTATTAAGTGATCGACTGTCTCTACGCGAAGGATAACGATACGCCCAACGAGACCGAGAGTATCACGAGACGAACGGAGAGCCAGTCTTCTATACACAGACATATAGAGACACACATTAAGTGATCGACTGGCTCAACCTCACGACGAATGACGATGACAATATTGTTAAACGTAAATCGCAGACGCCCGTAAGTGGCTTCCAAACCTCCCCTTATAGCCATCCTGTCTCCACCAAACACCACGAAATATTATAAGACCGACAAACGAGACCGAGAGTATCACGAGACGAACGGAGAGCCAGTCGTCTATTAAGTGATCGACTGTCTCTACGCGAAGGATAACGATACGCCCAACGAGACCGAGAGTATCACGAGACGAACGCAGAGCCAGTCTTCTATACACAGACACACACATACACAGACACAGACACACATTAAGTGATAGACTGGCTCAACCTCACGACGGATGACGATGACAATATTGTTAAACGTAAATCGCAGACGCCCGTAAGTGGCCTCCAAACCTCCCCTTATAGCCATCCTGTCTCCACCAAACACCACAAAATATTATAAGATCGACAAACGAGACCGAGAGTATCACGAGACGAACGGAGAGCCAGTCGTCTATTAAGTGATCGACTGTCTCTACGCGAAGGATAACGATACGCCCAACGAGACCGAGAGTATCACGAGACGAACGGAGAGCCAGTCTTCTATACACAGACATATAGAGACACACATTAAGTGATAGACTGGCTCAACCTCACGACGGATGACGATGACAATATTGTTAAAAGTAAATCGCAGACGCCCGTAAGTGGCCTCCAAACCTCCCCTTATAGCCATCCTGTCTCCACCAAACACCACGAAATATTATAAGACCGACAAACGATGACAACTGTCTCGACTTAACGAAGGATGACGATACGCCCAACGAGACCGAGAGTATCACGAGACGAACGGAGAGCCAGTCTTCTATACACAGACATATAGAGACACACATTAAGTGATCGACTGGCTCAACCTCACGACGGATGACGATGACAATATTGTTAAACGTAAATCGCAGACGCCCGTAAGTGGCCTCCAAACCTCCCCTTATAGCCATCCTGTCTCCACCAAACACCACAAAATATTATAAGATCGACAAACGAGACCGAGAGTATCACGAGACGAACGGAGAGCCAGTCTTCTATACACAGACATATAGAGACACACATTAAGTGATCGACTGGCTCAACCTCACGACGAATGACGATGACAATATTGTTAAACGTAAATCGCAGACGCCCGTAAGTGGCCTCCAAACCTCCCCTTATAGCCATCCTGTCACCACCAAACACCACGAAATATTATAAGACCGACAAACGAGACCGAGAGTATCACGAGACGAACGGAGAGCCAGTCTTCTATACACAGACATATAGAGACACACATTAAGTGATCGACTGGCTCAACCTCACGACGAATGACGATGACAATATTGTTAAACGTAAATCGCAGACGCCCGTAAGTGGCCTCCAAACCTCCCCTTATAGCTATCCTGTCACCACCAAACACCACGAAATATTATAAGACCGACAAACGAGACCGAGAGTATCACGAGACGAACGGAGAGCCAGTCTTCTATACACAGACATATAGAGACACACATTAAGTGATCGACTGGCTCAACCTCACGACGAATGACGATGACAATATTGTTAAACGTAAATCGCAGACGCCCGTAAGTGGCCTCCAAACCTCCCCTTATAGCCATCCTGTCTCCACCAAACACCACGAAATATTATAAGACCGACAAACGAGACCGAGAGTATCACGAGACGAACGGAGAGCCAGTCTTCTGTACACAGACATACAGAGACACACATTAAGTGATCGACTGGCTCAACCTCACGACGGATGACGATGACAATATTGTTAAACGTAAATCGCAGACGCCCGTAAGTGGCCTCCAAACCTCCCCTTATAGCCATCCTGTCTCCACCAAACACCACGAAATATTATAAGACTGACAAACGAGACCGAGAGTATCACGAGACGAACGGAGAGCCAGTCTTCTGTACACAGACATACAGAGACACACATCAAGTGATCGACTGGCTCAACCTCACGACGGATGACGATGACAATATTGTTAAACGTAAATCGCAGACGCCCGTAAGTGGCCTCCAAACCTCCCCTTATAGCCATCCTGTCTCCACCAAACACCACGAAATATTATAAGACCGACAAACGAGACCGAGAGTATCACGAGACGAACGGAGAGCCAGTCGTCTATTAAGTGATCGACTGTCTCTACGCGAAAGATAACGATACGCCCAACGAGACCGAGAGTATCACGAGACGAACGCAGAGCCAGTCTTCTATACACAGACACACACATACACAGACACACATTAAGTGATAGACTGGCTCAACCTCACGACGGATGACGATGACAATATTGTTAAACGTAAATCGCAGACGCCCGTAAGTGGCCTCCAAACCTCCCCTTATAGCCATCCTGTCTCCACCAAACACCACGAAATATTATAAGACCGACAAACGAGACCGAGAGTATCACGAGACGAACGGAGAGCCAGTCTTCTATACACAGACATATAGAGACACACATTAAGTGATCGACTGGCTCAACCTCACGACGGATGACGATGACAATATTGTTAAACGTAAATCGCAGACGCCCGTAAGTGGCCTCCAAACCTCCCCTTATAGCCATCCTGTCTCCACCAAACACCACGAAATATTATAAGACCGACAAACGAGACCGAGAGTATCACGAGACGAACGGAGAGCCAGTCTTCTGTACACAGACATACAGAGACACACATTAAGTGATCGACTGGCTCAACCTCACGACGGATGACGATGACAATATTGTTAAACGTAAATCGCAGACGCCCGTAAGTGGCCTTCAAACCTCCCCTTATAGCCATCCTGTCTCCACCAAACACCACGAAATATTATAACACCGACAAACGAGACCGAGAGTATCACGAGACGAACGGAGAGCCAGTCGTCTATTAAGTGATCGACTGTCTCTACGCGAAAGATAACGATACGCCCAACGAGACCGAGAGTATCACGAGACGAACGCAGAGCCAGTCTTCTATACACAGACACACACATACACAGACACACATTAAGTGATAGACTGGCTCAACCTCACGACGGATGACGATGACAATATTGTTAAACGTAAATCGCAGACGCCCGTAAGTGGCCTCCAAACCTCCCCTTATAGCCATCCTGTCTCCACCAAACACCACGAAATATTATAAGACCGACAAACGAGACCGAGAGTATCACGAGACGAACGGAGAGCCAGTCTTCTATACACAGACATATAGAGACACACATTAAGTGATCGACTGGCTCAACCTCACGACGGATGACGATGACAATATTGTTAAACGTAAATCGCAGACGCCCGTAAGTGGCCTCCAAACCTCCCCTTATAGCCATCCTGTCTCCACCAAACACCACGAAATATTATAAGACCGACAAACGAGACCGAGAGTATCACGAGACGAACGGAGAGCCAGTCGTCTATTAAGTGATCGACTGTCTCTACGCGAAAGATAACGATACGCCCAACGAGACCGAGAGTATCACGAGACGAACGCAGAGCCAGTCTTCTATACACAGACACACACATACACAGACACACATTAAGTGATCGACTGGCTCAACCTCACGACGGATGACGATGACAATATTGTTAAACGTAAATCGCAGACGCCCGTAAGTGGCCTCCAAACCTCCCCTTATAGCCATCCTGTCTCCACCAAACACCACGAAATATTATAAGACCGACAAACGAGACCGAGAGTATCACGAGACGAACGGAGAGCCAGTCTTCTGTACACAGACATACAGAGACACACATTAAGTGATCGACTGGCTCAACCTCACGACGGATGACGATGACAATATTGTTAAACGTAAATCGCAGACGCCCGTAAGTGGCCTCCAAACCTCCCCTTATAGCCATCCTGTCTCCACCAAACACCACGAAATATTATAAGACCGACAAACGAGACCGAGAGTATCACGAGACGAACGGAGAGCCAGTCTTCTATACACAGACATATAGAGACACACATTAAGTGATCGACTGGCTCAACCTCACGACGGATGACGATGACAATATTGTTAAACGTAAATCGCAGACGCCCGTAAGTGGCCTCCAAACCTCCCCTTATAGCCATCCTGTCTCCACCAAACACCACGAAATATTATAAGACCGACAAACGAGACCGAGAGTATCACGAGACGAACGGAGAGCCAGTCTTCTGTACACAGACATACAGAGACACACATTAAGTGATCGACTGGCTCAACCTCACGACGGATGACGATGACAATATTGTTAAACGTAAATCGCAGACGCCCGTAAGTGGCCTCCAAACCTCCCCTTATAGCCATCCTGTCTCCACCAAACACCACGAAATATTATAAGACTGACAAACGAGACCGAGAGTATCACGAGACGAACGGAGAGCCAGTCTTCTGTACACAGACATACAGAGACACACATCAAGTGATCGACTGGCTCAACCTCACGACGGATGACGATGACAATATTGTTAAACGTAAATCGCAGACGCCCGTAAGTGGCCTCCAAACCTCCCCTTATAGCCATCCTGTCTCCACCAAACACCACGAAATATTATAAGACCGACAAACGAGACCGAGAGTATCACGAGACGAACGGAGAGCCAGTCGTCTATTAAGTGATCGACTGTCTCTACGCGAAAGATAACGATACGCCCAACGAGACCGAGAGTATCACGAGACGAACGCAGAGCCAGTCTTCTATACACAGACACACACATACACAGACACACATTAAGTGATAGACTGGCTCAACCTCACGACGGATGACGATGACAATATTGTTAAACGTAAATCGCAGACGCCCGTAAGTGGCCTCCAAACCTCCCCTTATAGCCATCCTGTCTCCACCAAACACCACGAAATATTATAAGACCGACAAACGAGACCGAGAGTATCACGAGACGAACGGAGAGCCAGTCGTCTATTAAGTGATCGACTGTCTCTACGCGAAAGATAACGATACGCCCAACGAGACCGAGAGTATCACGAGACGAACGCAGAGCCAGTCTTCTATACACAGACACACACATACACAGACACACATTAAGTGATAGACTGGCTCAACCTCACGACGGATGACGATGACAATATTGTTAAACGTAAATCGCAGACGCCCGTAAGTGGCCTCCAAACCTCCCCTTATAGCCATCCTGTCTCCACCAAACACCACGAAATATTATAAGACCGACAAACGAGACCGAGAGTATCACGAGACGAACGGAGAGCCAGTCGTCTATTAAGTGATCGACTGTCTCTACGCGAAAGATAACGATACGCCCAACGAGTCCGAGAGTATCACGAGACGAACGCAGAGCCAGTCTTCTATACACAGACACACACATACACAGACACACATTAAGTGATAGACTGGCTCAACCTCACGACGGATGACGATGACAATATTGTTAAACGTAAATCGCAGACGCCCGTAAGTGGCCTCCAAACCTCCCCTTATAGCCATCCTGTCTCCACCAAACACCACGAAATATTATAACACCGACAAACGAGACCGAGAGTATCACGAGACGAACGGAGAGCCAGTCTTCTATACACAGACATATAGAGACACACATTAAGTGATCGACTGGCTCAACCTCACGACGGATGACGATGACAATATTGTTAAACGTAAATCGCAGACGCCCGTAAGTGGCCTCCAAACCTCCCCTTATAGCCATCCTGTCTCCACCAAACACCACGAAATATTATAAGACCGACAAACGAGACCGAGAGTATCACGAGACGAACGGAGAGCCAGTCTTCTATACACAGACATATAGAGACACACATTAAGTGATCGACTGGCTCAACCTCACGACGGATGACGATGACAATATTGTTAAACGTAAATCGCAGACGCCCGTAAGTGGCCTCCAAACCTCCCCTTATAGCCATCCTGTCTCCACCAAACACCACGAAATATTATAAGACCGACAAACGAGACCGAGAGTATCACGAGACGAACGGAGAGCCAGTCTTCTATACACAGACATATAGAGACACACATTAAGTGATCGACTGGCTCAACCTCACGACGGATGACGATGACAATATTGTTAAACGTAAATCGCAGACGCCCGTAAGTGGCCTCCAAACCTCCCCTTATAGCCATCCTGTCTCCACCAAACACCACAAAATATTATAAGATCGACAAACGAGACCGAGAGTATCACGAGACGAACGGAGAGCCAGTCTTCTATACACAGACATATAGAGACACACATTAAGTGATCGACTGGCTCAACCTCACGACGAATGACGATGACAATATTGTTAAACGTAAATCGCAGACGCCCGTAAGTGGCCTCCAAACCTCCCCTTATAGCCATCCTGTCACCACCAAACACCACGAAATATTATAAGACCGACAAACGAGACCGAGAGTATCACGAGACGAACGGAGAGCCAGTCGTCTATTAAGTGATCGACTGTCTCTACGCGAAGGATAACGATACGCCCAACGAGACCGAGAGTATCACGAGACGAACGGAGAGCCAGTCTTCTATACACAGACATATAGAGACACACATTAAGTGATCGACTGGCTCAACCTCACGACGGATGACGATGACAATATTGTTAAACGTAAATCGCAGACGCCCGTAAGTGGCCTCCAAACCTCCCCTTATAGCCATCCTGTCTCCACCAAACACCACAAAATATTATAAGATCGACAAACGAGACCGAGAGTATCACGAGACGAACGGAGAGCCAGTCTTCTATACACAGACATATAGAGACACACATTAAGTGATCGACTGGCTCAACCTCACGACGAATGACGATGACAATATTGTTAAACGTAAATCGCAGACGCCCGTAAGTGGCCTCCAAACCTCCCCTTATAGCCATCCTGTCACCACCAAACACCACGAAATATTATAAGACCGACAAACGAGACCGAGAGTATCACGAGACGAACGGAGAGCCAGTCGTCTATTAAGTGATCGACTGTCTCTACGCGAAGGATAACGATACGCCCAACGAGACCGAGAGTATCACGAGACGAACGGAGAGCCAGTCGTCTATTAAGTGATCGACTGTCTCTACGCGAAGGATAACGATACGCCCAACGAGACCGAGAGTATCACGAGACGAACGGAGAGCCAGTCTTCTATACACAGACATATAGAGACACACATTAAGTGATCGACTGGCTCAACCTCACGACGAATGACGATGACAATATTGTTAAACGTAAATCGCAGACGCCCGTAAGTGGCTTCCAAACCTCCCCTTATAGCCATCCTGTCTCCACCAAACACCACGAAATATTATAAGACCGACAAACGAGACCGAGAGTATCACGAGACGAACGGAGAGCCAGTCGTCTATTAAGTGATCGACTGTCTCTACGCGAAAGATAACGATACGCCCAACGAGACCGAGAGTATCACGAGACGAACGCAGAGCCAGTCTTCTATACACAGACACACACATACACAGACACACATTAAGTGATAGACTGGCTCAACCTCACGACGGATGACGATGACAATATTGTTAAACGTAAATCGCAGACGCCCGTAAGTGGCCTCCAAACCTCCCCTTATAGCCATCCTGTCTCCACCAAACACCACGAAATATTATAACACCGACAAACGAGACCGAGAGTATCACGAGACGAACGGAGAGCCAGTCTTCTATACACAGACATATAGAGACACACATTAAGTGATCGACTGGCTCAACCTCACGACGGATGACGATGACAATATTGTTAAACGTAAATCGCAGACGCCCGTAAGTGGCCTCCAAACCTCCCCTTATAGCCATCCTGTCTCCACCAAACACCACGAAATATTATAAGACCGACAAACGAGACCGAGAGTATCACGAGACGAACGGAGAGCCAGTCTTCTATACACAGACATATAGAGACACACATTAAGTGATCGACTGGCTCAACCTCACGACGGATGACGATGACAATATTGTTAAACGTAAATCGCAGACGCCCGTAAGTGGCCTCCAAACCTCCCCTTATAGCCATCCTGTCTCCACCAAACACCACGAAATATTATAAGACCGACAAACGAGACCGAGAGTATCACGAGACGAACGGAGAGCCAGTCTTCTATACACAGACATATAGAGACACACATTAAGTGATCGACTGGCTCAACCTCACGACGGATGACGATGACAATATTGTTAAACGTAAATCGCAGACGCCCGTAAGTGGCCTCCAAACCTCCCCTTATAGCCATCCTGTCTCCACCAAACACCACAAAATATTATAAGATCGACAAACGAGACCGAGAGTATCACGAGACGAACGGAGAGCCAGTCGTCTATTAAGTGATCGACTGTCTCTACGCGAAGGATAACGATACGCCCAACGAGACCGAGAGTATCACGAGACGAACGGAGAGCCAGTCTTCTATACACAGACATATAGAGACACACATTAAGTGATAGACTGGCTCAACCTCACGACGGATGACGATGACAATATTGTTAAAAGTAAATCGCAGACGCCCGTAAGTGGCCTCCAAACCTCCCCTTATAGCCATCCTGTCTCCACCAAACACCACGAAATATTATAAGACCGACAAACGATGACAACTGTCTCGACTTAACGAAGGATGACGATACGCCCAACGAGACCGAGAGTATCACGAGACGAACGGAGAGCCAGTCTTCTATACACAGACATATAGAGACACACATTAAGTGATCGACTGGCTCAACCTCACGACGGATGACGATGACAATATTGTTAAACGTAAATCGCAGACGCCCGTAAGTGGCCTCCAAACCTCCCCTTATAGCCATCCTGTCTCCACCAAACACCACAAAATATTATAAGATCGACAAACGAGACCGAGAGTATCACGAGACGAACGGAGAGCCAGTCTTCTATACACAGACATATAGAGACACACATTAAGTGATCGACTGGCTCAACCTCACGACGAATGACGATGACAATATTGTTAAACGTAAATCGCAGACGCCCGTAAGTGGCCTCCAAACCTCCCCTTATAGCCATCCTGTCACCACCAAACACCACGAAATATTATAAGACCGACAAACGAGACCGAGAGTATCACGAGACGAACGGAGAGCCAGTCTTCTATACACAGACATATAGAGACACACATTAAGTGATCGACTGGCTCAACCTCACGACGAATGACGATGACAATATTGTTAAACGTAAATCGCAGACGCCCGTAAGTGGCCTCCAAACCTCCCCTTATAGCTATCCTGTCACCACCAAACACCACGAAATATTATAAGACCGACAAACGAGACCGAGAGTATCACGAGACGAACGGAGAGCCAGTCTTCTATACACAGACATATAGAGACACACATTAAGTGATCGACTGGCTCAACCTCACGACGAATGACGATGACAATATTGTTAAACGTAAATCGCAGACGCCCGTAAGTGGCCTCCAAACCTCCCCTTATAGCCATCCTGTCTCCACCAAACACCACGAAATATTATAAGACCGACAAACGAGACCGAGAGTATCACGAGACGAACGGAGAGCCAGTCGTCTATTAAGTGATCGACTGTCTCTACGCGAAGGATAACGATACGCCCAACGAGACCGAGAGTATCACGAGACGAACGGAGAGCCAGTCGTCTATTAAGTGATCGACTGTCTCTACGCGAAGGATAACGATACGCCCAACGAGACCGAGAGTATCACGAGACGAACGCAGAGCCAGTCTTCTATACACAGACACACATACACAGACACAGACACACATTAAGTGATAGACTGGCTCAACCTCACGACGGATGACGATGACAATATTGTTAAACGTAAATCGCAGACGCCTGTAAGTGGCCTCCAAACCTCCCCTTATAGCCATCCTGTCTCCACCAAACACCACAAAATATTATAAGATCGACAAACGAGACCGAGAGTATCACGAGACGAACGGAGAGCCAGTCTTCTATACACAGACATATAGAGACACACATTAAGTGATCGACTGGCTCAACCTCACGACGAATGACGATGACAATATTGTTAAACGTAAATCGCAGACGCCCGTAAGTGGCCTCCAAACCTCCCCTTATAGCCATCCTGTCTCCACCAAACACCACGAAATATTATAAGACCGACAAACGATGACAACTGTCTCGACTTAACGAAGGATGATGATACGCCCAACGAGACCGAGAGTATCACGAGACGAACGCAGTGTAAACCTTGATAGTTCCTATCATACAGTTTTAAGATCAAGTTTTAATATAAATGACATGTTTTTAATTTATACTATAGTGGAGGATCCATTAATAAAAACTGAAATATAAGGGTAGCAAACCACTCCAAACAAAAATGTACATACAATATATTTTTACTGTAAGTCTACTGAACATTTTTTGAATCTAAACTTTAAAAAATATCTCCAATTTTATTGAAAAACATAACATATTTTTGATGTAGTTTTGAACCCGAGTATTTTACCTTTCTAGTCAATTATTTAATAACTAATGATGTGTAGTTTTAAATTAAATAATGGGGTAGACACTTCAAATAAAAACTACGCTACCCTGTCCTTAAATATCGCGGAAACCGAACCGAACCCGAAAAAGTATCGGCGAAACTTGAATTATATTTTATCCTAACTTTAAAATGCAAATGAATTTAATTTGTATGTAATATTAGTAAAAAATTAATCGCGACTTTAATAACTAAAATAATTCTAACTATTTGCTGCCTTCTGGTGGTTGTAGATTGGCCTTAAAGTTCTTAAAGCCTTAGACAAAGCTTTAGTAAAGCCCTGTTGTAGAATCAAAGGCTTAAACCAGCCTTTACACTCCTTGGAAACTTCGCTGGAACCCTGTATTGTAAACTGTACTTGTTTAAATATTAATTTAAACAAATACAATTTTTGGGGGAAGAAACCTATCACTGAACGAACGGATATTTAATTAAACTAATTCAAAAATTAAAAAAGCTAATTATTTCTATAAGTTTCGCCGATTTATTTACGATATTGTAACGAGTAACGACGCCCGATGTTAGTAACATAGATAGACATTCACAATGTGCCTCGGAAAAGAAATACAGAAGAAAATATGTTTATTTGAATTAAATTCAACAATCATAAAACATATTTTCAAGAGAAAAACGAATTTACTTTTGTGTTAAGCTGAAAAAAATAGCAAAAAAGCGACAGTGAAGAGAGGCACATATTATAACGACTTACATTGATGAACACAGCTCAGCTACCAGCAACACAGCTCCGGGACCCCAAGGCGGCTCCAAGGACCAGCAACACAGCTCCGGGACCCCATGGCGGCTCCAAGGACCAGCAACACAGCTCCGAGACCCCAGGGCGGCTCCAATGATCACTGAAACAGAAAAAAATATTTTAAAATACAAATATTTCAATAATAACATATGTTATCAACAAAAATAACCATTAAAACAGTTAAACTATTATTTAAACTTACCATTGTTGCTAATTTGCAACAATATACAACAATATTTCACTATTAAAACAATAATAATGTTCACGATACTTCAATAACATAAATAAGATGGCTACTTGTGTCTGTTGACAGAAAACAAAAGACTAGTGAACCCACTAACAACTAATAATCAATTTTACGTACTATCGTAGATAAATGAATAATTAAATATTAATATAAAATTATATTTTATTTTTTAAAATAACTATCACCTATTTAAACAATATTTATAAAATATAAATAAATAATTAAAGAGACAAGTTTTCAAGACCTGTCCGAATGCACGCGAAGCCAAACGAACTTTTCCGAAGTTCACGGTCTCCCAACAATATACAGAGCGTACAAGTTTGAGACGGATTTTTACGAAATAAAACGTGGAATTTACACAGATAATCAATTACAAGGAAAATATATGTATTTAAACGTAAAATATAGACATTTTTGTATGTTTTACATACAAATTCCACCATTTTGTAAACAAAATAGACGCCTACAATGCAATTAAATGTTTAGAAATATATCTCAAAATACACGAATCCGTACAAAATACACAAGAAAATTATTAGAAATTATGAAAAAACTATGTTTCCAGTAGTTTGAAGTATATTTGTAACTATTTAAATAAATAAACAACAAGAAATGGACTTACAATTTCATTTTCTCACGAGCACCGAACTAAGTTAACATTTTCACGAACTAAACGATAGGTCCCCGTTCAAATTATTGTCACAAAAGTTCAATAAACTCTTTATCTAGCTTTTCACTATAAGTTTTCCCCGGTTTCCAAAGTTTTTCCGAAGAAAATATACATTTTTCCAACAGCGCAACAAAAACATGCGAACAACAATGACGTTCGTCTGCTACTGACTTGTTAGCGGCTGCGCTCCACTATCTACATTGAACAGCATAGAGTTTATAAATAGTACGTAGAGTTTATGGGATTTATGAAGAAAATGATATATTTAAATATGTTTCAGCTGTCCTGAAATTCTGAAACTAATTTTGTCTTATGAAAACTACCCTCCTGAATTCAAAAAAGCTAATTACAAGTTGATATCTTTATGTTTTGGAAATATTAATTTTTAAAGATGAAAGAAAATATTTTAAAATCTATTCGGATATCTAAAAATTCGGAATCTAAGTTTTGCTCATAGAAATAACATTAATAATTGTCTTTAACTATTTATGAAGATGTAGAAAACAAAAAGTTTTGTTCTCAAGTGAATCATTAATCATTTACATTTTTATTAATAACTTTCGAACCACTAAACTGTAAATAATAAAAATTGGTATATGTACGAAAAAAACATGGCTGATTATGAATCTGGAAGAATTACAGTCATATCTTTAACCGTGTCTGAGTTATTGTACGTTAAACTTGGTCAATTTTAGCGAAATGTACTTCCCAGAAAAAACTTTCAGAATGCCACTAAATATGTTGATTTTTGACACTTACATGTCATTTACAAACTGTCATAAACAATTGAATTTGTCAATTGGTTTCCTTAGTGCCTTAGCCTTTAGCCTTTGCGATGTATTATATTAGATTATACTATATATTACAGTGCTTTTATCTCTAAATCTATACAAGATATAATAAAGTTTTTAAATGTATCAGATGTAGAATTTTATGTTCTTCATTAATAGTAGTAACAGAAATTTTCAAAAAATAATATTTAGAAGATTTTTTAAAGAAACTCTTACTTCCGATTGTAAAATTGTTACAAAAATCTAATCAGCTTTTCCCAGGAATGTTAGATTGAGGAAACTGCAGTTAAATATTTTTTAAGTCTTATAGTAATTGAGAAACCATGGTTCCAACATCCACACACACACATACACAAACGGACATTATCGTAGAAATGTTATAATCGTATTATATGGACCTTAAATCGTGTTTATCCACTAAAATCTAGACATGCGATTTTTAGCATGATTCCAATACCTCTCTTAGCGAGAGGTAAAAAGGCACAATTATTCTTTTTGCATGACCTTATTGTTGAAACTCTTAATATAGGCTGCTACGGACCCAGTTAGAAAAGCATTATATGAACAAAAAGTTGCCCCAAAAAATCAAAAACCAAAATTTTTACCAATCGAGGAAGGCGTTAAGAAACTTCGACAAGGATTATTCGCATTTCATATGGAAAGCGGAAGCGGATACAAAATAATTGGTTTGTATATGTTACTACAATCAAAATGGCGCAAATTCAAAATATTTTTTTAGGAGAAACTTTTTATGAAGACGAAAAATGCGATTTGCAAGAAATATCGTTTTTACAAGTACCAGATCCTTGGCTAGCCATACAAAAGAATTCTTCATATAAGGAAATGCTTAAAATAGGGTAATGTATGCGCTTTCAATAAAACGATAATATCTACTAACTATTTACAAAGGTTGTACAGTAGTTATTGTCCATAACATACGAAGGTCACGCCAAAATTATTGAGATACAGAAATATTATTTGAAGGAGAAACATGTAGTTTTACTGGTGTTCAAAGTAGTCCCCCCCTGCTTCAATACACTTTTGTAATCGAATTTTCCAGAGATGGAAAGCTTTGAGCCATTCATTTTCTGGAATCGTATTAAAATACTCCGTTATGGTGTTGTTAATCTCCTCTTCTGACGTAAAATGACGACCACGTAAATGTTTTTTCAAATTAAAAATAGCCAGAAGTCACACATTGCAAGATCAGGAGATTTCAAAAAATTAACAGTTGTCGCAGCGGTATGGGAGGACGCATTATCATGGTGAAGCATTAAACCCTTAATTTTCACACTGCGAAGAACTTCAGGTAGACAGTTTTGTGTGTACCAATTGGCAGTAACAGTCTTCTGTCCCTCTAACCTAATTGCTTTCACAAGACCTGTACTTCTGAAAAATACAGCGTGCATAACTTTTTTAAGTGCACCATAAAAGGGTATGTAAGTTTCATCGCCAGTTACAATTTTAGAAAGAATACGATGACCGCCATTATTTAACAATTTTAAAGTGGCGCGACTAATTGTAACACGCTTGGCTTTTTGTTCTTCCGTTAAGTGTGTGGCACCCAACGAGAAACAATTTTTCTAACACGAAGTTCTTCATGCAAAATTTTTGCTATTGCTGCGGATCCAATGCCAAGGGCATCTTCCATCGTTTGATACGTGACACGATTGTCAGCCGCTGTACAAGGTCTCTCTGAGTGCCTCTTTTGAATTCTGAAAACCAGCGAAATATAGTTGCTCGAGATGGAGCTTCACCTCCAAATGCCAATCGTAGACGTTCCTCGCACTGTTCTATAAAGTCGTAGTAAATCATAGCGCGATAATGCTCTCTTCCTAACTTCATGTTGCAGTTTATTTCCACTTCGAATTCCACCACAATAAATCACTTCAACCAGATGTTATTATTGGACAGATATTTTAAATAAATTGTAGTTTGACATTTGTGCACTAAAAATTTTCCAAAGCCATCTGTTTCCCAGTATCCCAATAATTTTGGAGTGACCCAAATTGGCTTCTGAGGAGGTAACTCCTTTTCGGGCGCCAACATCAAAGCAACCATCTTACTGATATCTTATGAAGTCTTGTAAATTATTGCCACTAGAATAATCAAATTTGGTACTTCGTTTGACAGATAAACAATAAACAATTGCTGTTGTTATAAAGACAATATTCCAAAGCCTACTATGTTAGGGATAACAAATACTATACAACTCTTGTATTCTGGTATTATTCAACAAGTGTAAATAAAAATTATTTCTTTACAGTTTGAGAAAAATTCAAGAAAGTGGTCTGCAAAGTAGAGAGGTCTCTAGAATATATACCAAAAAACCAAAGTGTCATGGTTCAGCTAGTAGTTTTGTATCTGTCGGTATTATAGATATCTATGCCGCTATTGAAATATATTGTATAGGTTTACTATTGTCTATATTAGTATTTATTGTTGAATTTATTATTTATAAACGTTTATGTATTATGAAATAAAAATACAAATATATAACAATGATTTATGCTGTGTCCTTTTATCACCCTAATATCTAAATCCTAAATCTATATGCCCTAAATCTAGTGATTATTTAGAATTTTAGCAATTAGATTTTAGGGTTTTGCACACTATGCCTTGAAGTTGACGCGCACTAATTAAACAAATCATGTTCGTTGCTATAATTTGTACAAAACATCAAATTTGCTGTCAAATAATATCTTCTTAGCTTCTATTTTATGAAATATAATATTAACATTTACTCTCAAGCATCAAATTGTATCGAATTGTGTAATAAAACTCATTTTTCATGGCCTTATATCTCGGAAACTATTGAAGATAGGACCCATGTTGTTTAAGCCTTTTGTACTCATTTTGGTCAGTACTATATGCCCTCAAAATTTGTGACACTTATTTCTTAACACCCTGTATACTAAAAACATAATTTTCTATGATCTACAATGTTTGAATAAATGACAACTAATTATCAATATTAGGATCAAATATGTATAAAAATTTGACAATTTTTTCTGTCAAAATTAAACACAAATGTAAATTATTGTTTAAAAATTATTAATCCTTAAAAATTATAGTGAATTATTTGTCAAAATGCCAGTAGTAGATAGGGGTTTGCCCCCAAAAGTAGAAGCAGTATGGAAACATATGTACAATAAAGAAGATTTAATGAAACTAAAATGGTTCCACAAAAATCAACAAAAACTTATAGAAGATTGCGAGAGAGTAGCTTTAAGGTTAGTTATTTAAAAATGTCCTATAAAAATCATCTGAATAATGATAGATAAAGGTCCCTACGAGGTCTGTCCAAAAAGTGTCCGACCTAGTCTCCATTTGATTGAAGAATACGCTTCCAACGGCCTTTCTACTTTTGGAAGCAGTCTTGGAACTCGTTTTTTGGTATTGCCTTTAGAGCATTCGTCGTATTAGTTTCGACTGTTTCTTTTTCATCGAATCAGTGTCCTTTGAGCGACATTTCTAATCTTGGGAACAGCCAAAAGTCCATTTCCAAATTGTCCTGAGCGATTTCAAGACGAATTTCAAGTTAAAATCTTCCAAACACTAGTTTTCGGTATTCCCAGATCATATTCTAGTTCTCGCACAGTCAATCGACGATCTTCATTGATCACAAGTTGCACACGTTCGATATTTTTGTCGTCGAAGGCCGCCCAGAACGTGGGTTACTATCAACAGATGTGCGGCCATCTTTGAACCGTTTATACCAGTCTTTTATTTGTGTTTTGCTCATACACTCGTCCCCAAATGCCGTCTTCATCATTTCGATGGTCCCACACAACTCTTTTCGAGTTTTAAGAAAAATTTAATGCAAATTCGTACCCGGGAGAGAGCGCTAAAATTGTCAGGCGCGAAGATATGAAGGAAGATCGGATACTTTTCGGACAGACCTCGTATTTCTTTATCTTATTTATCTTTTATTTAGAAAAGGATTGAGTCCAGAAATCCTAGCAGAAGTTGAAAGAATGCGACAAGAAAGGTACCAGCAGATGGAAAGATCCCCGAAGAAGAAAGCAATAGATATGCCGTTCCCAGATATTGACCCGCATTGTATAAAAAATGTTATGAAACCCGTTGATCCCGAAGTTCGAGATTACCTCTATAAAAGTATGTATAAGTTAGTCACGAGAGAGTTACCAGAGACCAAACACAATTAATACCATGTTTAATTTTATTCGAATGAGTGAACAAAACCATTTGTATGAAAACGTCAAAATAATTAATAGATTTGTGTAGCAAATTTTCTAATTATGCTCCAATGGCTTGTTGGCTTGCATCATTTGTTCAACAACTATCGTCTTCCGCTCTGTAAAGTTTGTGCCATTACAGCCCTATATTCTCGTCGTATTTTGTCCCTTAGATCCTGGACATTTAATATTGGTGTGTCATAAACTTTTTCTTTTATTATCTCCACAAAAAATAGTCCCAGAGGGTTGAATCAGGGCTTCGAACTGGCAAATATTGTTGGACCCCCGATCTATCCACCTATTTCTGAAATTTTCATCCAAACATTCCCTGGCATTTTATGGTAATTAGATGAAGCCCCATCTTGCTGGAACCACAGTCGTTGTGTAGTAACTGTCCTCTAACGAGGTTTTTAATTGGAGGCCGCTTTTGGCGTAATTTGGCTGCTAATTTTCTAAAAGTTTGAGGGACTGTTTTCTCATCATTCGTGTATTAATACATGATTTTTTTGAATGTTAAAATGACAGGAACATCGCGAGACATGAAAACCAATCGCGGATTAAACATTCCATTTTTTTTTAAGAGAGAAAGCTACAAGCTTTTGCAAATTGTATTTTGGGTTGCAAACAAACGGACTTTCGAAGTAACTCACTCGTAACTAATCCTGTACTATTTAACTATACGTTTAAAAAAATCAAAAAATGACTCGAATGTTATTTCCAGCTATGGGGAAAGATGGTAGGACCAAATATTTACAAGCTAGATACAATCTAAAACCAGATGAACGCTATTACTTCCCTGAATGTACAAATTGGGATTATGGTTGGAAGATACAAGAAAACTATAGAAGAAACTTTGATGAACCAAGATACGGCAGAGAACAAGTTATTAAGCATTCGTTCTATAGAAGAAATAACGCTTTGGGACACGAACCAGAACACCAAAAACCACCCCAGGAACAGAGTCCAATGGTTTGCGGTTGTATATAAATGGTTTTAATAAAATTTCTAAACTGCATACGATTTTCCGGCCTATAACTAATAAACGGTAAAAGATATATACACAAGCTTTGCGCCATTCGATTCTATTGACTTTTGACCATATGTGCACAAATTTTCAATTGCCGTGTCCCGCTGGTACAGTCAGACAAAGCAAAAACCAAAAAATGGGAACTTCAAATCGTCAGTACACCAGTAAAAATTCGATCACTCTGTATTTAAATGAAAAGTATCATTTTCCCTTAATTCGAACGCGCTGATTACGGGAAAAATAACGAAAAAATTCTCAGGGCTTTAGTTCCCAAAATAAAAATTATTTTGATTAGAAATCTTTCATGGTTTTTACGATTTGCCGGCCTATAACTAATGAACAGTAAAAGATATATACACAGACTTTGCGCCTTTCAATTCTATGGACTTTTGAACATATGTGAACAAATTTTCAATTGTCGTGTACCGCTGGTACAGTCAGACAAAGCAAAAACAAAAAAATGGGAACTTCAAATCGTCAGTAGCCCAGTAAAAATTCGATCACCCTGTATTTAAATGAAAAGTATCATTTTCTCTTAAGTCGAACGCGCTGATAACAGGAAAAATAATGAAAAAATTCTCAGGGATTTAGTTTCCTAAATAAAAATTATGTTGATTAGAAATCTTTCATGGTTTTTTCGATTTGCCGGCCTATAACTAATGAACGGTAAAAAATACATACACAGGCTTTGCGCTATTCGATTCTATGGACTTTTGTACATATGTACACAAATTTTTAATTGCCGTGTCCCGCTGGTACAGTCAGACAAAGCAAAAAACCAAAAAATGGGAACTTCAAATAGTCAGTACCCCAGTAAAAATTCGATCACCCTGTCTTTAAATGGAAAATATCATTTTCCCTTAATTCGAACGCGCTGATTACGGGAAAAATTATACGTTACACAGGTTACTTACAGCAATTTTAAGGAAACTTGTACAGTTTTAAAATATTAAAGAAAATTAGAAAATTTGCATTTTCCTCAATTTTTTGCATGATAGAAAATTACATGTCCATAAACCTAAAATTATCTGTTGTTTTTCTACTAAAATATTCATTTACTAATCGTTATTTTTTCGTATTCCTATTTATCTACTTAAAAATTAATATATCCATCTTATATAAAACCAATATTTTTACACGAAATCATATTATAAAAAAAAAATGTTGAAATACTTATTACTTATAATATTATTGAAACAACCAAATTTTGTACAAACTGCAGAATATGACACTGCTATTTTCAAAGATTTTCTAAACGCCCTACCATCAAAAAATATTAAAATTGTTGCTTATTTTTGTTCAGAAACAGGTAAGACATGTTAAACAAAGTCTGTCGTACGGATTGAGAACTATATTGACCAGCAATAAGCTTGTAATTAATTTAAAACTGAAGACACAACAAATTTGAAAAGTCCAAAATTGGTTCAAGTTGTGGAGTTTAATAACTTTTGAAATCCTTGACCAAATTAATTGAAATTTGGGTCGTTTATTAATAAAAGTATGCTGAATTCAAATCTTTTTTCAAAATGACAACATCTTTTTTTGTTTTGGAGTTATAGCTCTTTGAAACAAAAATGATCAAAAATTGGTCTTTCATTTTTACCTTCCGTCCCCTTTAGGTAAAAAATATATTGTTTTTGTTGCGTACACTTACGTAACATTCTCTTTACAATCAAATAATATTACTACCAAGTTAATATCTCTACCCATTTTTAAATTATTGCCCCAAAAGTCAAAATACCCCACATTTAGATAAAAACTTCAAAATTTTTAAAAATCTAATTTTTATGTATCTAGATACTTCTCAATGCGCTGATTCCAAATTTTGAAACCGCAGGTCGATATCTCTTTTCGTTCTCGAGATATTTACATTCAAAGTTTTGCTCAAAACTGCCCATTTTTGGGTAATAACCCAAAAATGGGTCGAGATATGAATTTGGCGACATCACCATTCGATTCTACGGGCAAAATTACATAAGTGTACGAATTTTCATAATTTTTGTCCAACCGGTTCATTTTTTATGAATAAAAGTTTGAAAACGACCAAAATCTGAAAAAATCCTAAGGGGTACCCCTTAGGATTTTTTCAGATTTTGGCCATTTTCAGTTATTTTGCTTTAGAGATTGTATGCGGCGTTCAAAAATTATGAAAATTGGTACACTTATGTAATTTTGCCCGTAGAATCGAATGGTGAAGTCACCAAATTCATATCTCGACCCATTTTTGGGTTATTACCCAAAAATGGGCAGTTTTGAGCTAAACTTTAAATGTAAATATCTCGAGAACGAAACGAGATATCGACCTGCGGTTTCAAAATTTGGAATCAGCGTATTGAGAAGTATCTAGATACATAAAAATTAGATTTTTAAAAATTTTGAAGTTTTTATCTAAATGTTGGGTATATTGACTTTTGGGGCAATAATTCCAAAATGGGTAGAGATATGAACTTGGTAGTAATATTATTTGATTGTAAAGAGAATGTTACGTAAGTGTACGCATTTCTAGAGTATTTATATATGAGTATACATAATTTTATTGGATTTATAGAATAGTTTCCAAGGAACTTTCTGTATGGAATTTGTAAAAAAATGTATTATGTTCGTGTTACAATTTTACTGGATATATAGAATATTTTCCAATGAACTTTTGGTATGGGATTTGTACAAAATACATCAAATTAACGGAAGGTCTTGTGCTGGCCATAACAGAAAGAATCCAAATTTGAGGTTTAACAACTCTTTAATTATGTAAATGTAATTTTTTTTAGGTTTCAAAATTCATTTGTATAGTACAATATTTCAAAATGACATACATGTAATAATAAATAGTATTGCAGATGACCATTTTGATCATTATATGAATGAGGAAATATTATATATTATAGATTTGGACTGCAGTAATTCTTATAAAGTACTTGAAAAGGTATTAATTTTGGTTTTAAAATTTAAATACATGATTTGTATAAATTTAAAATTAATTTTTTGAATATTTTTTATAGGCAAATACTACAAAATTATTTTTATTACCAAATACATGGATTTTACTAACACAAAATGCAAATATATTTGAAAAAATTCATATTAATTTTTCTACATTTCAAATTTACCAAAATACAAATATATTTTTGATTCAAAAATTTGATAATAATACATATTACATTTACGATTTACATAAAGAAACAGCATTTAGAAAAATACATATAAATTATATTACTAAATGGACCAAAAATCAAAAATTTGAAAACTTAAAACTAAGAATTTTAGCTATTGAAAGAAAAAATTTAAACAAAATTACTTTAGGAGCAAGTATCGTAATTTTGGAAAATGACACCCTGAATCATCTGGAAGATTACAGGTACTGAATCAAAATCGCCTATATGAAATAATTAATTAATTAATTTTTGTTTTATAGATTCAAACATACGGATTCTATTTCAAAAGTAAATTATATTTTGGTGAAACATTTGATTGAATACTTGAATGCTACATTAAAAATTTATCCAGTAGACTCATGGGGTTATATAAATAAAACTACTAATTTGTATGGTGGTATGATTGGAAATCTTCAACAAAATATATGCGAAATTGGTGGTGCGTATTATAGTCCTTATTAAATTTTGTTGAAAATTGGGCCATATATTAAATAAACTATGCTGAATTCAAATATTTTTTCAAATTTAAATTATCTTGTTTTGTTTTGGAGTTATGGTCCTTGAAAACCAAATTGGTCCAAAATTGGTGTTTCATTTTTACATTTCGCTAAAAGAGGTATTGGATTCAGGGCAAATATCCTGATTTTAGTGGATAAGCACGACTTAAAGTCACTAGAATCCGATTTTAATATTTTTACAATGTCTGTGTGTGTATATATATATATATATATATATATATATATATATATATATATATATATGTTGTAAACTTGAATCAAATTTGCATTTTTAATAAAGACAAAATCAATTAATAATAACATGAATCATATTTTCCTTATATAAATCTTAATTATCTATAACCACGTTATATAAAACAAATGATGGAAAAACAACCAATATTGTTTACTTTTCTCTGAATTTAACCACAGTAAATAAAGGTAACCTTGAATTATCTTACTCCTTACCGATTTTTTGCGTGAACCGCGTTGCAAAAAAGTAATGAGTATTATTGATTACCGACTTTTTTTCAAGGTACACACTACAACACAATAAATTTTTATTGCAAAGCAAGTTTTTTAAAAGGCATGACAAAGGATATTCATTTTATTCATTCACTTTTTGATTAACAGTTACGTATGGTGAATGAATAGAAAATTTTCTAATAAAAGTTAAAAAATCTGTTGTGGCCTTCTGTCAATTATATGTATTTTAACATTTTTACAATGTCTGTAGGAATGTGTCTGTGTGTGTGTTACTCAAATACTATCAATCAGAAAAATTTGAAATTTTGTATATCCATTCTATACTAATGTGGGAAGAGCTCATTAGTTTTTAGTGTATATCGGATAACCGGAAGTATCATTTATACAAGCTTTTAACAGTTTTTGTTGTAAAATATTCATTAAATATAGTTTTTTAGCAACTTTTACCAATACAAATTAATTATAATGTCACAATCTTCAAATCTACGATAATAGCATTTAGTAAATAACTTGAAATAACTTTATATTATATTATAAAATAATTTATTTTTGTACATCACTTTGCCTCTGCGTCAAACAAAAATAACACTTTAATAACAAATATGACATATTTAAACAAATGTCACTGTCACGAAGCAATTTTCATTAAAATCAATAATGAAACCGTGTTAAGAAGAATTTAATAGTTTAAATATGATTCTAATGAAATTAAGGTTTGTAAAAATAATATATTTTCCATCATACATAAATATTAGATATATAGGATAATTCGATTTAAGTGTGATGTTTGCAGCATTATATATCAAACAGCTCTCAATAAAAACGTGATTTCAAAGTGTCAAATAATAGTTTGCAACTACACATTTACGAAATGGATAATTTATATATATATATATATATATATATATATATATATATATATATATATATATATATATATATATTAGTAAAATTGATTCGTAATTTGAATTTTCAAATCTGATATCAATAAATTTATATTCTCTACGGCATGTAGTCATATTTTACAATGATTTACTAACAGAAAACTGATACATCATTGCAAAACGTTTTCAAATCATGAATATTAAAATATGCAAATTATATTGTGTAAATATATTTATGGACTTAGAAAACAGATGGAGATATGCTAATACTAATAATTTTTCCTTTCGCATTCATATTAGCTATTTATCTTATACATACACATTTTAGGTACGGCTTTATTTATGACAAAAGAGCGTCAACAATTGATTGATTATGTTGCCATGACAACACCAACAAAAGTTAATTTTGTTTTTCGACAACCACCCTTAAGTTATCAACTGAATATATTCACTCTACCATTCACAAGAGAGCTATGGATTTGTTCTTTTTGTCTCATAGTACTATGTATATTATTACTATATTGTACTGGTGTGTATTATTATACCTGCCGTCAAAAAGTATGAATTATTTTAGAAAAAAATTATAAATACATCAATTTTTCTCTAAAATAATCCATAAATCTTTGCCAGAAGAAATTCTAGTAAACTTTGTCTTTTGTTTGTAGTTTATTTTGAATGGCGTAATCCCAGACTACCCAAAGGTTCTGGAAATCTTCGGAACTCAATTTCCGATGTGGTTTTGTTAACATTTGCCGCTGTAGCTCAACAAGGATCAACTAGTGAACCCAAAAGTAGCTCGGGGAAAATAATTATGATTTTTTCTTTCATAGCATTAATGTTTCTATATGTTTCGTACAGTGCGAATATAGTTGCACTTTTACAGTCATCTTCTACTAATATCAGGACGTTGGAGGACCTATTGGAGTCTCGACTGAAGATAGGAGCGGATGACAACGCTTATAACAGATTTTTTTTAAGCGTAAATATTTTTATTAATTTGAAAACATACCTACATATTTACTAAGCTGTAAACTATATTAAGTTCTTTTCTTATGAAAATGTCACCATTATTAACTTGAAATGATTAGTATTTTGACAGTGACATATACCTGTCAGTTATATAGATTTCCAGTAACCTGATTTACAGGAAAATCTAGTGGAGTCTTTCTATATTAGAATAGGGTTGAAATACAAGGTTTCAGAATTTTCTGATAGCATTTGAGTTTGGGCATTAAGAAGATCCACACACACACACACACACACATACCTGGACATCATCGTGAAATTGTTCAAATTGGATTCTAAGGACTTTAAAACGTGGTCATTTACTAAAAACTAGATATGTGATTTTTAGCACGATTCCTATACCTCCCTTACCAAGGGTAGCGGGAGGTAAAAAATGTAAACCTGTCAAATTAATTTTAGGCTGTCTTAAAAACTGTCAAATTACTTTCAAGCTGTCTTAATAACTGTCAAATTACTTTTAGGCCGTCTTAAAAACTGTCAAATTACTTTCGAGCTGTCTTAACTGTCAAATTACATTCAAGCAGTCTTAATAACTGTCAAATTACTTTTAGGCTGTCTTAATAACTGTCAAATTAATTTTAGGCTGTGTTAATAACTGAAAAATTAATTTTAGGCTGTCTTAATAACTGTCAAATTACTTTTAGGCTGTCTTAATAACTGTCAAATTACTTTTAGGCTGTCTTAATAATTGTCAAATTTATTTTCAGGATTAATTTTAGGCTGTCTTAATAACTGTCAAATTACTTTTAGGCTGTCTTAATAACTGTCAAATTACTTTTAGGCTGTCTTAATAACTGTCAAATTACTTTTAGGCTGTCTTAATAACTGTCAAATTACTTTCAAGCTGTTTTAATAACTGTCAAATTACTTTTAGGCTGTCTTAATAACTGTCAAATTACTTTCAAGCTGTTTTAATAACTGTCAAATTACTTTTAGGCTGTCTTAATAACTGTCAAATTATTTTTAGGCTGTCCTAATAACTGTCAAATTATTAAAATATCTTTCAGAACTCATATTAATAATTGGAATAATACTGCTTTTTTTTAGTTTAAGTTCTGTATTTATTTATTATTAAAACCGAACGTTTCGGGACCATAAACTTGTGTCTTCTTCAGGGGAAAACATTTGACATAAATATGTGAAATAGCAAAAACAACAAGTAACCGAAACGTTCTTAAATGTTACCTTTTTTTATGTATACAATTTTCTAGACAATATATGCATGCCCGGCAATAACTTTGGACGGCGAACTTTTAGGCTGTTTTAATAACTGTCAAATTCCTATTAGGCTATCTTAATAACTGTCAAATTCCTATTAGGCTGTCTTAATAACTGTCAAATTCCTATTAGGCTGTCTTAATAACTGTCAAATTCCTATTAGGCTGTCTTAATAACTGTCAAATTTACTTCAGGCTGACTTAAAAACGGTCAATTTCATTTTAGGCTGACTTAAAAACTGTTTAATTACTTTTAGGCTGTCTTAATAACTGTCAAATTACTTTTAGGCTGTCTTAATAACTGTCAAATTACTTTTAGGCTGTCTTAATAACTGTCAAATTACTTTTAGGCTGTCTTAATAACTGTCAAATTTATTTTAGACTGCATTAAAAGTGTCAAAACTGTCGAGTATATTACTAGTGGCTTAAAAACTGTCATAAAAATGTCAGACTGACTATTGGGAATTTAAAAACTGTCAACTTACTTTTAGGCTACATTAAAGTGTCAAAACTATCAAATAATTTCTGATGGCTAAAACAGTCAAAAATGTTAAACTAATTACTGGGAAACTTAAAAACTGTCAAACTTGTCAAATTACAAACAATTCGTAACTCTTAGGTTAATTCCATATTATCCGTCACAATTAACTGATAACTTAATTATAATTGACAGATAAATAACTGTCAAAATACAAATTTTGTAGAGACCTAATTTTGTCATTCTCAATGATTCTAGTTTGACCCTCGTATTTATATTGAAAATATATATTTTAGGTGGCAACTGACCGCGTCAGAAAAGCAATATACGAAAAAAAAATTGCCCCAAAAGGAGAAAACCCCCATTTTATCAGTTTAGAAGAAGGTGTCAAAAAAATTCGAGAAGGATTTTATGCGTTCCATATGGAAATCGGTAGAGGATATAAACTGGTAGCTGATACTTTTTTTGAACACGAAAAATGTGGTATTCAAGAAATAAATTTTTTGGATATGACGAACACGTATTTAGCCATAAAAAAGAATAGTATTTATAAAGAAATGATTACTTTAGGGTGAGTATAAAAATCTCTTAACAATAAGAATTTTGACATACTGTCAAAGGCCCATATCTCGAAAACTAAAATAGATATTTCAAATCTGTTTTCAAATTTGAATTCTACACACTTTAATTAGTATATGTACCAATTTTTATTTTCCCAATAGAATTGGTACAAGATTTACAAAAGAAATTTGACGAACCTTCAAATGTCCATATCTCGAAAACTATAAGAGATAATTCAATTCTGTTTTCAAATTTGAATTTAGCATGCCTTACTTATCATTAGTACTAATTTTTATTTTCCCAAAAAAATTGGTACAAGATTTACAAATGATTTTTCAAAAATAAGAATTTTAAAAAGCCGTCAAACGCATATATCTCGAAAACTAAGACAGATAATTGAAATCCGTTTTCAAATTTGAATTCAGCATGCTTTATTTAGTATGTGTACCAATTTTCACCGTCCCAAAAAAATTGATACAAAATTCAGATTTCCAAAAAAGGGAATTTGAAAAAGCTGTCAAACGCATATATCTCGAAAACTATAAGAGATAATTCAATTCTGTTTTCAAATTTGAATTCAGCATGCTTTATTTATCATTAGTACAAATTTTCACTTCCCGAAAAAAATTGGTACAAAATTGACAAATGATTTTCCAAAAAAAGGAATTTGAAAAAGCTGTCAAACGCATATATCTCGAAAACTAATAGAGATAAATGACATCCGTTTGCAAATTTGAATTCAGCATGCTTCGTTTAGTATTTGTACCAATTTTCACCGTCCCAAAAAAATTGGTACAAAAGTCACAAAAGATTTTCTAAAAAAAAGAATTTGAAAAAGCTGTCAAACGCATATATCTCGATAACTAATAGAGATAATTGAATTCTGTTTTCAATTTTGAATTCGGCATGCTTTATTTAGTGTGTGTACCAATTTTCACCGTCCCAAAAAATTTTGTACAATATTCACAAATGATTTTCCTAAAGTGACAGTTTGAAAAAGCTGTCAAACACATATATCTCGAAAACTAATAGAGATAATGAATATCCGTTTTCAAATATGAATTCGGCATGCTTTATTTAGTATTTGTACCAATTTTCAAATTCCCAAAAAAATGGTACAAGAATCAGAAATGATTTTCCAAAATTGACAATTTGAAAAAGCTGTCAAACGCATATATCTCGAAAACTAATAGAGATAATTGAAATCCGTTTTCAAATTTGAATTCAGCATGCTTTATTTAGTATGTGTACCAATTTTCGCCTTCCCAAAAAATTTGGTACAATATTCAAAAATGATTTTTCTAAAATTGACAATTTGAAAAAGCTGTCAAACGCATATATCTCGAAAACTAATACAGATAATTGAAATCCGTTTTCAAATTTGAATTCAGCATACTTTATTTAGTATAACTACCAATTTTTAATTTTGCAAAGTGGTACAGATTTTATAAAAGAAATTTGACAAGTCTGTCAATAACCAATATCTTCAAAACTATAAGAGATAATTAAATTCTGTTTTCAAATTTAAATTCCTCATACTTTATTTAGTAAATTACTTGATTTGCAATTTATTTGGACAAAAATTCCAAAAGTTATTGTACTCCAAAACAATAATCACTTTTGAATAGTATGTATATATTGTTACTATCTTGTTCACAATATCAATTAAAAAGTGTCGCACAGATCGAGAACTCTACACCCCCAAATATAACACCCTATTAATTTTTTTTAGGTTATTGAAAATTCGTGAATGTGGCATCCAAAATCGAGAACTGGAAAAAATTTATACCAAAAAACCTGAGTGCCATTCTGCTGGTGGATCATTTGTCTCAGTAGGCCTAATTGACTCATACGCTGCTTTTTTGTTTTTAGGTGCTGGTATAGCGTTATCTTTAGTTATTCTTTTGTTTGAAATAATTTTTAACAGGAATAATAAATGCGACAATTTTTGTTCAAAAATTACTTGAATTATAATAATGTTTTCAAGTATGTAGATAATTATATGTATCTGATTTAATAAATTCTAAGTCAAGGATGACTGGTTTTATTTTAAAAATAATTATATAGTGTTAAGGAAATTTTTTACCTCTCGCTAAGAGAGGTATTGGATTCATGCTAAAAGTTTAAGTCCCGACTTTTGTGGATAAGTAGGATTTAAGGTCCATACAATCCGAAATTAACATTTTTACGATGTGTGTGTGTATGTGTGTGCGTCCGGATGTTCGAAGGCCGGTTTATATTACATATTACAAATATTAATAAATTTTAGAGCCCAAATAACTTCACGGAAACCAAATAAGGCCAATTTTAACGGATATTTAATGTAATTTTGTTATTCGTTTGTCCCAAGATCATCTTTTGTTAATCACAATAGCATTTGTTCTATTGTACAGTAGGTAGACTCTTTTGTTAGCAATTTTACGATTTCTAAAATGCATTTTTATTGTCGGAACTAATTTGAAAATAATTACATTTACTGCGACTCATTTACTTGGGCACTATGGAATTTCCCATTACAACTTGAAAATATCTGTTGTGGCCAGCACAACACCACTCGCCATTTCCATTTTATGTTATATAAGTATTGTAACACACTTTGCTATCGAACCGTCGTTTTATAAAACATTACAGAACTTTACCCAAATATTGTTTTTATTGTATTTAACATGTCTTCTGCACACATAATTCTAATTATATCTATTTTTCATTGTATGAGGATGTTTCTAATTGTCAAATTCGTCCAATTCATTAACCAGATTGGCGGTATTTCTGATGGATATATGCATTTTACCTATAATTTCAAATATTTAATTAATAAAACAATAAGAAAGATGTTGATTTTTGACACTGACATCTGTCATTTACAAATTATGTTATAAACATTTGAATTTGTCAACTGGTTTCCTTAGTGCCTTAGCCTCTGCGATTAGATTATTCTATACATCATAGTATATTTGTAATAACAAAAATTTCCAAAAAAATATATTTAGAAGAATTTTTACAACTTGTCAGATTGAGGAATTCATAGTTAATGCGAATTTTAGCATGAATCCAATACCTCTCTTAGCGAGAGGTAATCAAATTCCTATATCTCTAAAACTAAAAGAGATATTTAAAATTTGTTTTCAACCATGAATTTGGCATACTTAAGTTAGTATTTCCACCAAATATCAACACTCCAAAAAAATTAATACCAGTTATACAAAAGAAAAACAACAACAAGAATTTTATAAATCTATCGATAAGTTGTAATTAAAACTTTGTTCATTGAAAATAATACCTCACGACCTTAATAAAACACATGAAAGGAAAAAAATAAAAACGTGTTCTTTTTAGCTCATCAACTTAACACATAGCCTCGTCTTTTATACTTTCACCAAGTATAACAGTTATTTTGAATCGGTACATGTATTTTACAGTTTCAATAACATTTTTAATCATTTTCAATATTCCAGGAAATATAAATTAGTAATCAAAAATGATATATCAATTATACAAAGGACATATTTTTGATTTGAACTTACAAGGTTCAAATCTCGTTCATAGACGATTTGATTAACAATTCCTAAAATTTATTCTATCCTTATCTTGTTTTAAGAATATAACTTTATGGGAAACTTGTACCAATTGTTTTAGAAAGTTTTCTTTTTACCTCCCGCTACACTAGGTAAGAGAGGTTTAGGGATCGTGCTAAAAATCGCATGTTTTGATGTCCCCAGAATTCGATTTTAACATTTTTACAATGAAGTATGTGTGTAAGTAATCAGAAAATTTTGAAATTTTGTATACTCATTCTATACTAATGTGAGAAGAGTTCATTAGTTTTTAGTGTATATCGGATAACCGGAAGTATCATTTATACAAGCTTTTAACAGTTTTTCTTGTAAAAAATCATTGTATATTATTTTTTAGCAAGTTTTATAGGTTTAATGGTACAATCTTCAATTCCAAATTATAAAATAATTTATTTTTGTACATAATATTGTCTATGCGTCAAACAAAAACATTTTAATAACAATTTTGACATATTTAAACAAATGTCACTATTCAAAATTTGGAATCTACATAAAATTCTATATCAGAATATGTAAGATAATATTTTTTCTGATAAATAGTTAACAAATTATACTAGGTTAAAAAAATGATAATATACGTATCAATTAAAAGTTTATTAACCTGCTATATGTATATAAAATATTTTTTTATCGTAATCAATTATTTTTTTTATAAATTCCCATAAAACTGCACCTTCAACTGTTAAAAAGGAAATTTAAAACCAGAGTAACATCATCAAACAAAGACCACAAAAAAATAGGAAAAAAACAAGCGAGAATCACTTAAGAAGAGGGGGTATCCTATATAACAGATTTCTCTTCGACGACTGTCATTTGTTAAGTCAGTGCCTACTTCGTTGAAAATGTTAAAACTACTTATCGTTTCTGTTTTGTTTGTTTGTGATTTTTCCTATTCTATACAACTAGATGAAGTGTTTTCATGGAAAGAGGTCGAGTTTGATTGGCCCAATGCAGAAACAAAAGAAAACGCGTTGAAAACAAATGAATACGTTCCGGAAAATAATTTGCCTTTAGGCATAGCCAGATGGCAAAACAAAATGTTTATTACTGTTCCTAGGTAAGTTGAATGAAATATTTGTTTTATATTTGATTTTAGTTTCATGAAATGTTTCAATCATGCTAAAAATCGCATATCGAATTTTAGTAAATGACTAAGTTTTAAGGTCCCTAGAATCCAATTTTAACATTTTCACGATGATGTCTGTATGAGTGTATTGTTCTAAAATCGTAGAACTCAAAATTTTGAAACCATACAAACGAAAGTTTGTTATTTTCGGTTAAACTAAAAGTGATATGTATATCACTTAAACATAAAAATTATTCCACATATGTTAAGTTCACGCATATAAATTTTCAACTATATATCTTTATAAATAAAAAAAGTTTATAAGAGTACCTCGTTTTTTGTGCACATTCGGTATATATTTAAAAATAACTATGCATACGATGCATATATAATTGTATAATTATAGATCAAAGTTGCTATAAAAAATAACAAAAAATGAACATCGTAAAATAAACAATAATTAATAAACAAATTGAAAAGGAAAACCAACTTTTTTAATACTACTTGAAAAATAACTGGAAAAAATCTCGACACTGACATCTGTCAATTAGAATTTTTGGAATATATCAGCTGTTTTCATGATTAAAAGTTTCTCTTTATTACTCTTTAACTATATTGAATATGAAGAAAAATGTGTAATATTTTTATTTTCAGATGGAAATCAGGGGTGGCAGCCTCCCTAAGCTACATCCCCCTAAATTCAACAACAAAATCCCCTGTTCTAATACCCTATCCAAACTGGGAATCCCAGAAAATCCCCCCAGAAGTACCAACCGCTCAACAAGAAAAATTAAGAGATGATTCCATAATTTCTGTATTTAGAGTAAGAGTAGATGAATGTGACAGGCTATGGGTGATGGACACAGGTCTGGCAGATATTCTGGGCAACCCAAGACAAATTTCAAAGCCCAGTCTTGTAGTATTCGACCTTAAAACGGATAAAGTTTTGAGAAGATATGAACTTCGACCAACTGATTTGAAGGAGGACAGCTTCTTCGCAAATGTTGTACGTATTTTTGATTTTGTGGTTACGTATCTCAAAAAGTAATTGAGATAATTTAATTTTGCTTGAAAATTTGAAATCCTTGTAGATTTCTGCATCAGATATACTAAAATTATGTGGTTTGAACAAGTGGTTAAATTTTTATCCAGCGATTTTTAAATAATGATCAAAATCTTTTAAAATATCCAAAAATTGTAACATATTTTGAGTTTACAAGCCTATATCTCATTTCTGCATAAGATGTGCCAAAATTATTTAATTTGAATCAGTGGTTAAATTTTTACCACGGAGTTTTTAAAAAATGGTCAAAATCTTGTAAAGAATTCAAAAATTGTGTAACAAATTTTGACTTTACAAGTCTATATCTCAAAAACTGTTTGAGATAATTTAATTCTGTTTGAAAATTTGAAATCCTTGAAGATTTCTGCATAAGATATACCAAAATTATGTAGTTTGAACAGGTGATTCAAATTTTACCAAGTGGTTTTTAAAAAACGGTAAAAATCTTTTAAAAAATTCAAAAATTGTAACATATTTTGAGTTTACAAGCCTATATCTCAAAAACTATTTGAGATAATTTAATTCTGTTTGAAAATTTGTAATCCTTGAAGATTTCTGCATAAGATGTGCCAAAATTATTTAATTTGAATCAGTGGTTAAATTTTTACCACGGAGTTTTTAAAAAATGGTCAAAATCTTGTAAAGAATTCAAAAATTGTGTAACAAATTTTGACTTTACAAGTCTATATCTCAAAAACTGTTTGAGATAATTTAATTCTGTTTGAAAATTTGAAATCTTTGAAGATTTCTGCATAAGATATACCAAAATTATGTAGTTTGAACAGGTGATTCAAATTTTACCAAGTGGTTTTTAAAAAACGGTAAAAATCTTTTAAAAAATTCAAAAATTGTAACATATTTTGACTTTACAAGCCTATATCTCAAAAACTATTTGAGATAATTTAAATGTGTTTGAAAATTTGAAATCCTTGAAGATTTCTTCATAAGATGTGCCAAAATTATGTAGTTTGAACAGGTGGTTCAAATTTTACCAAGTGGCTTTTAAAAAATGAACAAAATCTTTTAAAAAATTCAAAAATTGTAACATATTTTGACTTTGCAAGCCTATATCTCAAAAACTATTTGAGATAATTTAATTCTGTTTGAAAATTTGAAATCTTTGAAGATATCTGCATAAGATTTGCCAAAATTAATTAAATTAAATGGTTGGTTAAATTTTTACCAAGCGGTTTTTAAAAAATGATCAAAATCTTTTAAAGAATTCAAAAATTGTATAACAAATTTTGACTTTACAAGCCTATATCTCCAAAACTATTTAAGATATTCAAATTCTGTTTGAAAATTTGGAATCCTTGAAGATATCTGCATAAGATGTGCCAAAATTAATTTATTTAAATGAGTGGTTCAATTTCTACCACGGAGTTTTTAAAATATGGTCAAAATCTTTTAAAGAATTCAAACATTGTGTAACAAATTTTGACTTTACAAGCCTATATCTCAACAACTATTTGAGATAATTTAATTCTGTTTGAAAATATGAAATCCTTGAAGATTTGTGCATAAGATATGCCAAAATTAATTATTATAATTGAGTGGTTAAATTTTTACAAAGTGGTTTTTTTTAAAATGGCTAAAATCTTATAACAAACTTTGACTTTACGGGCCTATATCTCAAAAACTATTTGAAATATTCAAATTCTGTTTGAAAATTTGGAATCCTTGAAGATTTCTGCATAAGATGTGCCAAAATTAATTTATTTAAATAAGTGGTTATATTTTTACCAAGTTGTTTTTAAAAAATGGTCAAAATCTTTTAAAAAATTGAAAAATTGTGTAACAAATTTTGACTTTACAAGCCTATATCTCCAAAACTATTTAAGATATTCAAATTCTGTTTGAAAATTTGAAATCCTTGAAGATTTCTGCATAAGATGTGCCAAAATTAATTAATTTGAATCAGTGGTTAAATTTTTACGAAGTGGTTTTTAAAAAAATGAACAAAATCTTAAAAAATATTCAAACATATTTTGACTTTACAAGCCTATATCTCAAAAACTATTTGAGATAATTTAATTCTGTTTGAAAATTTAAAATCCTTGAAGATTTCTGTATAAGAAGTGCCAAAACCAAAAAATTTATTTAAATGAGAGGTTAAATTTTTACCACGGAGTTTTTAAAAAATGGTCAAAATCTTTTAAAGAATTCAAAAATTGAGGAACAAATTTTGACTTTATGGGCCTGTATCTCAAAAGATATTTGAGATATTCAAATTCTGTTTGAAAATTTGAAATCCTTGAAGATTTCTGCATAAGATGTGCCAAAATTAATTTATTTAAATGAGTGGTTAAATTTTTACCACGGAGTTTTTAAAAAATGGTCAAAATCTTTTAAAGAATTCAAAAATTGAGGAACAAATTTTGACTTTATGGGCCTGTATCTCAAAAGATATTTGAGATATTCAAATTCTGTTTGAAAATTTGAAATCCTTGAAGATTTCTGCATAAGATGTGCCAAAATTAATTTATTTAAATGAGTGGTTCAATTTCTACCACGGAGTTTTTAAAATATGGTCGAAATCTTTTAAAGAATTCAAAAATTGTGTAACAAATTTTGACTTTACAAGCCTATATCTCAAAAACTATTTGAGATAATTTAATTCTGTTTGAAAATTTGGAATTCTTGAAGATTTCTGCATAAGATATGCCAAAAATAATTTATTTAATTGAGTGGTTAAATTTTTACAACGGAGTTTTTAAAAAATGGTCAAAATCTTTTAAAAAATTCAAAAACTGTGTAACAAATTTTGACTATACAAGCCTATATCTCAAAAACTATTTGAGATAATTTAATTCTGTTTGAAAATTTGGAATTCTTGAAGATTTCTGCATAAGATATGCCAAAATTATGTAGTTTGAACAGGGCGTACAAATTTTACCAAGTGGTTTTTAAAAAATGATCAAATTTTTTAAAAATATTCAAAAATTAAAACAAATTTTGACTTTACAAGCCTATATCTCAAAAACTATTTGAGATAATTTAATTGTTTGAAAATTTGGAATTCTTGAAGATTTCTGCATAAGATATGCCAAAAATAATTTATTTAATTGAGTGGTTAAATTTTTACAACGGAGTTTTTAAAAAATGGTCAAAATCTTTTAAAAAATTCAAAAATTGTGTAACAAATTTTGACTTTACAAGCCTATATCTTAAGAACTATTTGAGATAATTTAATTCTGTTTGAAAATTTGAAATCCTTGAAGATTTCTACATAAGACATGCCAAAATTAATTAATTTCAATGTTTTTTCTAGGTAGTAGATGTTACTAAAGATACATGCGACGATGCCTATGCCTATATACCAGACTTAGGTGGTTACGGTATGGTCGTATATTCATGGAAAGACAATAATTCCTGGAGAATCCAACATCATTTCTTCCATTTCGATCCATTAGCTGGAGATTATAATGTTGGCGGTGTTAATTTTCAATGGACCGACGGCCTTTTTGGCCTTGCATTATCAAAAGCCAACTCTGATGGGTAAGTTATAATAAATGAATACAATGTTTTTAAAATTTGGCACGCAGATTAGACTAGAAATGATTTGGTAATTTTTTTTATCTAATTCCGTTTTAAAAAGTTGGATTTTACCTAACTTTATGGCGTTTTGAAATGTCACTTATTACATAATTAATACAAAATGAGTTTTGTAAATTACTGAGTTATGTAAAGAGTATTAGACAAATGACAATTGATACAAAAAGAAACAAAAATATATCACCCAATTCCTCTACTCTTTACATCAGAAGGAAGATCTGTATCATTTTTTTTTTGTCACACAGACACACACATAGAGACATTATCGTAAAACTAGTAAAATTGTATTCTAGGGGCCCTAAAACGTGCTTATTTAAAAACAATACCTTCCTTACCTAAAGGTGACGGAAGGTAAATGTTTCATTTGATTGCATTTGTGTGTAACATATTGTAAAGGCGTAAATCTTTTCTTTCAACCATATATACGTAAATAATTATTTTTTCAGATATCGTACTATGTTTTTCCATCCTTTATCGAGTACAAAAGAGTTTGCGGTATCCACCCAAATTTTAAGGAACGAGACATTAGCTACAGACTCTAATAATTACTATGAATATAAAGTAAGTATATTTAAAAATGTGTTACTTTTCAAATAAAGTATTTTATGTAAGTAAACAAGTTTTCTTCTAAATTTAATGATTTGATAGCGTTGGCTGTTTTTAACTCAACATAAAATTAGTTTGACAGTTTTTAAATATATATTAAAAAAATAAAAGTATTCGACTTACCTTTATATATCCTCGGTGCTGTAATTCTGCGTCATCGGGCTGGTGGCGTCCTTCGAAGTAGTCATCGGGCTGGTGGCGTCCTTCGAAGTAGTCATCGGGCTGGTGGCGTCCTTCGAAGTAGTCATCGGGCTGGTGGCGTCCTTCGAAGTAGTCATCGGGCTGGTGGCGTCCTTCGAAGTAGTCATCGGGCTGGTGGCGTCCTTCGAAGTAGTCATCGGGCTGGTGGCGTCCTTCGAAGTAGTCATCGGGCTGGTGGCGTCCTTCGAAGTAGTCATCGGGCTGGTGGCGTCCTTCGAAGTAGTCATCGGGCTGGTGGCGTCCTTCGAAGTAGTCATCGGGCTGGTGGCGTCCTTCGAAGTAGTCATCGGGCTGGTGGCGTCCTTCGAAGTAGTCATCGGGCTGGTGGCGTCCTTCGAAGTAGTCATCGGGCTGGTGGCGTCCTTCGAAGTAGTCATCGGGCTGGTGGCGTCCTTCGAAGTAGTCATCGGGCTGGTGGCGTCCTTCGAAGTAGTCATCGGGCTGGTGGCGTCCTTCGAAATAGTCATCGGGCTGGTGGCGTCCTTCGAAATAGTCATCGGGCTGGTGGCGTCCTTCGAAATAGTCATCGGGCTGGTGGCGTCCTTCGAAATAGTCATCGGGCTGGTGGCGTCCTTCGAAATAGTCATCGGGCTGGTGGCGTCCTTCGAAATAGTCATCGGGCTGGTGGCGTCCTTCGAAATAGTCATCGGGCTGGTGGCGTCCTTCGAAATAGTCATCGGGCTGGTGGCGTCCTTCGAAATAGTCATCGGGCTGGTGGCGTCCTTCGAAATAGTCATCGGGCTGGTGGCGTCCTTCGAAATAGTCATCGGGCTGGTGGCGTCCTTCGAAGTAGTCCCCATTTGATGAAAGAATACACTTCCAACGACCTTTTTACTTTTGGAAGCAGTCTTGGAACTCGTTTTTTGGTATTGCCTTTACAGCATTCGTAGTATTAGTTTCGACTGTTTCTTTGTCGTCGAATCGGTGTCCTTTGAGCGACATTTTTAATCTTGGGAACAGTCAAAAGTCCATTTCCAAATTGTCCTGAGCGATTTCAAGGCGAAGGTTTTTCTGCTCCACCGTTAGCAATTTCGGAATGAACGAACCATTTGCAAATTTTCAGTTAAAATCTTCCAAACACTAGTTTTCGGTATTCTCAGATCATATTCTAGTTCTCGCACAGTCAATCGACGATCTTCATTGATCACAAGTTGCACACGTTCGATATTTTTGTCGTCGAAGGCCGGACAGAACGTGGGTTACTATCAACAGATGTGCGGCCATCTTTGAACCGCTGCTGTAATTCTGCGTCATCGGGCTGGTGGCATCCTTCGAAGTAATTCCCATTTGATTGAAGAATACACTTCCAACGGCCTTTTTACTTTTGGAAGCAGTCTTGGAACTCGTTTTTTGGTATTGCCTTTAGAGCATTCGTCGTGTTAATTTCGACTGTTTCTTTGTCGTCGAATCGGTGTCCTTTGAGCGACATTTCTAATCTTGGGCCAAAAATCCATTTCCAAATTGTCCTGAGCGATTTCAAGGCGAAGGTTTTTCTGCTCCACCGTTAGCAAATACTAGTTTTCTGTATTCCCAGATCATATTCTAGTTCTCGCACAGTCAATCGACGATCTTCATTGATCACAAGTTGCACACGGTCGATATTTTTGTCGTCGAAGGCCGCCCAGAACGTGGGTTACTATCAACAGATGTGCGGTCATCTTTGAACCGTTTATACCAATCTTTTATTTGTGTTTTGCTCATACACTCGTCCCCAAAAGCCGTCTTCATCATTTCGATGGTCTCCACACAACTCTTTTCGAGTTTTAAGCTAAATTTAATGCAAATTCGTTGTTCCGATCTTTCCGTCATTTTTTACAGTAACAAAATGCGACAAACGTAAATAAAACTTTGTAAACGCATGCTGCACGTAAACTAAGACGATCCGACCAAAACTGCGGCGAAGATATGAAGGAAGGTCGGATACTTTTCGGACAGACCTCGTATATAAATATATTTATTAACAATTTATTTTTTGTTTTTAGTTAGTCGGAGAACGGGGCAGTCTTTCTCAAGCGTCTTCCAGTTATTTAGATGAAAATACAGGGGTCCTATTTCTAACTCAAGTTAATAAAAATGGGGTCGCTTGTTGGAACACTCAAAAGCCATTGTCACAAGAAACTTTGGGAACTGTAGCTCAGGACGAAAAAACTTTAGTTTTTCCCAATGATCTAACGGTAAAAAAAACCTTAAACCTTAAAAAAGTCTGATCATATATTGACCCAAATTTCTTTCCTATAAGTTTCATCACTTTTTTTATAAATGCTAAAATATATTACACACATATTGACGTATCAGACTTTTTTAAAAAATACTGTACGGATATTTAGTGCTTGTGTTAATCTAGCTTTATGTTTCAGATTGACAAAGAAGGACAATTATGGGTTCTTTCAGACCGGATGCCAGTTTTCATATACCGGAAATTGAACCCACAGGAAGTAAACTACAGAATTTTGCGAACCAAAATATCTGATGCCATTAAAAATACCCCTTGTTCTTAAATATTATTTATTTTTTATTTTCACCATAATGTGACTTATTACTGTAGTATTTTGTAATATTTAATAAAATACTAGTCCAAATATATTAAAACTTAGCTCAATATACATCAAAGATTCCCATATTGACCCGAGAAATAAACGAAAATACAAATCAAGTGACCTACGCTTATTTTAAGACCTATCTTTTATGTAGTAGATTTAATATCGACCAAAGTCCAAGATATCATTGATATTTCGTCCTTAAATCAGACTTCAAACACAAACTAGTCAAAATTTTGTCCAAAAAAACTTATAACGCCGATAAACATAAATACTTGTCCTTAAAAGGTCCTTAAAGTGTTTTATTTTTTAGAACTGACGCTACTAGTAATTGTTTAAACAACAAACAATCAGCCATTTTGATCTAAACGTCAAAAAAATCAATAAACATTTAACAAATATATTTATTTCATTTAATCAATGATTAAAAATGATGGTAACTTATATTTAACAATAATATGAATAAATATAAAGTTTTTTGAAGTTAGTTTTTGAATTTTATTATTAAATAGTAGAGAAAATATACCAAAAAGCCTCAATTTTGTATAAGTAGTGACATCTGTTGCCTATCGACCGAAATACAAACCTTAGCATATAAATTCATACAAAATATTTATATTTACACTAAAAATAATTCTGAAAATTAGAATACTTGTATTTAAAAATACGTAGAATTTAGTGGTGAAGCCGACAAGTCCCTATCTCCACCCAGTTTTGGGTAGCAAATACCTACCCATTTAAGGGTTGAAGATACGATTCCAATTTTATCAAAAATCGATTCCTCGGGTCAAAATATATATGTCCACCAATTTTTGTTAATTTTCTGCAACGGATACCCTAAATATTTGAACTTGCATTTGCCCTAAATTTCACGAATTTTGTCGGCAATTGACGCATCACTTGCGCACGAAAAATTCAAAGATTTGCGGTAAAATTCAAAGTGTGTTTATTTGGAATTCCTTCAACGAAAAAAATTGAAAATTGGTACACTTATGGAAGAATATACGTAGAATCTGATGGTGAAGTCGAAAATTGTTTATCTCTACCCAATTATGGGTGGTGACTATCTACCCATATAAGAGTTGAGGGTACGGTTTTAATTATACGAAAAATCGATTCTTTGGGTCATACTACACATGTTCACTAATTTTTGTTAAAATATTACAACAGATAAATTAGTAATACTGAAACAAAATTTTCAGAGGTCATTGACCCTAAATGTGTCATTCAGAATCTCGTGTTACCATAATTATACCCAGTTTTGGGTAGCATATATATACCCATTTAAGGGGTTAATTTTATGAAAAATCGATTCCTTGGGTCAAAATATATATGTGCAGTAATTTTTATCAAACTATTTCAAATGTTCCATTTTTTATTTGTACATTAACTTGTAAATAAATAGTTTTTAGGAATTGTTATTTAATACGATATTTAATTTAATTTATACTAGAATAATAAACTGGTAAAAAAAAGGTCCTTATATCTTGTATTAATGAATAAATCGATGATTTTGTGTTTTATTAATCCAAAACAATATTGGTAGTGACATCTGTGACAATATTGTTCAACTACTAGTTATTTATTTATTTAATAAACAATCCAACAAATGTATTTAAAATTATTTAATTATATTTTTTGATTATATTTTTCAGTTTCATGTATTAAAAATTAATAACAACCAATGTTTTGTTAATTGTTAATAACAATTTTATAACCTTAAAAGTCAAATGACAGCTGGTGAGCAATTGTTAGAAACAAATGTACATTGTATAATTAAGACTTTTTGTTTTATTACAAAGTTATATTTGTTAAGAAAACATTTGTTTAAACAATGGATATACGAATAAATAACATTTCAAGTCTTGATAAAGTTTTCAGTTTCGGTTTGTGAACAATCGCACTTGAAACCGGTTTCAGATCACATGTTAAGCTTAAACCGGTTTGGGATTAAGTACTATACTTTAAAACCGGTTTTAGACAAGAACTATTTAAGTTAACCGGTTCGCGTGACCCGGAAGAAGATCTGCTTAAGACAACGCCAATTGTAAACCGTGCTATATTTCTTGGCAAGGTGATATTTATGAAGTAAACATTTGTTTAAACAATGGATATACGAATAATAATCATATTTCAGGTGCAGGCAACTAGTTTATAGTATATGTATAAAATAAACCGGTTTTCGAGGAAGTATCGAACTTGGAACCGGTCTGAGAACAAACAATAAATTTAAAACCGGTTTTTAGAGCAAGTACTACACTTAAAAAACTGGTTTTTAGATGAAAATGAGTTCTCGTAACACTACAGAACATCTGGCGAAGACAATACCAACTGTTCTAAATTGTGCTATTTTCTGGAAGCATAGGAATCGATTTTATTGATTTTTACTAAATCGTTATTCAAATCTGCCACTCATCACTCATTGCGCATGATCAGAATTATTGATTTTTCGATCGAGAGATCTTACACATTCCAAACCATGCCTGTCGGTGCAAAGTTTTTGCCATGTATTATTTATATGAGTATTTGGGGCATATAAAAAACAGGCCCCCTAAAGAAGGCGTCTGCACTGGAAAAACTAAAGAATTTCAAGAATGCGTGGGTGGATTTTACATATGGTGCCACCTGCCATAAAAAATTTAAACGATGAAAACAAGTGTCACATTTTATTTGTATTTAAATTTGTCTTATTGTTTATTATAACTGTATTCTAAATTAATTATGAAGATTTATGCATATATATCATGGAAACTTTTTATTAAAATTATAATTTTAAATATTAGAGAAAAGACGTCTTAAAATTGACCAATCAGTGTCTTACACCTTTAACGTGTGTTTGCCGTAATTTTATGTTACTGTTTTATACAAATCAAATCTTTAAAATGTATGGGCGACTGTAGTTTTCGAAAAATGTCAGTGTCAAATTAAATTTGACAAGGAGAATAAAAAAAGGCAAATTCTTTCCATGTATTCAGCCGCTGATTACTTAGAAATGATTATAATTTTCGGAGAATGTGGACAATAATATTTTACACAGCTGCTACAACACGTTGCACTGTACGATATAAATGATGATCTTGGATGACACCTTCGCTAATCTAAATTTGTTGACAGTGAAAAGTCAACTCTAAAGTGTAAGTCAAACAAATTTTGTAACTCACTAGTAGTATTTTTAAAACCTAGCAACCAGTTTTATTTTGTAATAATATCATCACACCTCAAGATATCCTTCCGGGATTGGTGGATTAAAAAGTCTTGTAACTCCGTTATGCAAGCAGCCGCAAATTATTTTCTTTTATTTGTTGGCAACCTATTGTCGTCGGCAAGTGTCAGTTTCGTCTAGGGCGCGAGTTGTGAGACATCCTGTATATAAAGAGTATGGCGCAATTTGTAGATTAGGAACAAATACATTATATTACTTTTTAAAATTGAATAATAATTCTCAAACTGCATTTATAATATAGAAAATATTAGATATAACAAATACATGTTACCAACCATATAAAAGTAAATTTATTTAAATTATATGAGTTAATATAAGACAGTTACTCTGTTTAATCTTAGTATCCACTCACCTATGACTCTTGTCCCTATATAACCCGTGTTCTCTCCCTTATTCCTCAGAGCTGTTTTGACCTCTGGCATGGTTTACATGCTGAGTAATCTTAACTTCTCTGTTTTTACTTTGTAGTTTCTACTGATGATGAGAACTTAGTTCTCGAAATACGTATATAGTTTTTAAATTTATTGTTAAGGTTAAGGGGTTTTTTCTTTAGTTATAACTTTAAGACTCCATTTTAGTTTTATAATTATGTTTATTATATTACAATTATTAACGAATTAATAATAACAACGACAAAAAGTAATAACCAATGAGTTAATAGTGTTAGGACTTTAAATATTATAGTGAATCTTACTTGTGATGCTTCGAGAATTCAATTCAGGTGGTATATTCCTAATGGTTATCTGCCGTTCTATCTGGATCCATTTAGAAGTTGACATTCTTTTATTAAGCAATTGAGTTTAATAAATTTTGGACCAATTCAATTGTGGGATTGGTTTTCATAAGTAAGCTGTTCCTTCAATCCTTTTGGAGGTACAAAGCAGCCCAGTTCCTGTTAGCCGTTCCCATGCAGTCGACGCTGGTTCGAGCTCAAATCCATTTCCCGTTGTTCCTGTGTTGTAACCTCCTTATAAATAATTCGAAACAAACCGAAAAACAAAAGAACCAAAAACGAAGACATGAGAACCAAACACTAAGATATTAGAAGCGAACAAGAAATATATTAGATTGTTCTAATTCATAACCGTATTTTGTATTTCCACCTCATACAATCATCTACTTCAATCTTATTTCTTGAAAAGTATTACTATTGCTAGTTCATTTAGCGTTACCCAGGGTGCACCACGAGGAGGCGAACTAGCTTTACACCCCAAAAAAAAATTAAAATGTGAAATTACAATTAATTTATCTACGAACAAAATTGAGAACCAAAAACGAAAATATATTGTAACAGGTTTCCAAGACCACCCAAGAGGTACTGTTACCGGCCCGTTAACCCTTTTTTTAAAGTGGCGGTTTCCCCAGGAGGCCTATTTCCACTTGAAAGAAGACCAACTCCCTGATGAGATGAATCTTAACAAACTTTTTGTGATGTTACAAGCTTGGTAACATCACAATAACCTAAAGTTAAGATCCAAGCCCTAGATGTGAGATGAGTGAAGCTCAACCTCCTAAAATCATAAGCGATAAACAAACAGTTGTGACTCTCTTACCAAACACTGACCAACCAAGTGAAGCATTCGCTATGGTGTGCCATGCCACCTTTTCGAATGCCTGTGTCCCATCTTTTCACTCAATGCACCACTACCACGTCCCCGGAGGTACACTGGGTCCAGAGTCCCGTCCCGGCCACGCGGCAGTCGCTGACTGTAAGGCTTGTTGCCACCTTACAGCGGCACATTGTTTCAGGGTGGCGGGATTGCCTGTGCTGCCCAGTAAGAGCATGCTCGTGAAACACCGGGGTTAAGCCGAGTGCCAGTCGTTACAGTACTCATACGCTGGTACAGCTGCAGGGTCCCAGCTCCTGTTAGAGCCATCGCCACTTGAGTCGGTTCAGTGATGGTTGGATGCCGATATAGCCCTTACATAGGTTCACGGTCCGCAGTGTCTTTTCACCCTTTTCAGAGGGATATGGTTGGGTATACCTCTTCAAGGGTGGTGGAGCGAGAATCCACAAGAGAGTCATACTTACTCCCGCCAATAGACAAATCATAATAAATAAATATTCTACCACAAATCAATAAGTATTCCATCTATGTGTCTGCTGTGAGATGAGAGAAGCTCAATCTCCTAAAATAATAAGCGACATACAATGCAACCAATTATAGATTTGACCAACGAAACCAATATATAAACTTTACGAAACCAATATATAAACTTTACGAAACCAATATATAAAACTTATGTGAGTTAACTATTCCATCAATGTGTCTGCTGTGAGATGAGAGAAGCTCAATCTCCTAAAATAATAAGCGACATACAATGCAACCAATTATAGATTTGACCAACGAAACCAATATATAAACTTTACGAAACCAATATATAAACCTTATGTGAGTTAACTATTCCATCAATGTGTCTGCTGTGAGATGAGAGAAGCTCAATCTCCTAAAATAATAAGCGACATACAATGCAACCAATTATAGATTTGACCAACGAAACCAATATATAAACTTTACGAAACCAATATATAAACTTTACGAAACCAATATATATAAACTTTACGAAACCATTATATAAACTTTACGAAACCAATATATAAACTTTACGAAACCAATATATAAACCTGATGTGAGTTAACTATTCCATCAATGTATCTGCTGTGAGATGAGAGAAGCTCAATCTCCTAAAATAATAAGCGACATACAATGCAACCAATTATAGATTTGACCAACGAAACCAATATATAATCTTTACGAAACCAATATATAAACTTTACGAAACCAATATATAAACTTTACGAAACCAATATATAAACTTTACGAAACCAATATATAAACTTTACGAAACCAATATATAAACTTTACGAAACCAATATATAAACTTTACGAAACCAATATATAAACTTTACGAAACCAATATATAAACTTTACGAAACCAATATATAAACTTTACGAAACCAATATATAAACCTTATGTGAGTTAACTATTCCATCAATGTATCTGCTGTGAGATGAGAGAAGCTCAATCTCCTAAAATAATAAGCGACATACAATGCAACCAATTATAGATTTGACCAACGAAACCAATATATAAACTTTACGAAACCAATATATAAACTTTACGAAACCAATATATAAACTTTACGAAACCAATATATAAAATTTACGAAACCAATATATAAACCTTATGTGAGTTAACTATTCCATCAATGTGTCCACTGTGAGATGAGAGAAGCTCAATCTCCTAAAATAATAAGCGACATACAATGCAACCAATTATAGATTTGACCAACGAAACCAATATATAAACTTTACGAAACCAATATATAAACTTTACGAAACCAATATATAAACTTTACGAAACCAATATATAAACTTTACGAAACCAATATATAAAATTTACGAAACCAATATATAAACCTTATGTGAGTTAACTATTCCATCAATGTATCTGCTGTGAGATGAGAGAAGCTCAATCTCCTAAAATAATAAGCGACATACAATGCAACCAATTATAGATTTGACCAACGAAACCAATATATAAACTTTACGAAACCAATATATAAACTTTACGAAACCAATATATAAACTTTACGAAACCAATATATAAACTTTACGAAACCAATATATAAACTTTACGAAACCAATATATAAACTTTACGAAACCAATATATAAACCTTATGTGAGTTAACTATTCCATCAATGTATCTGCTGTGAGATGAGAGAAGCTCAATCTCCTAAAATAATAAGCGACATACAATGCAACCAATTATAGATTTGACCAACGAAACCAATATATAAACTTTACGAAACCAATATATAAACTTTACGAAACCAATATATAAACATTACGAAACCAATATATAAAATTTACGAAACCAATATATAAACCTTATGTGAGTTAACTATTCCATCAATGTGTCCACTGTGAGATGAGAGAAGCTCAATCTCCTAAAATAATAAGCGACATACAATGCAACCAATTATAGATTTGACCAACGAAACCAATATATAAACTTTACGAAACCAATATATAAACTTTACGAAACCAATATATAAACTTTACGAAACCAATATATAAAATTTACGAAACCAATATATAAACCTTATGTGAGTTAACTATTCCATCAATGTGTCCACTGTGAGATGAGAGAAGCTCAATCTCCTAAAATAATAAGCGACATACAATGCAACCAATTATAGATTTGACCAACGAAACCAATATATAAACTTTACGAAACCAATATATAAACTTTACGAAACCAATATATAAACTTTACGAAACCAATATATAAAATTTACGAAACCAATATATAAACCTTATGTGAGTTAACTATTCCATCAATGTGTCCACTGTGAGATGAGAGAAGCTCAATCTCCTAAAATAATAAGCGACATACAATGCAACCAATTATAGATTTGACCAACGAAACCAATATATAAACTTTACGAAACCAATATATAAACTTTACGAAACCAATATATAAACTTTACGAAACCAATATATAAACTTTACGAAACCAATATATAAACCTTATGTGAGTTAACTATTCCATCAATGTGTCCACTGTGAGATGAGAGAAGCTCAATCTCCTAAAATAATAAGCGACATACAATGCAACCAATTATAGATTTGACCAACGAAACCAATATATAAACTTTACGAAACCAATATATAAACTTTACGAAACCAATATATAAACTTTACGAAACCAATATATAAAATTTACGAAACCAATATATAAACCTTATGTGAGTTAACTATTCCATCAATGTGTCCACTGTGAGATGAGAGAAGCTCAATCTCCTAAAATAATAAGCGACATACAATGCAACCAATTATAGATTTGACCAACGAAACCAATATATAAACTTTACGAAACCAATATATAAACTTTACGAAACCAATATATAAACTTTACGAAACCAATATATAAACCTTATGTGAGTTAACAATTCCATCAATGTGTCTGCTGTGAGATGAGAGAAGCTCAATCTCCTAAAATAATAAGCGACATACAATGCAACCAATTATAGAGTTGACCAACGAAACCAATATATAAACTTTACGAAACCAATATATAAACTTTACGAAACCAATATATAAACTTTACGAAACCAATATATAAACTTTACGAAACCAATATATAAACTTTACGAAACCAATATATAAACCTTATGTGAGTTAACTATTCCATCAATGTATCTGCTGTGAGATGAGAGAAGCTCAATCTCCTAAAATAATAAGCGACATACAATGCAACCAATTATAGATTTGACCAACGAAACCAATATATAAACTTTACGAAACCAATATATAAACCTTATGTGAGTTAACTATTCCATCAATGTGTCTGCTGTGAGATGAAGAAGCTCAATCTCCTAAAATAATAAGCGACATACAATGCAACCAATTATAGATTTGACCAACGAAACCAATATATAAACTTTACGAAACCAATATATAAACTTTACGAAACCAATATATAAACTTTACGAAACCATTATATAAACTTTACGAAACCAATATATAAACTTTACGAAACCAATATATAAACCTTATGTGAGTTAACTATTCCATCAATGTATCTGCTGTGAGATGAGAGAAGCTCAATCTCCTAAAATAATAAGCGACATACAATGCAACCAATTATAGATTTGACCAACGAAACCAATATATAATCTTTACGAAACCAATATATAATCTTTACGAAACCAATATATAAACTTTACGAAACCAATATATAAACTTTACGAAACCAATATATAAACTTTACGAAACCAATATATAAACTTTACGAAACCAATATATAAACTTTACGAAACCAATATATAAACTTTACGAAACCAATATATAAACTTTACGAAACCAATATATAAACTTTACGAAACCAATATATAAACTTTACGAAACCAATATATAAACTTTACGAAACCAATATATAAACCTTATGTGAGTTAACTATTCCATCAATGTGTCTGCTGTGAGATGAGAGAAGCTCAATCTCCTAAAATAATAAGCGACATACAATGCAACCAATTATAGATTTGACCAACGAAACCAATATATAAACTTTACGAAACCAATATATAAACCTTATGTGAGTTAACTATTCCATCAATGTGTCTGCTGTGAGATGAGAGAAGCTCAATCTCCTAAAATAATAAGCGACATACAATGCAACCAATTATAGATTTGACCAACGAAACCAATATATAAACTTTACGAAACCAATATATAAACTTTACGAAACCAATATATAAACTTTACGAAACCAATATATAAACTTTACGAAACCAATATATAAACCTTATGTGAGTTAACTATTCCATCAATGTATCTGCTGTGAGATGAGAGAAGCTCAATCTCCTAAAATAATAAGCGACATACAATGCAACCAATTATAGATTTGACCAACGAAACCAATATATAAACTTTACGAAACCAATATATAAACTTTACGAAACCAATATATAAACCTTATGTGAGTTAACTATTCCATCAATGTGTCTGCTGTGAGATGAGAGAAGCTCAATCTCCTAAAATAATAAGCGACATACAATGCAACCAATTATAGATTTGACCAACGAAACCAATATATAAACTTTACGAAACCAATATATAAACTTTACGAAACCAATATATAAACTTTACGAAACCAATATATAAACTTTACGAAACCAATATATAAACCTTACGAAACCAATATATAAACCTTACGAAACCAATATATAAACCTTACGAAACCAATATATAAACTTTACGAAACCAATATATAAACCTTATGTGAGTTAACTATTCCATCAATGTGTCTGCTGTGAGATGAGAGAAGCTCAATCTCCTAAAATAATAAGCGACATACAATGCAACCAATTATAGATTTGACCAACGAAACCAATATATAAACTTTACGAAACCAATATATAAACTTTACGAAACCAATATATAAACTTTACGAAACCAATATATAAACTTTACGAAACCAATATATAAACCTTATGTGAGTTAACTATTCCATCAATGTGTCTGCTGTGAGATGAGAGAAGCTCAATCTCCTAAAATAATAAGCGACATACAATGCAACCAATTATAGATTTGACCAACGAAACCAATATATAAACTTTACGAAACCAATATATAAACCTTATGTGAGTTAACTATTCCATCAATGTGTCTGCTGTGAGATGAGAGAAGCTCAATCTCCTAAAATAATAAGCGACATACAATGCAACCAATTATAGATTTGACCAACGAAACCAATATATAAACTTTACGAAACCAATACATAAACTTTACGAAACCAATATATAAACTTTACGAAACCAATATATAAACCTTATGTGAGTTAACTATTCCATCAATGTATCTGCTGTGAGATGAGAGAAGCTCAATCTCCTAAAATAATAAGCGACATACAATGCAACCAATTATAGATTTGACCAACGAAACCAATATATAAACTTTACGAAACCAATATATAAACTTTACGAAACCAATATATAAACTTTACGAAACCAATATATAAACTTTACGAAACCAATATATAAACCTTATGTGAGTTAACTATTCCATCAATGTGTCTGCTGTGAGATGAGAGAAGCTCAATCTCCTAAAATAATAAGCGACATACAATGCAACCAATTATAGATTTGACCAACGAAACCAATATATAAACTTTACGAAACCAATATATAAACCTTATGTGAGTTAACTATTCCATCAATGTGTCTGCTGTGAGATGAGAGAAGCTCAATCTCCTAAAATAATAAGCGACATACAATGCAACCAATTATAGATTTGACCAACGAAACCAATATATAAACTTTACGAAACCAATATATAAACTTTACGAAACCAATATATAAACTTTACGAAACCAATATATAAACTTTACGAAACCAATATATAAACCTTATGTGAGTTAACTATTCCATCAATGTATCTGCTGTGAGATGAGAGAAGCTCAATCTCCTAAAATAATAAGCGACATACAATGCAACCAATTATAGATTTGACCAACGAAACCAATATATAAACTTTACGAAACCAATATATAAACTTTACGAAACCAATATATAAACTTTACGAAACCAATATATAAACCTTATGTGAGTTAACTATTCCATCAATGTGTCTGCTGTGAGATGAGAGAAGCTCAATCTCCTAAAATAATAAGCGACATACAATGCAACCAATTATAGATTTGACCAACGAAACCAATATATAAACCTTATGTGAGTTAACTATTCCATCAATGTATCTGCTGTGAGATGAGAGAAGCTCAATCTCCTAAAATAATAAGCGACATACAACCCAACAAGATCAAGATTTGTCCAATGAAAACAATAAATAAATCTTTAGGGAAATAACTATTCCATCAATGTGTCTGCTGGTAAAATCACAAAAACCTAAAGTCACCCGTCTGTTGAGCTAGTAAATTAGTGAATTAGCGGGGTAGAGTAGTGACTCTCTTACCAAACACTGACCAACCAAGTGAAGCATTCGCTATGGTGTGCCATGCCACCTTTTCGAATGCCTGTGTCCCATCTTTTCACTCAATGCACCACTACCACGTCCCCGGAGGTACACTGGGTCCAGAGTCCCGTCCCGGCCACGCGGCAGTCGCTGACTGTAAGGCTTGTTGCCACCTTACAGCGGCACATTGTTTCAGGGTGGCGGGATTGCCTGTGCTGCCCAGTAAGAGCATGCTCGTGAAACACCGGGGTTAAGCCGAGTGCCAGTCGTTACAGTACTCATACGCTGGTACAGCTGCAGGGTCCCAGCTCCTGTTAGAGCCATCGCCACTTGAGTCGGTTCAGTGATGGTTGGATGCCGATATAGCCCTTACATAGGTTCACGGTCCGCAGTGTCTTTTCACCCTTTTCAGAGGGATATGGTTGGGTATACCTCTTCAAGGGTGGTGGAGCGAGAATCCACAAGAGAGTCATACTTACTCCCGCCAATAGACAAATCATAATAAATAAATATTCTACCACAAATCAATAAGTATTCCATCTATGTGTCTGCTGTGAGATGAGAGAAGCTCAATCTCCTAAAATAATAAGCGACATACAATGCAACCAATTATAGATTTGACCAACGAAACCAATATATAAACTTTACGAAACCAATATATAAACTTTACGAAACCAATATATAAACTTTACGAAACCAATATATAAACTTTACGAAACCAATATATAAACTTTACGAAACCAATATATAAACCTTATGTGAGTTAACTATTCCATCAATGTATCTGCTGTGAGATGAGAGAAGCTCAATCTCCTAAAATAATAAGCGACATACAATGCAACCAATTATAGATTTGACCAACGAAACCAATATATAAACTTTACGAAACCAATATATAAACTTTACGAAACCAATATATAAACTTTACGAAACCAATATATAAACTTTACGAAACCAATATATAAACTTTACGAAACCAATATATAAAATTTACGAAACCAATATATAAACCTTATGTGAGTTAACTATTCCATCAATGTGTCCACTGTGAGATGAGAGAAGCTCAATCTCCTAAAATAATAAGCGACATACAATGCAACCAATTATAGATTTGACCAACGAAACCAATATATAAACTTTACGAAACCAATATATAAACTTTACGAAACCAATATATAAACTTTACGAAACCAATATATAAAATTTACGAAACCAATATATAAACCTTATGTGAGTTAACTATTCCATCAATGTATCTGCTGTGAGATGAGAGAAGCTCAATCTCCTAAAATAATAAGCGACATACAATGCAACCAATTATAGATTTGACCAACGAAACCAATATATAAACTTTACGAAACCAATATATAAACTTTACGAAACCAATATATAAACTTTACGAAACCAATATATAAACTTTACGAAACCAATATATAAACTTTACGAAACCAATATATAAACTTTACGAAACCAATATATAAACTTTACGAAACCAATATATAAACCTTATGTGAGTTAACTATTCCATCAATGTATCTGCTGTGAGATGAGAGAAGCTCAATCTCCTAAAATAATAAGCGACATACAATGCAACCAATTATAGATTTGACCAACGAAACCAATATATAAACTTTACGAAACCAATATATAAACTTTACGAAACCAATATATAAACTTTACGAAACCAATATATAAAATTTACGAAACCAATATATAAACCTTATGTGAGTTAACTATTCCATCAATGTGTCCACTGTGAGATGAGAGAAGCTCAATCTCCTAAAATAATAAGCGACATACAATGCAACCAATTATAGATTTGACCAACGAAACCAATATATAAACTTTACGAAACCAATATATAAACTTTACGAAACCAATATATAAACTTTACGAAACCAATATATAAAATTTACGAAACCAATATATAAACCTTATGTGAGTTAACTATTCCATCAATGTGTCCACTGTGAGATGAGAGAAGCTCAATCTCCTAAAATAATAAGCGACATACAATGCAACCAATTATAGATTTGACCAACGAAACCAATATATAAACTTTACGAAACCAATATATAAACTTTACGAAACCAATATATAAACTTTACGAAACCAATATATAAAATTTACGAAACCAATATATAAACCTTATGTGAGTTAACTATTCCATCAATGTGTCCACTGTGAGATGAGAGAAGCTCAATCTCCTAAAATAATAAGCGACATACAATGCAACCAATTATAGATTTGACCAACGAAACCAATATATAAACTTTACGAAACCAATATATAAACTTTACGAAACCAATATATAAACTTTACGAAACCAATATATAAACTTTACGAAACCAATATATAAACCTTATGTGAGTTAACTATTCCATCAATGTGTCCACTGTGAGATGAGAGAAGCTCAATCTCCTAAAATAATAAGCGACATACAATGCAACCAATTATAGATTTGACCAACGAAACCAATATATAAACTTTACGAAACCAATATATAAACTTTACGAAACCAATATATAAACTTTACGAAACCAATATATAAACTTTACGAAACCAATATATAAACCTTATGTGAGTTAACTATTCCATCAATGTGTCCACTGTGAGATGAGAGAAGCTCAATCTCCTAAAATAATAAGCGACATACAATGCAACCAATTATAGATTTGACCAACGAAACCAATATATAAACTTTACGAAACCAATATATAAACTTTACGAAACCAATATATAAACTTTACGAAACCAATATATAAAATTTACGAAACCAATATATAAACCTTATGTGAGTTAACTATTCCATCAATGTGTCCACTGTGAGATGAGAGAAGCTCAATCTCCTAAAATAATAAGCGACATACAATGCAACCAATTATAGATTTGACCAACGAAACCAATATATAAACTTTACGAAACCAATATATAAACTTTACGAAACCAATATATAAACTTTACGAAACCAATATATAAACCTTATGTGAGTTAACAATTCCATCAATGTGTCTGCTGTGAGATGAGAGAAGCTCAATCTCCTAAAATAATAAGCGACATACAATGCAACCAATTATAGAGTTGACCAACGAAACCAATATATAAACTTTACGAAACCAATATATAAACTTTACGAAACCAATATATAAACTTTACGAAACCAATATATAAACTTTACGAAACCAATATATAAACTTTACGAAACCAATATATAAACCTTATGTGAGTTAACTATTCCATCAATGTATCTGCTGTGAGATGAGAGAAGCTCAATCTCCTAAAATAATAAGCGACATACAATGCAACCAATTATAGATTTGACCAACGAAACCAATATATAAACTTTACGAAACCAATATATAAACTTTACGAAACCAATATATAAACTTTACGAAACCAATATATAAACTTTACGAAACCAATATATAAACTTTACGAAACCAATATATAAACTTTACGAAACCAATATATAAACTTTACGAAACCAATATATAAACTTTACGAAACCAATATATAAACTTTACGAAACCAATATATAAACTTTACGAAACCAATATATAAACCTTATGTGAGTTAACTATTCCATCAATGTGTCTGCTGTGAGATGAGAGAAGCTCAATCTCCTAAAATAATAAGCGACATACAATGCAACCAATTATAGATTTGACCAACGAAACCAATATATAATCTTTACGAAACCAATATATAAACTTTACGAAACCAATATATAAACTTTACGAAACCAATATATAAACTTTACGAAACCAATATATAAACTTTACGAAACCAATATATAAACTTTACGAAACCAATATATAAACTTTACGAAACCAATATATAAACTTTACGAAACCAATATATAAACTTTACGAAACCAATATATAAACTTTACGAAACCAATATATAAACTTTACGAAACCAATATATAAACCTTATGTGAGTTAACTATTCCATCAATGTGTCTGCTGTGAGATGAGAGAAGCTCAATCTCCTAAAATAATAAGCGACATACAATGCAACCAATTATAGATTTGACCAACGAAACCAATATATAAACTTTACGAAACCAATATATAAACTTTACGAAACCAATATATAAACTTTACGAAAGCAATATATAAACCTTATGTGAGTTAACTACGAGTATTCCATCAATGTGTCTGCTGTGAGATGAGAGAAGCTCAATCTCCTAAAATAATAAGCGACATACAATGCAACCAATTATAGATTTGACCAACGAAACCAATATATAAACTTTACGAAACCAATATATAAACCTTATGTGAGTTAACTATTCCATCAATGTGTCTGCTGTGAGATGAAGAAGCTCAATCTCCTAAAATAATAAGCGACATACAATGCAACCAATTATAGATTTGACCAACGAAACCAATATATAAACTTTACGAAACCAATATATAAACTTTACGAAACCAATATATAAACTTTACGAAACCAATATATAAACTTTACGAAACCATTATATAAACTTTACGAAACCAATATATAAACTTTACGAAACCAATATATAAACCTTATGTGAGTTAACTATTCCATCAATGTATCTGCTGTGAGATGAGAGAAGCTCAATCTCCTAAAATAATAAGCGACATACAATGCAACCAATTATAGATTTGACCAACGAAACCAATATATAATCTTTACGAAACCAATATATAATCTTTACGAAACCAATATATAAACTTTACGAAACCAATATATAAACTTTACGAAACCAATATATAAACTTTACGAAACCAATATATAAACTTTACGAAACCAATATATAAACTTTACGAAACCAATATATAAACTTTACGAAACCAATATATAAACTTTACGAAACCAATATATAAACTTTACGAAACCAATATATAAACTTTACGAAACCAATATATAAACCTTATGTGAGTTAACTATTCCATCAATGTGTCTGCTGTGAGATGAGAGAAGCTCAATCTCCTAAAATAATAAGCGACATACAATGCAACCAATTATAGATTTGACCAACGAAACCAATATATAAACTTTACGAAACCAATATATAAACCTTATGTGAGTTAACTATTCCATCAATGTGTCTGCTGTGAGATGAGAGAAGCTCAATCTCCTAAAATAATAAGCGACATACAATGCAACCAATTATAGATTTGACCAACGAAACCGATATATAAACTTTACGAAACCAATATATAAACTTTACGAAACCAATATATAAACTTTACGAAACCAATATATAAACTTTACGAAACCAATATATAAACCTTATGTGAGTTAACTATTCCATCAATGTATCTGCTGTGAGATGAGAGAAGCTCAATCTCCTAAAATAATAAGCGACATACAATGCAACCAATTATAGATTTGACCAACGAAACCAATATATAAACTTTACGAAACCAATATATAAACTTTACGAAACCAATATATAAACTTTACGAAACCAATATATAAACTTTACGAAACCAATATATAAACCTTATGTGAGTTAACTATTCCATCAATGTGTCTGCTGTGAGATGAGAGAAGCTCAATCTCCTAAAATAATAAGCGACATACAATGCAACCAATTATAGATTTGACCAACGAAACCAATATATAAACTTTACGAAACCAATATATAAACTTTACGAAACCAATATATAAACTTTACGAAACCAATATATAAACTTTACGAAACCAATATATAAACCTTATGTGAGTTAACTATTCCATCAATGTGTCTGCTGTGAGATGAGAGAAGCTCAATCTCCTAAAATAATAAGCGACATACAATGCAACCAATTATAGATTTGACCAACGAAACCAATATATAAACCTTATGTGAGTTAACTATTCCATCAATGTGTCTGCTGTGAGATGAGAGAAGCTCAATCTCCTAAAATAATAAGCGACATACAATGCAACCAATTATAGATTTGACCAACGAAACCAATATATAAACTTTACGAAACCAATATATAAACTTTACGAAACCAATATATAAACTTTACGAAACCATTATATAAACTTTACGAAACCAATATATAAACTTTACGAAACCAATATATAAACTTTACGAAACCAATATATAAACCTTATGTGAGTTAACTATTCCATCAATGTATCTGCTGTGAGATGAGAGAAGCTCAATCTCCTAAAATAATAAGCGACATACAATGCAACCAATTATAGATTTGACCAACGAAACCAATATATAATCTTTACGAAACCAATATATAAACTTTACGAAACCAATATATAAACTTTACGAAACCAATATATAAACTTTACGAAACCAATATATAAACTTTACGAAACCAATATATAAACTTTACGAAACCAATATATAAACTTTACGAAACCAATATATAAACTTTACGAAACCAATATATAAAATTTACGAAACCAATATATAAACCTTATGTGAGTTAACTATTCCATCAATGTGTCCACTGTGAGATGAGAGAAGCTCAATCTCCTAAAATAATAAGCGACATACAATGCAACCAATTATAGATTTGACCAACGAAACCAATATATAAACTTTACGAAACCAATATATAAACTTTACGAAACCAATATATAAACTTTACGAAACCAATATATAAAATTTACGAAACCAATATATAAACCTTATGTGAGTTAACTATTCCATCAATGTGTCCACTGTGAGATGAGAGAAGCTCAATCTCCTAAAATAATAAGCGACATACAATGCAACCAATTATAGATTTGACCAACGAAACCAATATATAAACTTTACGAAACCAATATATAAACTTTACGAAACCAATATATAAACTTTACGAAACCAATATATAAAATTTACGAAACCAATATATAAACCTTATGTGAGTTAACTATTCCATCAATGTGTCCACTGTGAGATGAGAGAAGCTCAATCTCCTAAAATAATAAGCGACATACAATGCAACCAATTATAGATTTGACCAACGAAACCAATATATAAACTTTACGAAACCAATATATAAACTTTACGAAACCAATATATAAACTTTACGAAACCAATATATAAACTTTACGAAACCAATATATAAACCTTATGTGAGTTAACTATTCCATCAATGTGTCCACTGTGAGATGAGAGAAGCTCAATCTCCTAAAATAATAAGCGACATACAATGCAACCAATTATAGATTTGACCAACGAAACCAATATATAAACTTTACGAAACCAATATATAAACTTTACGAAACCAATATATAAACTTTACGAAACCAATATATAAACTTTACGAAACCAATATATAAACCTTATGTGAGTTAACTATTCCATCAATGTGTCCACTGTGAGATGAGAGAAGCTCAATCTCCTAAAATAATAAGCGACATACAATGCAACCAATTATAGATTTGACCAACGAAACCAATATATAAACTTTACGAAACCAATATATAAACTTTACGAAACCAATATATAAACTTTACGAAACCAATATATAAAATTTACGAAACCAATATATAAACCTTATGTGAGTTAACTATTCCATCAATGTGTCCACTGTGAGATGAGAGAAGCTCAATCTCCTAAAATAATAAGCGACATACAATGCAACCAATTATAGATTTGACCAACGAAACCAATATATAAACTTTACGAAACCAATATATAAACTTTACGAAACCAATATATAAACTTTACGAAACCAATATATAAACCTTATGTGAGTTAACAATTCCATCAATGTGTCTGCTGTGAGATGAGAGAAGCTCAATCTCCTAAAATAATAAGCGACATACAATGCAACCAATTATAGAGTTGACCAACGAAACCAATATATAAACTTTACGAAAGCAATATATAAACTTTACGAAACCAATATATAAACTTTACGAAACCAATATATAAACTTTACGAAACCAATATATAAACTTTACGAAACCAATATATAAACCTTATGTGAGTTAACTATTCCATCAATGTATCTGCTGTGAGATGAGAGAAGCTCAATCTCCTAAAATAATAAGCGACATACAATGCAACCAATTATAGATTTGACCAACGAAACCAATATATAAACTTTACGAAACCAATATATAAACTTTACGAAACCAATATATAAACTTTACGAAACCAATATATAAACTTTACGAAACCAATATATAAACTTTACGAAACCAATATATAAACTTTACGAAACCAATATATAAACTTTACGAAACCAATATATAAACTTTACGAAACCAATATATAAACTTTACGAAACCAATATATAAACTTTACGAAACCAATATATAAACTTTACGAAACCAATATATAAACCTTATGTGAGTTAACTATTCCATCAATGTGTCTGCTGTGAGATGAGAGAAGCTCAATCTCCTAAAATAATAAGCGACATACAATGCAACCAATTATAGATTTGACCAACGAAACCAATATATAATCTTTACGAAACCAATATATAAACTTTACGAAACCAATATATAAACTTTACGAAACCAATATATAAACTTTACGAAACCAATATATAAACTTTACGAAACCAATATATAAACTTTACGAAACCAATATATAAACTTTACGAAACCAATATATAAACTTTACGAAACCAATATATAAACTTTACGAAACCAATATATAAACTTTACGAAACCAATATATAAACCTTATGTGAGTTAACTATTCCATCAATGTGTCTGCTGTGAGATGAGAGAAGCTCAATCTCCTAAAATAATAAGCGACATACAATGCAACCAATTATAGATTTGACCAACGAAACCAATATATAAACTTTACGAAACCAATATATAAACTTTACGAAACCAATATATAAACTTTACGAAAGCAATATATAAACCTTATGTGAGTTAACTACGAGTATTCCATCAATGTGTCTGCTGTGAGATGAGAGAAGCTCAATCTCCTAAAATAATAAGCGACATACAATGCAACCAATTATAGATTTGACCAACGAAACCAATATATAAACTTTACGAAACCAATATATAAACCTTATGTGAGTTAACTATTCCATCAATGTGTCTGCTGTGAGATGAAGAAGCTCAATCTCCTAAAATAATAAGCGACATACAATGCAACCAATTATAGATTTGACCAACGAAACCAATATATAAACTTTACGAAACCAATATATAAACTTTACGAAACCAATATATAAACTTTACGAAACCAATATATAAACTTTACGAAACCATTATATAAACTTTACGAAACCAATATATAAACTTTACGAAACCAATATATAAACCTTATGTGAGTTAACTATTCCATCAATGTATCTGCTGTGAGATGAGAGAAGCTCAATCTCCTAAAATAATAAGCGACATACAATGCAACCAATTATAGATTTGACCAACGAAACCAATATATAATCTTTACGAAACCAATATATAATCTTTACGAAACCAATATATAAACTTTACGAAACCAATATATAAACTTTACGAAACCAATATATAAACTTTACGAAACCAATATATAAACTTTACGAAACCAATATATAAACTTTACGAAACCAATATATAAACTTTACGAAACCAATATATAAACTTTACGAAACCAATATATAAACTTTACGAAACCAATATATAAACTTTACGAAACCAATATATAAACCTTATGTGAGTTAACTATTCCATCAATGTGTCTGCTGTGAGATGAGAGAAGCTCAATCTCCTAAAATAATAAGCGACATACAATGCAACCAATTATAGATTTGACCAACGAAACCAATATATAAACTTTACGAAACCAATATATAAACCTTATGTGAGTTAACTATTCCATCAATGTGTCTGCTGTGAGATGAGAGAAGCTCAATCTCCTAAAATAATAAGCGACATACAATGCAACCAATTATAGATTTGACCAACGAAACCAATATATAAACTTTACGAAACCAATATATAAACTTTACGAAACCAATATATAAACTTTACGAAACCAATATATAAACTTTACGAAACCAATATATAAACTTTACGAAACCAATATATAAACCTTATGTGAGTTAACTATTCCATCAATGTATCTGCTGTGAGATGAGAGAAGCTCAATCTCCTAAAATAATAAGCGACATACAATGCAACCAATTATAGATTTGACCAACGAAACCAATATATAAACTTTACGAAACCAATATATAAACTTTACGAAACCAATATATAAACTTTACGAAACCAATATATAAACCTTATGTGAGTTAACTATTCCATCAATGTGTCTGCTGTGAGATGAGAGAAGCTCAATCTCCTAAAATAATAAGCGACATACAATGCAACCAATTATAGATTTGACCAACGAAACCAATATATAAACTTTACGAAACCAATATATAAACTTTACGAAACCAATATATAAACTTTACGAAACCAATATATAAACCTTATGTGAGTTAACTATTCCATCAATGTGTCTGCTGTGAGATGAGAGAAGCTCAATCTCCTAAAATAATAAGCGACATACAATGCAACCAATTATAGATTTGACCAACGAAACCAATATATAAACCTTATGTGAGTTAACTATTCCATCAATGTGTCTGCTGTGAGATGAGAGAAGCTCAATCTCCTAAAATAATAAGCGACATACAATGCAACCAATTATAGATTTGACCAACGAAACCAATATATAAACTTTACGAAACCAATATATAAACTTTACGAAACCAATATATAAACTTTACGAAACCATTATATAAACTTTACGAAACCAATATATAAACTTTACGAAACCAATATATAAACTTTACGAAACCAATATATAAACCTTATGTGAGTTAACTATTCCATCAATGTATCTGCTGTGAGATGAGAGAAGCTCAATCTCCTAAAATAATAAGCGACATACAATGCAACCAATTATAGATTTGACCAACGAAACCAATATATAATCTTTACGAAACCAATATATAAACTTTACGAAACCAATATATAAACTTTACGAAACCAATATATAAACTTTACGAAACCAATATATAAACTTTACGAAACCAATATATAAACTTTACGAAACCAATATATAAACTTTACGAAACCAATATATAAACTTTACGAAACCAATATATAAACTTTACGAAACCAATATATAAACCTTATGTGAGTTAACTATTCCATCAATGTGTCTGCTGTGAGATGAGAGAAGCTCAATCTCCTAAAATAATAAGCGACATACAATGCAACCAATTATAGATTTGACCAACGAAACCAATATATAAACTTTACGAAACCAATATATAAACTTTACGAAACCAATATATAAACTTTACGAAAGCAATATATAAACCTTATGTGAGTTAACTACGAGTATTCCATCAATGTGTCTGCTGTGAGATGAGAGAAGCTCAATCTCCTAAAATAATAAGCGACATACAATGCAACCAATTATAGATTTGACCAACGAAACCAATATATAAACTTTACGAAACCAATATATAAACCTTATGTGAGTTAACTATTCCATCAATGTGTCTGCTGTGAGATGAAGAAGCTCAATCTCCTAAAATAATAAGCGACATACAATGCAACCAATTATAGATTTGACCAACGAAACCAATATATAAACTTTACGAAACCAATATATAAACTTTACGAAACCAATATATAAACTTTACGAAACCAATATATAAACTTTACGAAACCATTATATAAACTTTACGAAACCAATATATAAACTTTACGAAACCAATATATAAACCTTATGTGAGTTAACTATTCCATCAATGTATCTGCTGTGAGATGAGAGAAGCTCAATCTCCTAAAATAATAAGCGACATACAATGCAACCAATTATAGATTTGACCAACGAAACCAATATATAATCTTTACGAAACCAATATATAATCTTTACGAAACCAATATATAAACTTTACGAAACCAATATATAAACTTTACGAAACCAATATATAAACTTTACGAAACCAATATATAAACTTTACGAAACCAATATATAAACTTTACGAAACCAATATATAAACTTTACGAAACCAATATATAAACTTTACGAAACCAATATATAAACTTTACGAAACCAATATATAAACTTTACGAAACCAATATATAAACCTTATGTGAGTTAACTATTCCATCAATGTGTCTGCTGTGAGATGAGAGAAGCTCAATCTCCTAAAATAATAAGCGACATACAATGCAACCAATTATAGATTTGACCAACGAAACCAATATATAAACCTTATGTGAGTTAACTATTCCATCAATGTATCTGCTGTGAGATGAGAGAAGCTCAATCTCCTAAAATAATAAGCGACATACAACCCAACAAGATCAAGATTTGTCCAATGAAAACAATAAATAAATCTTTAGGGAAATAACTATTCCATCAATGTGTCTGCTGGTAAAATCACAAAAACCTAAAGTCACCCGTCTGTTGAGCTAGTAAATTAGTGAATTAGCGGGGTAGAGTAGTGACTCTCTTACCAAACACTGACCAACCAAGTGAAGCATTCGCTATGGTGTGCCATGCCACCTTTTCGAATGCCTGTGTCCCATCTTTTCACTCAATGCACCACTACCACGTCCCCGGAGGTACACTGGGTCCAGAGTCCCGTCCCGGCCACGCGGCAGTCGCTGACTGTAAGGCTTGTTGCCACCTTACAGCGGCACATTGTTTCAGGGTGGCGGGATTGCCTGTGCTGCCCAGTAAGAGCATGCTCGTGAAACACCGGGGTTAAGCCGAGTGCCAGTCGTTACAGTACTCATACGCTGGTACAGCTGCAGGGTCCCAGCTCCTGTTAGAGCCATCGCCACTTGAGTCGGTTCAGTGATGGTTGGATGCCGATATAGCCCTTACATAGGTTCACGGTCCGCAGTGTCTTTTCACCCTTTTCAGAGGGATATGGTTGGGTATACCTCTTCAAGGGTGGTGGAGCGAGAATCCACAAGAGAGTCATACTTACTCCCGCCAATAGACAAATCATAATAAATAAATATTCTACCACAAATCAATAAGTATTCCATCTATGTGTCTGCTGTGAGATGAGAGAAGCTCAATCTCCTAAAATAATAAGCGACATACAATGCAACCAATTATAGATTTGACCAACGAAACCAATATATAAACTTTACGAAACCAATATATAAACTTTACGAAACCAATATATAAACTTTACGAAACCAATATATAAACTTTACGAAACCAATATATAAACTTTACGAAACCAATATATAAACCTTATGTGAGTTAACTATTCCATCAATGTATCTGCTGTGAGATGAGAGAAGCTCAATCTCCTAAAATAATAAGCGACATACAATGCAACCAATTATAGATTTGACCAACGAAACCAATATATAAACTTTACGAAACCAATATATAAACTTTACGAAACCAATATATAAACTTTACGAAACCAATATATAAACTTTACGAAACCAATATATAAACTTTACGAAACCAATATATAAAATTTACGAAACCAATATATAAACCTTATGTGAGTTAACTATTCCATCAATGTGTCCACTGTGAGATGAGAGAAGCTCAATCTCCTAAAATAATAAGCGACATACAATGCAACCAATTATAGATTTGACCAACGAAACCAATATATAAACTTTACGAAACCAATATATAAACTTTACGAAACCAATATATAAACTTTACGAAACCAATATATAAAATTTACGAAACCAATATATAAACCTTATGTGAGTTAACTATTCCATCAATGTATCTGCTGTGAGATGAGAGAAGCTCAATCTCCTAAAATAATAAGCGACATACAATGCAACCAATTATAGATTTGACCAACGAAACCAATATATAAACTTTACGAAACCAATATATAAACTTTACGAAACCAATATATAAACTTTACGAAACCAATATATAAACTTTACGAAACCAATATATAAACTTTACGAAACCAATATATAAACTTTACGAAACCAATATATAAACTTTACGAAACCAATATATAAACCTTATGTGAGTTAACTATTCCATCAATGTATCTGCTGTGAGATGAGAGAAGCTCAATCTCCTAAAATAATAAGCGACATACAATGCAACCAATTATAGATTTGACCAACGAAACCAATATATAAACTTTACGAAACCAATATATAAACTTTACGAAACCAATATATAAACTTTACGAAACCAATATATAAAATTTACGAAACCAATATATAAACCTTATGTGAGTTAACTATTCCATCAATGTGTCCACTGTGAGATGAGAGAAGCTCAATCTCCTAAAATAATAAGCGACATACAATGCAACCAATTATAGATTTGACCAACGAAACCAATATATAAACTTTACGAAACCAATATATAAACTTTACGAAACCAATATATAAACTTTACGAAACCAATATATAAAATTTACGAAACCAATATATAAACCTTATGTGAGTTAACTATTCCATCAATGTGTCCACTGTGAGATGAGAGAAGCTCAATCTCCTAAAATAATAAGCGACATACAATGCAACCAATTATAGATTTGACCAACGAAACCAATATATAAACTTTACGAAACCAATATATAAACTTTACGAAACCAATATATAAACTTTACGAAACCAATATATAAAATTTACGAAACCAATATATAAACCTTATGTGAGTTAACTATTCCATCAATGTGTCCACTGTGAGATGAGAGAAGCTCAATCTCCTAAAATAATAAGCGACATACAATGCAACCAATTATAGATTTGACCAACGAAACCAATATATAAACTTTACGAAACCAATATATAAACTTTACGAAACCAATATATAAACTTTACGAAACCAATATATAAACTTTACGAAACCAATATATAAACCTTATGTGAGTTAACTATTCCATCAATGTGTCCACTGTGAGATGAGAGAAGCTCAATCTCCTAAAATAATAAGCGACATACAATGCAACCAATTATAGATTTGACCAACGAAACCAATATATAAACTTTACGAAACCAATATATAAACTTTACGAAACCAATATATAAACTTTACGAAACCAATATATAAACTTTACGAAACCAATATATAAACCTTATGTGAGTTAACTATTCCATCAATGTGTCCACTGTGAGATGAGAGAAGCTCAATCTCCTAAAATAATAAGCGACATACAATGCAACCAATTATAGATTTGACCAACGAAACCAATATATAAACTTTACGAAACCAATATATAAACTTTACGAAACCAATATATAAACTTTACGAAACCAATATATAAAATTTACGAAACCAATATATAAACCTTATGTGAGTTAACTATTCCATCAATGTGTCCACTGTGAGATGAGAGAAGCTCAATCTCCTAAAATAATAAGCGACATACAATGCAACCAATTATAGATTTGACCAACGAAACCAATATATAAACTTTACGAAACCAATATATAAACTTTACGAAACCAATATATAAACTTTACGAAACCAATATATAAACCTTATGTGAGTTAACAATTCCATCAATGTGTCTGCTGTGAGATGAGAGAAGCTCAATCTCCTAAAATAATAAGCGACATACAATGCAACCAATTATAGAGTTGACCAACGAAACCAATATATAAACTTTACGAAACCAATATATAAACTTTACGAAACCAATATATAAACTTTACGAAACCAATATATAAACTTTACGAAACCAATATATAAACTTTACGAAACCAATATATAAACCTTATGTGAGTTAACTATTCCATCAATGTATCTGCTGTGAGATGAGAGAAGCTCAATCTCCTAAAATAATAAGCGACATACAATGCAACCAATTATAGATTTGACCAACGAAACCAATATATAAACTTTACGAAACCAATATATAAACTTTACGAAACCAATATATAAACTTTACGAAACCAATATATAAACTTTACGAAACCAATATATAAACTTTACGAAACCAATATATAAACTTTACGAAACCAATATATAAACTTTACGAAACCAATATATAAACTTTACGAAACCAATATATAAACTTTACGAAACCAATATATAAACTTTACGAAACCAATATATAAACCTTATGTGAGTTAACTATTCCATCAATGTGTCTGCTGTGAGATGAGAGAAGCTCAATCTCCTAAAATAATAAGCGACATACAATGCAACCAATTATAGATTTGACCAACGAAACCAATATATAATCTTTACGAAACCAATATATAAACTTTACGAAACCAATATATAAACTTTACGAAACCAATATATAAACTTTACGAAACCAATATATAAACTTTACGAAACCAATATATAAACTTTACGAAACCAATATATAAACTTTACGAAACCAATATATAAACTTTACGAAACCAATATATAAACTTTACGAAACCAATATATAAACTTTACGAAACCAATATATAAACTTTACGAAACCAATATATAAACCTTATGTGAGTTAACTATTCCATCAATGTGTCTGCTGTGAGATGAGAGAAGCTCAATCTCCTAAAATAATAAGCGACATACAATGCAACCAATTATAGATTTGACCAACGAAACCAATATATAAACTTTACGAAACCAATATATAAACTTTACGAAACCAATATATAAACTTTACGAAAGCAATATATAAACCTTATGTGAGTTAACTACGAGTATTCCATCAATGTGTCTGCTGTGAGATGAGAGAAGCTCAATCTCCTAAAATAATAAGCGACATACAATGCAACCAATTATAGATTTGACCAACGAAACCAATATATAAACTTTACGAAACCAATATATAAACCTTATGTGAGTTAACTATTCCATCAATGTGTCTGCTGTGAGATGAAGAAGCTCAATCTCCTAAAATAATAAGCGACATACAATGCAACCAATTATAGATTTGACCAACGAAACCAATATATAAACTTTACGAAACCAATATATAAACTTTACGAAACCAATATATAAACTTTACGAAACCAATATATAAACTTTACGAAACCATTATATAAACTTTACGAAACCAATATATAAACTTTACGAAACCAATATATAAACCTTATGTGAGTTAACTATTCCATCAATGTATCTGCTGTGAGATGAGAGAAGCTCAATCTCCTAAAATAATAAGCGACATACAATGCAACCAATTATAGATTTGACCAACGAAACCAATATATAATCTTTACGAAACCAATATATAATCTTTACGAAACCAATATATAAACTTTACGAAACCAATATATAAACTTTACGAAACCAATATATAAACTTTACGAAACCAATATATAAACTTTACGAAACCAATATATAAACTTTACGAAACCAATATATAAACTTTACGAAACCAATATATAAACTTTACGAAACCAATATATAAACTTTACGAAACCAATATATAAACTTTACGAAACCAATATATAAACCTTATGTGAGTTAACTATTCCATCAATGTGTCTGCTGTGAGATGAGAGAAGCTCAATCTCCTAAAATAATAAGCGACATACAATGCAACCAATTATAGATTTGACCAACGAAACCAATATATAAACTTTACGAAACCAATATATAAACCTTATGTGAGTTAACTATTCCATCAATGTGTCTGCTGTGAGATGAGAGAAGCTCAATCTCCTAAAATAATAAGCGACATACAATGCAACCAATTATAGATTTGACCAACGAAACCGATATATAAACTTTACGAAACCAATATATAAACTTTACGAAACCAATATATAAACTTTACGAAACCAATATATAAACTTTACGAAACCAATATATAAACCTTATGTGAGTTAACTATTCCATCAATGTATCTGCTGTGAGATGAGAGAAGCTCAATCTCCTAAAATAATAAGCGACATACAATGCAACCAATTATAGATTTGACCAACGAAACCAATATATAAACTTTACGAAACCAATATATAAACTTTACGAAACCAATATATAAACTTTACGAAACCAATATATAAACTTTACGAAACCAATATATAAACCTTATGTGAGTTAACTATTCCATCAATGTGTCTGCTGTGAGATGAGAGAAGCTCAATCTCCTAAAATAATAAGCGACATACAATGCAACCAATTATAGATTTGACCAACGAAACCAATATATAAACTTTACGAAACCAATATATAAACTTTACGAAACCAATATATAAACTTTACGAAACCAATATATAAACTTTACGAAACCAATATATAAACCTTATGTGAGTTAACTATTCCATCAATGTGTCTGCTGTGAGATGAGAGAAGCTCAATCTCCTAAAATAATAAGCGACATACAATGCAACCAATTATAGATTTGACCAACGAAACCAATATATAAACCTTATGTGAGTTAACTATTCCATCAATGTGTCTGCTGTGAGATGAGAGAAGCTCAATCTCCTAAAATAATAAGCGACATACAATGCAACCAATTATAGATTTGACCAACGAAACCAATATATAAACTTTACGAAACCAATATATAAACTTTACGAAACCAATATATAAACTTTACGAAACCATTATATAAACTTTACGAAACCAATATATAAACTTTACGAAACCAATATATAAACTTTACGAAACCAATATATAAACCTTATGTGAGTTAACTATTCCATCAATGTATCTGCTGTGAGATGAGAGAAGCTCAATCTCCTAAAATAATAAGCGACATACAATGCAACCAATTATAGATTTGACCAACGAAACCAATATATAATCTTTACGAAACCAATATATAAACTTTACGAAACCAATATATAAACTTTACGAAACCAATATATAAACTTTACGAAACCAATATATAAACTTTACGAAACCAATATATAAACTTTACGAAACCAATATATAAACTTTACGAAACCAATATATAAACTTTACGAAACCAATATATAAAATTTACGAAACCAATATATAAACCTTATGTGAGTTAACTATTCCATCAATGTGTCCACTGTGAGATGAGAGAAGCTCAATCTCCTAAAATAATAAGCGACATACAATGCAACCAATTATAGATTTGACCAACGAAACCAATATATAAACTTTACGAAACCAATATATAAACTTTACGAAACCAATATATAAACTTTACGAAACCAATATATAAAATTTACGAAACCAATATATAAACCTTATGTGAGTTAACTATTCCATCAATGTGTCCACTGTGAGATGAGAGAAGCTCAATCTCCTAAAATAATAAGCGACATACAATGCAACCAATTATAGATTTGACCAACGAAACCAATATATAAACTTTACGAAACCAATATATAAACTTTACGAAACCAATATATAAACTTTACGAAACCAATATATAAAATTTACGAAACCAATATATAAACCTTATGTGAGTTAACTATTCCATCAATGTGTCCACTGTGAGATGAGAGAAGCTCAATCTCCTAAAATAATAAGCGACATACAATGCAACCAATTATAGATTTGACCAACGAAACCAATATATAAACTTTACGAAACCAATATATAAACTTTACGAAACCAATATATAAACTTTACGAAACCAATATATAAACTTTACGAAACCAATATATAAACCTTATGTGAGTTAACTATTCCATCAATGTGTCCACTGTGAGATGAGAGAAGCTCAATCTCCTAAAATAATAAGCGACATACAATGCAACCAATTATAGATTTGACCAACGAAACCAATATATAAACTTTACGAAACCAATATATAAACTTTACGAAACCAATATATAAACTTTACGAAACCAATATATAAACTTTACGAAACCAATATATAAACCTTATGTGAGTTAACTATTCCATCAATGTGTCCACTGTGAGATGAGAGAAGCTCAATCTCCTAAAATAATAAGCGACATACAATGCAACCAATTATAGATTTGACCAACGAAACCAATATATAAACTTTACGAAACCAATATATAAACTTTACGAAACCAATATATAAACTTTACGAAACCAATATATAAAATTTACGAAACCAATATATAAACCTTATGTGAGTTAACTATTCCATCAATGTGTCCACTGTGAGATGAGAGAAGCTCAATCTCCTAAAATAATAAGCGACATACAATGCAACCAATTATAGATTTGACCAACGAAACCAATATATAAACTTTACGAAACCAATATATAAACTTTACGAAACCAATATATAAACTTTACGAAACCAATATATAAACCTTATGTGAGTTAACAATTCCATCAATGTGTCTGCTGTGAGATGAGAGAAGCTCAATCTCCTAAAATAATAAGCGACATACAATGCAACCAATTATAGAGTTGACCAACGAAACCAATATATAAACTTTACGAAAGCAATATATAAACTTTACGAAACCAATATATAAACTTTACGAAACCAATATATAAACTTTACGAAACCAATATATAAACTTTACGAAACCAATATATAAACCTTATGTGAGTTAACTATTCCATCAATGTATCTGCTGTGAGATGAGAGAAGCTCAATCTCCTAAAATAATAAGCGACATACAATGCAACCAATTATAGATTTGACCAACGAAACCAATATATAAACTTTACGAAACCAATATATAAACTTTACGAAACCAATATATAAACTTTACGAAACCAATATATAAACTTTACGAAACCAATATATAAACTTTACGAAACCAATATATAAACTTTACGAAACCAATATATAAACTTTACGAAACCAATATATAAACTTTACGAAACCAATATATAAACTTTACGAAACCAATATATAAACTTTACGAAACCAATATATAAACTTTACGAAACCAATATATAAACCTTATGTGAGTTAACTATTCCATCAATGTGTCTGCTGTGAGATGAGAGAAGCTCAATCTCCTAAAATAATAAGCGACATACAATGCAACCAATTATAGATTTGACCAACGAAACCAATATATAATCTTTACGAAACCAATATATAAACTTTACGAAACCAATATATAAACTTTACGAAACCAATATATAAACTTTACGAAACCAATATATAAACTTTACGAAACCAATATATAAACTTTACGAAACCAATATATAAACTTTACGAAACCAATATATAAACTTTACGAAACCAATATATAAACTTTACGAAACCAATATATAAACTTTACGAAACCAATATATAAACCTTATGTGAGTTAACTATTCCATCAATGTGTCTGCTGTGAGATGAGAGAAGCTCAATCTCCTAAAATAATAAGCGACATACAATGCAACCAATTATAGATTTGACCAACGAAACCAATATATAAACTTTACGAAACCAATATATAAACTTTACGAAACCAATATATAAACTTTACGAAAGCAATATATAAACCTTATGTGAGTTAACTACGAGTATTCCATCAATGTGTCTGCTGTGAGATGAGAAAAGCTCAATCTCCTAAAATAATAAGCGACATACAATGCAACCAATTATAGATTTGACCAACGAAACCAATATATAAACTTTACGAAACCAATATATAAACCTTATGTGAGTTAACTATTCCATCAATGTGTCTGCTGTGAGATGAAGAAGCTCAATCTCCTAAAATAATAAGCGACATACAATGCAACCAATTATAGATTTGACCAACGAAACCAATATATAAACTTTACGAAACCAATATATAAACTTTACGAAACCAATATATAAACTTTACGAAACCAATATATAAACTTTACGAAACCATTATATAAACTTTACGAAACCAATATATAAACTTTACGAAACCAATATATAAACCTTATGTGAGTTAACTATTCCATCAATGTATCTGCTGTGAGATGAGAGAAGCTCAATCTCCTAAAATAATAAGCGACATACAATGCAACCAATTATAGATTTGACCAACGAAACCAATATATAATCTTTACGAAACCAATATATAATCTTTACGAAACCAATATATAAACTTTACGAAACCAATATATAAACTTTACGAAACCAATATATAAACTTTACGAAACCAATATATAAACTTTACGAAACCAATATATAAACTTTACGAAACCAATATATAAACTTTACGAAACCAATATATAAACTTTACGAAACCAATATATAAACTTTACGAAACCAATATATAAACTTTACGAAACCAATATATAAACCTTATGTGAGTTAACTATTCCATCAATGTGTCTGCTGTGAGATGAGAGAAGCTCAATCTCCTAAAATAATAAGCGACATACAATGCAACCAATTATAGATTTGACCAACGAAACCAATATATAAACTTTACGAAACCAATATATAAACCTTATGTGAGTTAACTATTCCATCAATGTGTCTGCTGTGAGATGAGAGAAGCTCAATCTCCTAAAATAATAAGCGACATACAATGCAACCAATTATAGATTTGACCAACGAAACCAATATATAAACTTTACGAAACCAATATATAAACTTTACGAAACCAATATATAAACTTTACGAAACCAATATATAAACTTTACGAAACCAATATATAAACTTTACGAAACCAATATATAAACCTTATGTGAGTTAACTATTCCATCAATGTATCTGCTGTGAGATGAGAGAAGCTCAATCTCCTAAAATAATAAGCGACATACAATGCAACCAATTATAGATTTGACCAACGAAACCAATATATAAACTTTACGAAACCAATATATAAACTTTACGAAACCAATATATAAACTTTACGAAACCAATATATAAACCTTATGTGAGTTAACTATTCCATCAATGTGTCTGCTGTGAGATGAGAGAAGCTCAATCTCCTAAAATAATAAGCGACATACAATGCAACCAATTATAGATTTGACCAACGAAACCAATATATAAACTTTACGAAACCAATATATAAACTTTACGAAACCAATATATAAACTTTACGAAACCAATATATAAACCTTATGTGAGTTAACTATTCCATCAATGTGTCTGCTGTGAGATGAGAGAAGCTCAATCTCCTAAAATAATAAGCGACATACAATGCAACCAATTATAGATTTGACCAACGAAACCAATATATAAACCTTATGTGAGTTAACTATTCCATCAATGTGTCTGCTGTGAGATGAGAGAAGCTCAATCTCCTAAAATAATAAGCGACATACAATGCAACCAATTATAGATTTGACCAACGAAACCAATATATAAACTTTACGAAACCAATATATAAACTTTACGAAACCAATATATAAACTTTACGAAACCATTATATAAACTTTACGAAACCAATATATAAACTTTACGAAACCAATATATAAACTTTACGAAACCAATATATAAACCTTATGTGAGTTAACTATTCCATCAATGTATCTGCTGTGAGATGAGAGAAGCTCAATCTCCTAAAATAATAAGCGACATACAATGCAACCAATTATAGATTTGACCAACGAAACCAATATATAATCTTTACGAAACCAATATATAAACTTTACGAAACCAATATATAAACTTTACGAAACCAATATATAAACTTTACGAAACCAATATATAAACTTTACGAAACCAATATATAAACTTTACGAAACCAATATATAAACTTTACGAAACCAATATATAAACTTTACGAAACCAATATATAAACCTTATGTGAGTTAACTATTCCATCAATGTGTCTGCTGTGAGATGAGAGAAGCTCAATCTCCTAAAATAATAAGCGACATACAATGCAACCAATTATAGATTTGACCAACGAAACCAATATATAAACTTTACGAAACCAATATATAAACCTTATGTGAGTTAACTATTCCATCAATGTGTCTGCTGTGAGATGAGAGAAGCTCAATCTCCTAAAATAATAAGCGACATACAATGCAACCAATTATAGATTTGACCAACGAAACCAATATATAAACTTTACGAAACCAATATATAAACTTTACGAAACCAATATATAAACTTTACGAAACCATTATATAAACTTTACGAAACCAATATATAAACTTTACGAAACCAATATATAAACTTTACGAAACCAATATATAAACCTTATGTGAGTTAACTATTCCATCAATGTATCTGCTGTGAGATGAGAGAAGCTCAATCTCCTAAAATAATAAGCGACATACAATGCAACCAATTATAGATTTGACCAACGAAACCAATATATAATCTTTACGAAACCAATATATAAACTTTACGAAACCAATATATAAACTTTACGAAACCAATATATAAACTTTACGAAACCAATATATAAACTTTACGAAACCAATATATAAACTTTACGAAACCAATATATAAACTTTACGAAACCAATATTTAAACTTTACGAAACCAATATATAAACCTTATGTGAGTTAACTATTCCATCAATGTGTCTGCTGTGAGATGAGAGAAGCTCAATCTCCTAAAATAATAAGCGACATACAATGCAACCAATTATAGATTTGACCAACGAAACCAATATATAAACTTTACGAAACCAATATATAAACCTTATGTGAGTTAACTATTCCATCAATGTGTCTGCTGTGAGATGAGAGAAGCTCAATCTCCTAAAATAATAAGCGACATACAATGCAACCAATTATAGATTTGACCAACGAAACCAATATATAAACTTTACGAAACCAATATATAAACTTTACGAAACCAATATATAAACTTTACGAAACCAATATATAAACTTTACGAAACCAATATATAAACCTTATGTGAGTTAACTATTCCATCAATGTATCTGCTGTGAGATGAGAGAAGCTCAATCTCCTAAAATAATAAGCGACATACAATGCAACCAATTATAGATTTGACCAACGAAACCAATATATAAACTTTACGAAACCAATATATAAACTTTACGAAACCAATATATAAACTTTACGAAACCAATATATAAACCTTATGTGAGTTAACTATTCCATCAATGTGTCTGCTGTGAGATGAGAGAAGCTCAATCTCCTAAAATAATAAGCGACATACAATGCAACCAATTATAGATTTGACCAACGAAACCAATATATAAACCTTATGTGAGTTAACTATTCCATCAATGTATCTGCTGTGAGATGAGAGCTCAATCTCCTAAAATAATAAGCGACATACAATGCAACCAATTATAGATTTGACCAACGAAACCAATATATAAACTTTACGAAACCAATATATAAACTTTACGAAACCAATATATAAACTTTACGAAACCAATATATAAACTTTACGAAACCAATATATAAACCTTACGAAACCAATATATAAACCTTACGAAACCAATATATAAACCTTACGAAACCAATATATAAACTTTACGAAACCAATATATAAACCTTATGTGAGTTAACTATTCCATCAATGTGTCTGCTGTGAGATGAGAGAAGCTCAATCTCCTAAAATAATAAGCGACATACAATGCAACCAATTATAGATTTGACCAACGAAACCAATATATAAACTTTACGAAACCAATATATAAACTTTACGAAACCAATATATAAACTTTACGAAACCAATATATAAACTTTACGAAACCAATATATAAACCTTATGTGAGTTAACTATTCCATCAATGTATCTGCTGTGAGATGAGAGAAGCTCAATCTCCTAAAATAATAAGCGACATACAATGCAACCAATTATAGATTTGACCAACGAAACCAATATATAAACTTTACGAAACCAATATATAAACTTTACGAAACCAATATATAAACTTTACGAAACCAATATATAAACCTTATGTGAGTTAACTATTCCATCAATGTGTCTGCTGTGAGATGAGAGAAGCTCAATCTCCTAAAATAATAAGCGACATACAATGCAACCAATTATAGATTTGACCAACGAAACCAATATATAAACTTTACGAAACCAATATATAAACCTTATGTGAGTTAACTATTCCATCAATGTGTCTGCTGTGAGATGAGAGAAGCTCAATCTCCTAAAATAATAAGCGACATACAATGCAACCAATTATAGATTTGACCAACGAAACCAATATATAAACTTTACGAAACCAATATATAAACTTTACGAAACCAATATATAAACTTTACGAAACCAATATATAAACCTTATGTGAGTTAACTATTCCATCAATGTATCTGCTGTGAGATGAGAGAAGCTCAATCTCCTAAAATAATAAGCGACATACAATGCAACCAATTATAGATTTGACCAACGAAACCAATATATAAACTTTACGAAACCAATATATAAACTTTACGAAACCAATATATAAACTTTACGAAACCAATATATAAACTTTACGAAACCAATATATAAACCTTATGTGAGTTAACTATTCCATCAATGTGTCTGCTGTGAGATGAGAGAAGCTCAATCTCCTAAAATAATAAGCGACATACAATGCAACCAATTATAGATTTGACCAATGAAACCAATATATAAACTTTACGAAACCAATATATAAACCTTATGTGAGTTAACTATTCCATCAATGTGTCTGCAGTGAGATGAGAGAAGCTCAATCTCCTAAAATAATAAGCGACATACAATGCAACCAATTATAGATTTGACCAACGAAACCAACATATATACTTTACGAAACCAATATATAAACTTTACGAAACCAATATATAAACTTTACGAAACCAATATATAAACTTTACGAAACCAATATATAAACTTTACGAAACCAATATATAAACCTTACGAAACCAATATATAAACCTTACGAAACCAATATATAAACTTTACGAAACCAATATATAAACCTTATGTGAGTTAACTATTCCATCAATGTATCTGCTGTGAGATGAGAGAAGCTCAATCTCCTAAAATAATAAGCGACATACAATGCAACCAATTATAGATTTGACCAACGAAACCAATATATAAACTTTACGAAACCAATATATAAACTTTACGAAACCAATATATAAACTTTACGAAACCAATATATAAACCTTACGAAACCAATATATAAACCTTACGAAACCAATATATAAACTTTACGAAACCAATATATAAACCTTATGTGAGTTAACTATTGCATCAATGTGTCTGCTGTGAGATGAGAGAAGCTCAATCTTCTAAAATAATAAGCGACATACAATGCAACAAATTATAGATTTGACCAACGAAACCAATATATAAACTTTACGAAACCAATATATAAACTTTACGAAACCAATATATAAACCTTATGTGAGTTAACTATTCCATCAATGTATCTGCTGTGAGATGAGAGAAGCTCAATCTCCTAAAATAATAAGCGACATACAATGCAACCAATTATAGATTTGACCAATGCAACCAATTATAGATTTGACCAACGAAACCAATATATAAACCTTACGAAACCAATATATAAACCTTATGTGAGTTAACTATTCCATCAATGTATCTGCTGTGAGATGAGAGAAGCTCAATCTCCTAAAATAATAAGCGACATACAACCCAACAAGATCAAGATTTGTCCAATGAAAACAATAAATAAATCTTTAGGGAAATAACTATTCCATCAATGTGTCTGCTGGTAAAATCACAAAAACCTAAAGTCACCCGTCTGTTGAGCTAGTAAATTAGTGAATTAGCGGGGTAGAGTAGTGACTCTCTTACCAAACACTGACCAACCAAGTGAAGCATTCGCTATGGTGTGCCATGCCACCTTTTCGAATGCCTGTGTCCCATCTTTTCACTCAATGCACCACTACCACGTCCCCGGAGGTACACTGGGTCCAGAGTCCCGTCCCGGCCACGCGGCAGTCGCTGACTGTAAGGCTTGTTGCCACCTTACAGCGGCACATTGTTTCAGGGTGGCGGGATTGCCTGTGCTGCCCAGTAAGAGCATGCTCGTGAAACACCGGGGTTAAGCCGAGTGCCAGTCGTTACAGTACTCATACGCTGGTACAGCTGCAGGGTCCCAGCTCCTGTTAGAGCCATCGCCACTTGAGTCGGTTCAGTGATGGTTGGATGCCGATATAGCCCTTACATAGGTTCACGGTCCGCAGTGTCTTTTCACCCTTTTCAGAGGGATATGGTTGGGTATACCTCTTCAAGGGTGGTGGAGCGAGAATCCACAAGAGAGTCATACTTACTCCCGCCAATAGACAAATCATAATAAATAAATATTCTACCACAAATCAATAAGTATTCCATCTATGTGTCTGCTGTGAGATGAGAGAAGCTCAATCTCCTAAAATAATAAGCGACATACAATGCAACCAATTATAGATTTGACCAACGAAACCAATATATAAACTTTACGAAACCAATATATAAACTTTACGAAACCAATATATAAACCTTATGTGAGTTAACTATTCCATCAATGTATCTGCTGTGAGATGAGAGAAGCTCAATCTCCTAAAATAATAAGCGACATACAATGCAACCAATTATAGATTTGACCAACGAAACCAATATATAAACTTTACGAAACCAATATATAAACTTTACGAAACAAATATATAAACTTTACGAAAGCAATATATAAACCTTATGTGAGTTAACTATTCCATCAATGTGTCTGCTGTGAGATGAGAGAAGCTCAATCTCCTAAAATAATAAGCGACATACAATGCAACCAATTATAGATTTGACCAACGAAACCAATATATAAACTTTACGAAACCAATATATAAACCTTATGTGAGTTAACTATTCCATCAATGTGTCTGCTGTGAGATGAGAGAAGCTCAATCTCCTAAAATAATAAGCGACATACAATGCAACCAATTATAGATTTGACCAACGAAACCAATATATAAACTTTACGAAACCAATATATAAACTTTACGAAACCAATATATAAACTTTACGAAACCAATATATAAACCTTGTGTGAGTTAACTATTCCATCAATGTGTCTGCTGTGAGATGAGAGAAGCTCAATCTCCTAAAATAATAAGCGACATACAATGCAACCAATTATAGATTTGACCAACGAAACCAATATATAAACTTTACGAAACCAATATATAAACTTTACGAAACCAATATATAAACTTTACGAAACCAATATATAAACCTTATGTGAGTTAACTATTCCATCAATGTGTCTGCTGTGAGATGAGAGAAGCTCAATCTCCTAAAATAATAAGCGACATACAATGCAACCAATTATAGATTTGACCAACGAAACCAATATATAAACTTTACGAAACCAATATATAAACTTTACGAAACCAATATATAAACTTTACGAAACCAATATATAAACTTTACGAAACCAATATATAAACCTTATGTGAGTTAACTATTCCATCAATGTATCTGCTGTGAGATGAGAGAAGCTCAATCTCCTAAAATAATAAGCGACATACAATGCAACCAATTATAGATTTGACCAACGAAACCAATATATAAACTTTACGAAACCAATATATAAACCTTATGTGAGTTAACTATTCCATCAATGTGTCTGCTGTGAGATGAGAGAAGCTCAATCTCCTAAAATAATAAGCGACATACAATGCAACCAATTATAGATTTGACCAACGAAACCAATATATAAACTTTACGAAACCAATATATAAACTTTACGAAACCAATATATAAACCTTATGTGAGTTAACTATTCCATCAATGTGTCTGCTGTGAGATGAGAGAAGCTCAATCTCCTAAAATAATAAGCGACATACAATGCAACCAATTATATATTTGACCAACGAAACCAATATATAAACTTTACGAAACCAATATATAAACCTTATGTGAGTTAACTATTCCATCAATGTGTCTGCTGTGAGATGAGAGAACCTCAATCTCCTAAAATAATAAGCGACATACAATGCAACCAATTATAGATTTGACCAACGAAACCAATATATAAACTTTACGAAACCAATATATAAACTTTACGAAACCAATATATAAACTTTACGAAACCAATATATAAACTTTACGAAACCAATATATAAACCTTATGTGAGTTAACTATTCCATCAATGTATCTGCTGTGAGATGAGAGAAGCTCAATCTCCTAAAATAATAAGCGACATACAATGCAACCAATTATAGATTTGACCAACGAAACCAATATATAAACTTTACGAAACCAATATATAAACTTTACGAAACCAATATATAAACTTTACGAAACCAATATATAAACTTTACGAAACCAATATATAAACCTTATGTGAGTTAACTATTCCATCAATGTGTCTGCTGTGAGATGAGAGAAGCTCAATCTCCTAAAATAATAAGCGACATACAATGCAACCAATTATAGATTTGACCAACGAAACCAATATATAAACTTTACGAAACCAATATATAAACTTTACGAAACCAATATATAAACTTTACGAAACCAATATATAAACCTTATGTGAGTTAACTATTCCATCAATGTGTCTGCTGTGAGATGAGAGAAGCTCAATCTCCTAAAATAATAAGCGACATACAATGCAACCAATTATAGATTTGACCAACGAAACCAATATATAAACTTTACGAAACCAATATATAAACTTTACGAAACCAATATATAAACCTTATGTGAGTTAACTATTCCATCAATGGGTCTGCTGTGAGATGAGAGAAGCTCAATCTCCTAAAATAATAAGCGACATACAATGCAACCAATTATAGATTTGACCAACGAAACCAATATATAAACTTTACGAAACCAATATATAAACCTTATGTGAGTTAACTATTCCATCAATGTGTCTGCTGTGAGATGAGAGAAGCTCAATCTCCTAAAATAATAAGCGACATACAATGCAACCAATTATAGATTTGACCAACGAAACCAATATATAAACTTTACGAAACCAATATATAAACTTTACGAAACCAATATATAAACTTTACGAAACCAATATATAAACTTTACGAAACCAATATATAAACCTTATGTGAGTTAACTATTCCATCAATGTGTCTGCTGTGAGATGAGAGAAGCTCAATCTCCTAAAATAATAAGCGACATACAATGCAACCAATTATAGATTTGACCAACGAAACCAATATATAAACTTTACGAAACCAATATATAAACTTTACGAAACCAATATATAAACCTTATGTGAGTTAACTATTCCATCAATGGGTCTGCTGTGAGATGAGAGAAGCTCAATCTCCTAAAATAATAAGCGACATACAATGCAACCAATTATAGATTTGACCAACGAAACCAATATATAAACTTTACGAAACCAATATATAAACTTTACGAAACCAATATATAAACCTTATGTGAGTTAACTATTCCATCAATGTATCTGCTGTGAGATGAGAGAAGCTCAATCTCCTAAAATAATAAGCGACATACAATGCAACCAATTATAGATTTGACCAACGAAACCAATATATAAACTTTACGAAACCAATATATAAACCTTATGTGAGTTAACTATTCCATCAATGTGTCTGCTGTGAGATGAGAGAAGCTCAATCTCCTAAAATAATAAGCGACATACAATGCAACCAATTATTGATTTGACCAACGAAACCAATATATAAACTTTACGAAACCAATATATAAACTTTACGAAACCAATATATAAACCTTATGTGAGTTAACTATTCCATCAATGTGTCTGCTGTGAGATGAGAGAAGCTCAATCTCCTAAAATAATAAGCGACATACAATGCAACCAATTATATATTTGACCAACGAAACCAATATATAAACTTTACGAAACCAATATATAAACCTTATGTGAGTTAACTATTCCATCAATGTGTCTGCTGTGAGATGAGAGAACCTCAATCTCCTAAAATAATAAGCGACATACAATGCAACCAATTATAGATTTGACCAACGAAACCAATATATAAACTTTACGAAACCAATATATAAACTTTACGAAACCAATATATAAACTTTACGAAACCAATATATAAACTTTACGAAACCAATATATAAACCTTATGTGAGTTAACTATTCCATCAATGTATCTGCTGTGAGATGAGAGAAGCTCAATCTCCTAAAATAATAAGCGACATACAATGCAACCAATTATAGATTTGACCAACGAAACCAATATATAAACTTTACGAAACCAATATATAAACTTTACGAAACCAATATATAAACTTTACGAAACCAATATATAAACTTTACGAAACCAATATATAAACCTTATGTGAGTTAACTATTCCATCAATGTGTCTGCTGTGAGATGAGAGAAGCTCAATCTCCTAAAATAATAAGCGACATACAATGCAACCAATTATAGATTTGACCAACGAAACCAATATATAAACTTTACGAAACCAATATATAAACTTTACGAAACCAATATATAAACTTTACGAAACCAATATATAAACTTTACGAAACCAATATATAAACCTTATGTGAGTTAACTATTCCATCAATGTGTCTGCTGTGAGATGAGAGAAGCTCAATCTCCTAAAATAATAAGCGACATACAATGCAACCAATTATAGATTTGACCAACGAAACCAATATATAAACTTTACGAAACCAATATATAAACTTTACGAAACCAATATATAAACCTTATGTGAGTTAACTATTCCATCAATGGGTCTGCTGTGAGATGAGAGAAGCTCAATCTCCTAAAATAATAAGCGACATACAATGCAACCAATTATAGATTTGACCAACGAAACCAATATATAAACTTTACGAAACCAATATATAAACCTTATGTGAGTTAACTATTCCATCAATGTGTCTGCTGTGAGATGAGAGAAGCTCAATCTCCTAAAATAATAAGCGACATACAATGCAACCAATTATAGATTTGACCAACGAAACCAATATATAAACTTTACGAAACCAATATATAAACTTTACGAAACCAATATATAAACTTTACGAAACCAATATATAAACTTTACGAAACCAATATATAAACTTTACGAAACCAATATATAAACTATACGAAACCAATATATAAACTTTACGAAACCAATATATAAACCTTATGTGAGTTAACTATTCCATCAATGTGTCTGCTGTGAGATGAGAGAAGCTCAATCTCCTAAAATAATAAGCGACATACAATGCAACCAATTATAGATTTGACCAACGAAACCAATATATAAACTTTACGAAACCAATATATAAACTTTACGAAACCAATATATAAACTTTACGAAACCAATATATAAACTTTACGAAACCAATATATAAACTTTACGAAACCAATATATAAACTTTACGAAACCAATATATAAACTTTACGAAACCAATATATAAACCTTATGTGAGTTAACTATTCCATCAATGTATCTGCTGTGAGATGAGAGAAGCTCAATCTCCTAAAATAATAAGCGACATACAATGCAACCAATTATAGATTTGACCAACGAAACCAATATATAAACTTTACGAAACCAATATATAAACTTTACGAAACCAATATATAAACCTTATGTGAGTTAACTATTCCATCAATGTGTCTGCTGTGAGATGAGAGAAGCTCAATCTCCTAAAATAATAAGCGACATACAATGCAACCAATTATAGATTTGACCAACGAAACCAATATATAAACCTTATGTGAGTTAACTATTCCATCAATGTATCTGCTGTGAGATGAGAGAAGCTCAATCTCCTAAAATAATAAGCGACATACAATGCAACCAATTATAGATTTGACCAACGAAACCAATATATAAACTTTACGAAACCAATATATAAACTTTACGAAACCAATATATAAACTTTACGAAACCAATATATAAACCTTACGAAACCAATATATAAACCTTACGAAACCAATATATAAACTTTACGAAACCAATATATAAACCTTATGTGAGTTAACTATTCCATCAATGTGTCTGCTGTGAGATGAGAGAAGCTCAATCTCCTAAAATAATAAGCGACATACAATGCAACCAATTATAGATTTGACCAACGAAACCAATATATAAACTTTACGAAACCAATATATAAACTTTACGAAACCAATATATAAACCTTATGTGAGTTAACTATTCCATCAATGTATCTGCTGTGAGATGAGAGAAGCTCAATCTCCTAAAATAATAAGCGACATACAATGCAACCAATTATAGATTTGACCAATGCAACCAATTATAGATTTGACCAACGAAACCAATATATAAACCTTACGAAACCAATATATAAACCTTATGTGAGTTAACTATTCCATCAATGTATCTGCTGTGAGATGAGAGAAGCTCAATCTCCTAAAATAATAAGCGACATACAACCCAACAAGATCAAGATTTGTCCAATGAAAACAATAAATAAATCTTTAGGGAAATAACTATTCCATCAATGTGTCTGCTGGTAAAATCACAAAAACCTAAAGTCACCCGTCTGTTGAGCTAGTAAATTAGTGAATTAGCGGGGTAGAGTAGTGACTCTCTTACCAAACACTGACCAACCAAGTGAAGCATTCGCTATGGTGTGCCATGCCACCTTTTCGAATGCCTGTGTCCCATCTTTTCACTCAATGCACCACTACCACGTCCCCGGAGGTACACTGGGTCCAGAGTCCCGTCCCGGCCACGCGGCAGTCGCTGACTGTAAGGCTTGTTGCCACCTTACAGCGGCACATTGTTTCAGGGTGGCGGGATTGCCTGTGCTGCCCAGTAAGAGCATGCTCGTGAAACACCGGGGTTAAGCCGAGTGCCAGTCGTTACAGTACTCATACGCTGGTACAGCTGCAGGGTCCCAGCTCCTGTTAGAGCCATCGCCACTTGAGTCGGTTCAGTGATGGTTGGATGCCGATATAGCCCTTACATAGGTTCACGGTCCGCAGTGTCTTTTCACCCTTTTCAGAGGGATATGGTTGGGTATACCTCTTCAAGGGTGGTGGAGCGAGAATCCACAAGAGAGTCATACTTACTCCCGCCAATAGACAAATCATAATAAATAAATATTCTACCACAAATCAATAAGTATTCCATCTATGTGTCTGCTGTGAGATGAGAGAAGCTCAATCTCCTAAAATAATAAGCGACATACAATGCAACCAATTATAGATTTGACCAACGAAACCAATATATAAACTTTACGAAACCAATATATAAACTTTACGAAACCAATATATAAACTTTACGAAACCAATATATAAACTTTACGAAACCAATATATAAACCTTATGTGAGTTAACTATTCCATCAATGTATCTGCTGTGAGATGAGAGAAGCTCAATCTCCTAAAATAATAAGCGACATACAATGCAACCAATTATAGATTTGACCAACGAAACCAATATATAAACTTTACGAAACCAATATATAAACTTTACGAAACAAATATATAAACTTTACGAAAGCAATATATAAACCTTATGTGAGTTAACTATTCCATCAATGTGTCTGCTGTGAGATGAGAGAAGCTCAATCTCCTAAAATAATAAGCGACATACAATGCAACCAATTATAGATTTGACCAACGAAACCAATATATAAACTTTACGAAACCAATATATAAACTTTACGAAACCAATATATAAACTTTACGAAACCAATATATAAACCTTATGTGAGTTAACTATTCCATCAATGTATCTGCTGTGAGATGAGAGAAGCTCAATCTCCTAAAATAATAAGCGACATACAATGCAACCAATTATAGATTTGACCAACGAAACCAATATATAAACTTTACGAAACCAATATATAAACTTTACGAAACCAATACATAAACTTTACGAAACCAATATATAAACTTTACGAAACCAATATATAAACTATACGAAACCAATATATAAACTTTACGAAACCAATATATAAACCTTATGTGAGTTAACTATTCCATCAATGTGTCTGCTGTGAGATGAGAGAAGCTCAATCTCCTAAAATAATAAGCGACATACAATGCAACCAATTATAGATTTGACCAACGAAACCAATATATAAACTTTACGAAACCAATATATAAACTTTACGAAACCAATATATAAACTTTACGAAACCAATATATAAACTTTACGAAACCAATATATAAACTTTACGAAACCAATATATAAACTTTACGAAACCAATATATAAACTTTACGAAACCAATATATAAACCTTATGTGAGTTAACTATTCCATCAATGTGTCTGCTGTGAGATGAGAGAAGCTCAATCTCCTAAAATAATAAGCGACATACAATGCAACCAATTATAGATTTGACCAACGAAACCAATATATAAACTTTACGAAACCAATATATAAACCTTATGTGAGTTAACTATTCCATCAATGGGTCTGCTGTGAGATGAGAGAAGCTCAATCTCCTAAAATAATAAGCGACATACAATGCAACCAATTATAGATTTGACCAACGAAACCAATATATAAACTTTACGAAACCAATATATAAACTTTACGAAACCAATATATAAACTTTACGAAACCAATATATAAACTTTACGAAACCAATATATAAACTTTACGAAACCAATATATAAACTTTACGAAACCAATATATAAACCTTATGTGAGTTAACTATTCCATCAATGTGTCTGCTGTGAGATGAGAGAAGCTCAATCTCCTAAAATAATAAGCGACATACAATGCAACCAATTATAGATTTGACCAACGAAACCAATATATAAACTTTACGAAACCAATATATAAACCTTATGTGAGTTAACTATTCCATCAATGTGTCTGCAGTGAGATGAGAGAAGCTCAATCTCCTAAAATAATAAGCGACATACAATGCAACCAATTATAGATTTGACCAACGAAACCAACATATATACTTTACGAAACCAATATATAAACTTTACGAAACCAATATATAAACTTTACGAAACCAATATATAAACTTTACGAAACCAATATATAATCCTTATGTGAGTTAACTATTCTATCAATGTATCTGCTGTGAGATGAGAGAAGCTCAATCTCCTAAAATAATAAGCGACATACAATGCAACCAATTATAGATTTGACCAACGAAACCAATATATAAACTTTACGAAACCAATATATAAACTTTACGAAACCAATATATAAACTTTACGAAACCAATATATAAACTTTACGAAACCAATATATAAACTTTACGAAACCAATATATAAACTTTACGAAACCAATATATAAACTTTACGAAACCAATATATAAACTTTACGAAACCAATATATAAACTTTACGAAACCAATATATAAACTTTACGAAACCAATATATAAACCTTATGTGAGTTAACTATTCCATCAATGTATCTGCTGTGAGATGAGAGAAGCTCAATCTCCTAAAATAATAAGCGACATACAATGCAACCAATTATAGATTTGACCAACGAAACCAATATATAAACTTTACGAAACCAATATATAAACTTTACGAAACCAATATATAAACTTTACGAAACCAATATATAAACCTTACGTGAGTTAACTATTCCATCAATGTGTCTGCTGTGAGATGAGAGAAGCTCAATCTCCTAAAATAATAAGCGACATACAATGCAACCAATTATAGATTTGACCAACGAAACCAATATATAAACCTTATGTGAGTTAACTATTCCATCAATGTATCTGCTGTGAGATGAGAGCTCAATCTCCTAAAATAATAAGCGACATACAATGCAACCAATTATAGATTTGACCAACGAAACCAATATATAAACTTTACGAAACCAATATATAAACTTTACGAAACCAATATATAAACTTTACGAAACCAATATATAAACTTTACGAAACCAATATATAAACTTTACGAAACCAATATATAAACCTTACGAAACCAATATATAAACCTTACGAAACCAATATATAAACTTTACGAAACCAATATATAAACCTTATGTGAGTTAACTATTCCATCAATGTGTCTGCTGTGAGATGAGAGAAGCTCAATCTCCTAAAATAATAAGCGACATACAATGCAACCAATTATAGATTTGACCAACGAAACCAATATATAAACCTTATGTGAGTTAACTATTCCATCAATGTATCTGCTGTGAGATGAGAGAAGCTCAATCTCCTAAAATAATAAGCGACATACAATGCAACCAATTATAGATTTGACCAACGAAACCAATATATAAACTTTACGAAACCAATATATAAACTTTACGAAACCAATATATAAACCTTATGTGAGTTAACTATTCCATCAATGTATCTGCTGTGAGATGAGAGAAGCTCAATCTCCTAAAATAATAAGCGACATACAATGCAACCAATTATAGATTTGACCAATGCAACCAATTATAGATTTGACCAACGAAACCAATATATAAACCTTACGAAACCAATATATAAACCTTATGTGAGTTAACTATTCCATCAATGTATCTGCTGTGAGATGAGAGAAGCTCAATCTCCTAAAATAATAAGCGACATACAACCCAACAAGATCAAGATTTGTCCAATGAAAACAATAAATAAATCTTTAGGGAAATAACTATTCCATCAATGTGTCTGCTGGTAAAATCACAAAAACCTAAAGTCACCCGTCTGTTGAGCTAGTAAATTAGTGAATTAGCGGGGTAGAGTAGTGACTCTCTTACCAAACACTGACCAACCAAGTGAAGCATTCGCTATGGTGTGCCATGCCACCTTTTCGAATGCCTGTGTCCCATCTTTTCACTCAATGCACCACTACCACGTCCCCGGAGGTACACTGGGTCCAGAGTCCCGTCCCGGCCACGCGGCAGTCGCTGACTGTAAGGCTTGTTGCCACCTTACAGCGGCACATTGTTTCAGGGTGGCGGGATTGCCTGTGCTGCCCAGTAAGAGCATGCTCGTGAAACACCGGGGTTAAGCCGAGTGCCAGTCGTTACAGTACTCATACGCTGGTACAGCTGCAGGGTCCCAGCTCCTGTTAGAGCCATCGCCACTTGAGTCGGTTCAGTGATGGTTGGATGCCGATATAGCCCTTACATAGGTTCACGGTCCGCAGTGTCTTTTCACCCTTTTCAGAGGGATATGGTTGGGTATACCTCTTCAAGGGTGGTGGAGCGAGAATCCACAAGAGAGTCATACTTACTCCCGCCAATAGACAAATCATAATAAATAAATATTCTACCACAAATCAATAAGTATTCCATCTATGTGTCTGCTGTGAGATGAGAGAAGCTCAATCTCCTAAAATAATAAGCGACATACAATGCAACCAATTATAGATTTGACCAACGAAACCAATATATAAACTTTACGAAACCAATATATAAACTTTACGAAACCAATATATAAACTTTACGAAACCAATATATAAACTTTACGAAACCAATATATAAACTTTACGAAACCAATATATAAACTTTACGAAACCAATATATAAACTTTACGAAACCAATATATAAACCTTATGTGAGTTAACTATTCCATCAATGTATCTGCTGTGAGATGAGAGAAGCTCAATCTCCTAAAATAATAAGCGACATACAATGCAACCAATTATAGATTTGACCAACGAAACCAATATATAAACTTTACGAAACCAATATATAAACTTTACGAAACAAATATATAAACTTTACGAAAGCAATATATAAACCTTATGTGAGTTAACTATTCCATCAATGTGTCTGCTGTGAGATGAGAGAAGCTCAATCTCCTAAAATAATAAGCGACATACAATGCAACCAATTATAGATTTGACCAACGAAACCAATATATAAACTTTACGAAACCAATATATAAACCTTATGTGAGTTAACTATTCCATCAATGTGTCTGCTGTGAGATGAGAGAAGCTCAATCTCCTAAAATAATAAGCGACATACAATGCAACCAATTATAGATTTGACCAACGAAACCAATATATAAACTTTACGAAACCAATATATAAACTTTACGAAACCAATATATAAACCTTGTGTGAGTTAACTATTCCATCAATGTGTCTGCTGTGAGATGAGAGAAGCTCAATCTCCTAAAATAATAAGCGACATACAATGCAACCAATTATATATTTGACCAACGAAACCAATATATAAACTTTACGAAACCAATATATAAACCTTATGTGAGTTAACTATTCCATCAATGTGTCTGCTGTGAGATGAGAGAAGCTCAATCTCCTAAAATAATAAGCGACATACAATGCAACCAATTATAGATTTGACCAACGAAACCAATATATAAACTTTACGAAACCAATATATAAACTTTACGAAACCAATATATAAACTTTACGAAACCAATATATAAACTTTACGAAACCAATATATAAACCTTATGTGAGTTAACTATTCCATCAATGTATCTGCTGTGAGATGAGAGAAGCTCAATCTCCTAAAATAATAAGCGACATACAATGCAACCAATTATAGATTTGACCAACGAAACCAATATATAAACTTTACGAAACCAATATATAAACTTTACGAAACCAATATATAAACTTTACGAAACCAATATATAAACTTTACGAAACCAATATATAAACTTTACGAAACCAATATATAAACCTTATGTGAGTTAACTATTCCATCAATGTGTCTGCTGTGAGATGAGAGAAGCTCAATCTCCTAAAATAATAAGCGACATACAATGCAACCAATTATAGATTTGACCAACGAAACCAATATATAAACTTTACGAAACCAATATATAAACTTTACGAAACCAATATATAAACTTTACGAAACCAATATATAAACCTTATGTGAGTTAACTATTCCATCAATGTATCTGCTGTGAGATGAGAGAAGCTCAATCTCCTAAAATAATAAGCGACATACAATGCAACCAATTATAGATTTGACCAACGAAACCAATATATAAACTTTACGAAACCAATATATAAACCTTATGTGAGTTAACTATTCCATCAATGTGTCTGCTGTGAGATGAGAGAAGCTCAATCTCCTAAAATAATAAGCGACATACAATGCAACCAATTATAGATTTGACCAACGAAACCAATATATAAACTTTACGAAACCAATATATAAACTTTACGAAACCAATATATAAACTTTACGAAACCAATATATAAACCTTATGTGAGTTAACTATTCCATCAATGTGTCTGCTGTGAGATGAGAGAAGCTCAATCTCCTAAAATAATAAGCGACATACAATGCAACCAATTATATATTTGACCAACGAAACCAATATATAAACTTTACGAAACCAATATATAAACCTTATGTGAGTTAACTATTCCATCAATGTGTCTGCTGTGAGATGAGAGAAGCTCAATCTCCTAAAATAATAAGCGACATACAATGCAACCAATTATAGATTTGACCAACGAAACCAATATATAAACTTTACGAAACCAATATATAAACTTTACGAAACCAATATATAAACTTTACGAAACCAATATATAAACTTTACGAAACCAATATATAAACTTTACGAAACCAATATATAAACCTTATGTGAGTTAACTATTCCATCAATGTGTCTGCTGTGAGATGAGAGAAGCTCAATCTCCTAAAATAATAAGCGACATACAATGCAACCAATTATAGATTTGACCAACGAAACCAATATATAAACTTTACGAAACCAATATATAAACCTTATGTGAGTTAACTATTCCATCAATGTGTCTGCAGTGAGATGAGAGAAGCTCAATCTCCTAAAATAATAAGCGACATACAATGCAACCAATTATAGATTTGACCAACGAAACCAACATATATACTTTACGAAACCAATATATAAACTTTACGAAACCAATATATAAACTTTACGAAACCAATATATAAACTTTACGAAACCAATATATAAACTTTACGAAACCAATATATAATCCTTATGTGAGTTAACTATTCTATCAATGTATCTGCTGTGAGATGAGAGAAGCTCAATCTCCTAAAATAATAAGCGACATACAATGCAACCAATTATAGATTTGACCAACGAAACCAATATATAAACTTTACGAAACCAATATATAAACTTTACGAAACCAATATATAAACTTTACGAAACCAATATATAAACTTTACGAAACCAATATATAAACTTTACGAAACCAATATATAAACTTTACGAAACCAATATATAAACTTTACGAAACCAATATATAAACTTTACGAAACCAATATATAAACCTTATGTGAGTTAACTATTCCATCAATGTATCTGCTGTGAGATGAGAGAAGCTCAATCTCCTAAAATAATAAGCGACATACAATGCAACCAATTATAGATTTGACCAACGAAACCAACATATAAACTTTACGAAACCAATATATAAACTTTACGAAACCAATATATAAACTTTACGAAACCAATATATAAACCTTATGTGAGTTAACTATTCCATCAATGTGTCTGCTGTGAGATGAGAGAAGCTCAATCTCCTAAAATAATAAGCGACATACAATGCAACCAATTATAGATTTGACCAACGAAACCAATATATAAACCTTATGTGAGTTAACTATTCCATCAATGTATCTGCTGTGAGATGAGAGCTCAATCTCCTAAAATAATAAGCGACATACAATGCAACCAATTATAGATTTGACCAACGAAACCAATATATAAACTTTACGAAACCAATATATAAACTTTACGAAACCAATATATAAACTTTACGAAACCAATATATAAACTTTACGAAACCAATATATAAACCTTACGAAACCAATATATAAACCTTACGAAACCAATATATAAACTTTACGAAACCAATATATAAACCTTATGTGAGTTAACTATTCCATCAATGTGTCTGCTGTGAGATGAGAGAAGCTCAATCTCCTAAAATAATAAGCGACATACAATGCAACCAATTATAGATTTGACCAACGAAACCAATATATAAACCTTATGTGAGTTAACTATTCCATCAATGTATCTGCTGTGAGATGAGAGAAGCTCAATCTCCTAAAATAATAAGCGACATACAATGCAACCAATTATAGATTTGACCAACGAAACCAATATATAAACCTTACGAAACCAATATATAAACCTTATGTGAGTTAACTATTCCATCAATGTATCTGCTGTGAGATGAGAGAAGCTCAATCTCCTAAAATAATAAGCGACATACAACCCAACAAGATCAAGATTTGTCCAATGAAAACAATAAATAAATCTTTAGGGAAATAACTATTCCATCAATGTGTCTGCTGGTAAAATCACAAAAACCTAAAGTCACCCGTCTGTTGAGCTAGTAAATTAGTGAATTAGCGGGGTAGAGTAGTGACTCTCTTACCAAACACTGACCAACCAAGTGAAGCATTCGCTATGGTGTGCCATGCCACCTTTTCGAATGCCTGTGTCCCATCTTTTCACTCAATGCACCACTACCACGTCCCCGGAGGTACACTGGGTCCAGAGTCCCGTCCCGGCCACGCGGCAGTCGCTGACTGTAAGGCTTGTTGCCACCTTACAGCGGCACATTGTTTCAGGGTGGCGGGATTGCCTGTGCTGCCCAGTAAGAGCATGCTCGTGAAACACCGGGGTTAAGCCGAGTGCCAGTCGTTACAGTACTCATACGCTGGTACAGCTGCAGGGTCCCAGCTCCTGTTAGAGCCATCGCCACTTGAGTCGGTTCAGTGATGGTTGGATGCCGATATAGCCCTTACATAGGTTCACGGTCCGCAGTGTCTTTTCACCCTTTTCAGAGGGATATGGTTGGGTATACCTCTTCAAGGGTGGTGGAGCGAGAATCCACAAGAGAGTCATACTTACTCCCGCCAATAGACAAATCATAATAAATAAATATTCTACCACAAATCAATAAGTATTCCATCTATGTGTCTGCTGTGAGATGAGAGAAGCTCAATCTCCTAAAATAATAAGCGACATACAATGCAACCAATTATAGATTTGACCAACGAAACCAATATATAAACTTTACGAAACCAATATATAAACTTTACGAAACCAATATATAAACTTTACGAAACCAATATATAAACTTTACGAAACCAATATATAAACTTTACGAAACCAATATATAAACCTTATGTGAGTTAACTATTCCATCAATGTGTCTGCTGTGAGATGAGAGAAGCTCAATCTCCTAAAATAATAAGCGACATACAATGCAACCAATTATAGATTTGACCAACGAAACCAATATATAAACTTTACGAAACCAATATATAAACCTTATGTGAGTTAACTATTCCATCAATGTGTCTGCTGTGAGATGAGAGAAGCTCAATCTCCTAAAATAATAAGCGACATACAATGCAACCAATTATAGATTTGACCAACGAAACCAATATATAAACTTTACGAAACCAATATATAAACTTTACGAAACCAATATATAAACTTTACGAAACCAATATATAAACTTTACGAAACCAATATATAAACTTTACGAAACCAATATATAAACTTTACGAAACCAATATATAAACTTTACGAAACCAATATATAAACCTTATGTGAGTTAACTATTCCATCAATGTGTCTGCTGTGAGATGAGAGAAGCTCAATCTCCTAAAATAATAAGCGACATACAATGCAACCAATTATAGATTTGACCAACGAAACCAATATATAAACTTTACGAAACCAATATATAAACTTTACGAAACCAATATATAAACCTTATGTGAGTTAACTATTCCATCAATGTGTCTGCTGTGAGATGAGAGAAGCTCAATCTCCTAAAATAATAAGCGACATACAATGCAACCAATTATAGATTTGACCAACGAAACCAATATATAAACTTTACGAAACCAATATATAAACTTTACGAAACCAATATATAAACTTTACGAAACCAATATATAAACTTTACGAAACCAATATATAAACTTTACGAAACCAATATATAAACCTTATGTGAGTTAACTATTCCATCAATGTATCTGCTGTGAGATGAGAGAAGCTCAATCTCCTAAAATAATAAGCGACATACAATGCAACCAATTATAGATTTGACCAACGAAACCAATATATAAACTTTACGAAACCAATATATAAACTTTACGAAACCAATATATAAACTTTACGAAACCAATATATAAACTTTACGAAACCAATATATAAACTTTACGAAACCAATATATAAACCTTATGTGAGTTAACTATTCCATCAATGTATCTGCTGTGAGATGAGAGAAGCTCAATCTCCTAAAATAATAAGCGACATACAATGCAACCAATTATAGATTTGACCAACGAAACCAATATATAAACTTTACGAAACCAATATATAAACTTTACGAAACCAATATATAAACTTTACGAAACCAATATATAAACCTTATGTGAGTTAACTATTCCATCAATGTGTCTGCTGTGAGATGAGAGAAGCTCAATCTCCTAAAATAATAAGCGACATACAATGCAACCAATTATAGATTTGACCAACGAAACCAATATATAAACCTTATGTGAGTTAACTATTCCATCAATGTATCTGCTGTGAGATGAGAGCTCAATCTCCTAAAATAATAAGCGACATACAATGCAACCAATTATAGATTTGACCAACGAAACCAATATATAAACTTTACGAAACCAATATATAAACTTTACGAAACCAATATATAAACTTTACGAAACCAATATATAAACTTTACGAAACCAATATATAAACCTTACGAAACCAATATATAAACCTTACGAAACCAATATATAAACCTTACGAAACCAATATATAAACTTTACGAAACCAATATATAAACCTTATGTGAGTTAACTATTCCATCAATGTGTCTGCTGTGAGATGAGAGAAGCTCAATCTCCTAAAATAATAAGCGACATACAATGCAACCAATTATAGATTTGACCAACGAAACCAATATATAAACTTTACGAAACCAATATATAAACCTTATGTGAGTTAACTATTCCATCAATGTGTCTGCTGTGAGATGAGAGAAGCTCAATCTCCTAAAATAATAAGCGACATACAATGCAACCAATTATAGATTTGACCAACGAAACCAATATATAAACTTTACGAAACCAATACATAAACTTTACGAAACCAATATATAAACTTTACGAAACCAATATATAAACCTTATGTGAGTTAACTATTCCATCAATGTATCTGCTGTGAGATGAGAGAAGCTCAATCTCCTAAAATAATAAGCGACATACAATGCAACCAATTATAGATTTGACCAACGAAACCAATATATAAACTTTACGAAACCAATATATAAACTTTACGAAACCAATATATAAACTTTACGAAACCAATATATAAACTTTACGAAACCAATATATAAACCTTATGTGAGTTAACTATTCCATCAATGTGTCTGCTGTGAGATGAGAGAAGCTCAATCTCCTAAAATAATAAGCGACATACAATGCAACCAATTATAGATTTGACCAACGAAACCAATATATAAACTTTACGAAACCAATATATAAACCTTATGTGAGTTAACTATTCCATCAATGTGTCTGCTGTGAGATGAGAGAAGCTCAATCTCCTAAAATAATAAGCGACATACAATGCAACCAATTATAGATTTGACCAACGAAACCAATATATAAACTTTACGAAACCAATATATAAACTTTACGAAACCAATATATAAACTTTACGAAACCAATATATAAACTTTACGAAACCAATATATAAACCTTATGTGAGTTAACTATTCCATCAATGTATCTGCTGTGAGATGAGAGAAGCTCAATCTCCTAAAATAATAAGCGACATACAATGCAACCAATTATAGATTTGACCAACGAAACCAATATATAAACTTTACGAAACCAATATATAAACTTTACGAAACCAATATATAAACTTTACGAAACCAATATATAAACCTTATGTGAGTTAACTATTCCATCAATGTGTCTGCTGTGAGATGAGAGAAGCTCAATCTCCTAAAATAATAAGCGACATACAATGCAACCAATTATAGATTTGACCAACGAAACCAATATATAAACCTTATGTGAGTTAACTATTCCATCAATGTATCTGCTGTGAGATGAGAGAAGCTCAATCTCCTAAAATAATAAGCGACATACAACCCAACAAGATCAAGATTTGTCCAATGAAAACAATAAATAAATCTTTAGGGAAATAACTATTCCATCAATGTGTCTGCTGGTAAAATCACAAAAACCTAAAGTCACCCGTCTGTTGAGCTAGTAAATTAGTGAATTAGCGGGGTAGAGTAGTGACTCTCTTACCAAACACTGACCAACCAAGTGAAGCATTCGCTATGGTGTGCCATGCCACCTTTTCGAATGCCTGTGTCCCATCTTTTCACTCAATGCACCACTACCACGTCCCCGGAGGTACACTGGGTCCAGAGTCCCGTCCCGGCCACGCGGCAGTCGCTGACTGTAAGGCTTGTTGCCACCTTACAGCGGCACATTGTTTCAGGGTGGCGGGATTGCCTGTGCTGCCCAGTAAGAGCATGCTCGTGAAACACCGGGGTTAAGCCGAGTGCCAGTCGTTACAGTACTCATACGCTGGTACAGCTGCAGGGTCCCAGCTCCTGTTAGAGCCATCGCCACTTGAGTCGGTTCAGTGATGGTTGGATGCCGATATAGCCCTTACATAGGTTCACGGTCCGCAGTGTCTTTTCACCCTTTTCAGAGGGATATGGTTGGGTATACCTCTTCAAGGGTGGTGGAGCGAGAATCCACAAGAGAGTCATACTTACTCCCGCCAATAGACAAATCATAATAAATAAATATTCTACCACAAATCAATAAGTATTCCATCTATGTGTCTGCTGTGAGATGAGAGAAGCTCAATCTCCTAAAATAATAAGCGACATACAATGCAACCAATTATAGATTTGACCAACGAAACCAATATATAAACTTTACGAAACCAATATATAAACCTTATGTGAGTTAACTATTCCATCAATGTGTCTGCTGTGAGATGAGAGAAGCTCAATCTCCTAAAATAATAAGCGACATACAATGCAACCAATTATAGATTTGACCAACGAAACCAATATATAAACTTTACGAAACCAATATATAAACTTTACGAAACCAATATATAAACCTTATGTGAGTTAACTATTCCATCAATGTGTCTGCTGTGAGATGAGAGAAGCTCAATCTCCTAAAATAATAAGCGACATACAATGCAACCAATTATAGATTTGACCAACGAAACCAATATATAAACTTTACGAAACCAATATATAAACTTTACGAAACCAATATATAAACTTTACGAAACCAATATATAAACTTTACGAAACCAATATATAAACTTTACGAAACCAATATATAAACCTTATGTGAGTTAACTATTCCATCAATGTATCTGCTGTGAGATGAGAGAAGCTCAATCTCCTAAAATAATAAGCGACATACAATGCAACCAATTATAGATTTGACCAACGAAACCAATATATAAACTTTACGAAACCAATATATAAACTTTACGAAACCAATATATAAACTTTACGAAACCAATATATAAACTTTACGAAACCAATATATAAACTTTACGAAACCAATATATAAACCTTATGTGAGTTAACTATTCCATCAATGTATCTGCTGTGAGATGAGAGAAGCTCAATCTCCTAAAATAATAAGCGACATACAATGCAACCAATTATAGATTTGACCAACGAAACCAATATATAAACTTTACGAAACCAATATATAAACTTTACGAAACCAATATATAAACTTTACGAAACCAATATATAAACCTTATGTGAGTTAACTATTCCATCAATGTGTCTGCTGTGAGATGAGAGAAGCTCAATCTCCTAAAATAATAAGCGACATACAATGCAACCAATTATAGATTTGACCAACGAAACCAATATATAAACCTTATGTGAGTTAACTATTCCATCAATGTATCTGCTGTGAGATGAGAGCTCAATCTCCTAAAATAATAAGCGACATACAATGCAACCAATTATAGATTTGACCAACGAAACCAATATATAAACTTTACGAAACCAATATATAAACTTTACGAAACCAATATATAAACTTTACGAAACCAATATATAAACTTTACGAAACCAATATATAAACCTTACGAAACCAATATATAAACCTTACGAAACCAATATATAAACCTTACGAAACCAATATATAAACTTTACGAAACCAATATATAAACCTTATGTGAGTTAACTATTCCATCAATGTGTCTGCTGTGAGATGAGAGAAGCTCAATCTCCTAAAATAATAAGCGACATACAATGCAACCAATTATAGATTTGACCAACGAAACCAATATATAAACTTTACGAAACCAATATATAAACTTTACGAAACCAATATATAAACTTTACGAAACCAATATATAAACTTTACGAAACCAATATATAAACCTTATGTGAGTTAACTATTCCATCAATGTGTCTGCTGTGAGATGAGAGAAGCTCAATCTCCTAAAATAATAAGCGACATACAATGCAACCAATTATAGATTTGACCAACGAAACCAATATATAAACTTTACGAAACCAATATATAAACCTTATGTGAGTTAACTATTCCATCAATGTGTCTGCTGTGAGATGAGAGAAGCTCAATCTCCTAAAATAATAAGCGACATACAATGCAACCAATTATAGATTTGACCAACGAAACCAATATATAAACTTTACGAAACCAATACATAAACTTTACGAAACCAATATATAAACTTTACGAAACCAATATATAAACCTTATGTGAGTTAACTATTCCATCAATGTATCTGCTGTGAGATGAGAGAAGCTCAATCTCCTAAAATAATAAGCGACATACAATGCAACCAATTATAGATTTGACCAACGAAACCAATATATAAACTTTACGAAACCAATATATAAACTTTACGAAACCAATATATAAACTTTACGAAACCAATATATAAACTTTACGAAACCAATATATAAACCTTATGTGAGTTAACTATTCCATCAATGTGTCTGCTGTGAGATGAGAGAAGCTCAATCTCCTAAAATAATAAGCGACATACAATGCAACCAATTATAGATTTGACCAACGAAACCAATATATAAACTTTACGAAACCAATATATAAACCTTATGTGAGTTAACTATTCCATCAATGTGTCTGCTGTGAGATGAGAGAAGCTCAATCTCCTAAAATAATAAGCGACATACAATGCAACCAATTATAGATTTGACCAACGAAACCAATATATAAACTTTACGAAACCAATATATAAACTTTACGAAACCAATATATAAACTTTACGAAACCAATATATAAACTTTACGAAACCAATATATAAACCTTATGTGAGTTAACTATTCCATCAATGTATCTGCTGTGAGATGAGAGAAGCTCAATCTCCTAAAATAATAAGCGACATACAATGCAACCAATTATAGATTTGACCAACGAAACCAATATATAAACTTTACGAAACCAATATATAAACTTTACGAAACCAATATATAAACTTTACGAAACCAATATATAAACCTTATGTGAGTTAACTATTCCATCAATGTGTCTGCTGTGAGATGAGAGAAGCTCAATCTCCTAAAATAATAAGCGACATACAATGCAACCAATTATAGATTTGACCAACGAAACCAATATATAAACCTTATGTGAGTTAACTATTCCATCAATGTATCTGCTGTGAGATGAGAGAAGCTCAATCTCCTAAAATAATAAGCGACATACAACCCAACAAGATCAAGATTTGTCCAATGAAAACAATAAATAAATCTTTAGGGAAATAACTATTCCATCAATGTGTCTGCTGGTAAAATCACAAAAACCTAAAGTCACCCGTCTGTTGAGCTAGTAAATTAGTGAATTAGCGGGGTAGAGTAGTGACTCTCTTACCAAACACTGACCAACCAAGTGAAGCATTCGCTATGGTGTGCCATGCCACCTTTTCGAATGCCTGTGTCCCATCTTTTCACTCAATGCACCACTACCACGTCCCCGGAGGTACACTGGGTCCAGAGTCCCGTCCCGGCCACGCGGCAGTCGCTGACTGTAAGGCTTGTTGCCACCTTACAGCGGCACATTGTTTCAGGGTGGCGGGATTGCCTGTGCTGCCCAGTAAGAGCATGCTCGTGAAACACCGGGGTTAAGCCGAGTGCCAGTCGTTACAGTACTCATACGCTGGTACAGCTGCAGGGTCCCAGCTCCTGTTAGAGCCATCGCCACTTGAGTCGGTTCAGTGATGGTTGGATGCCGATATAGCCCTTACATAGGTTCACGGTCCGCAGTGTCTTTTCACCCTTTTCAGAGGGATATGGTTGGGTATACCTCTTCAAGGGTGGTGGAGCGAGAATCCACAAGAGAGTCATACTTACTCCCGCCAATAGACAAATCATAATAAATAAATATTCTACCACAAATCAATAAGTATTCCATCTATGTGTCTGCTGTGAGATGAGAGAAGCTCAATCTCCTAAAATAATAAGCGACATACAATGCAACCAATTATAGATTTGACCAACGAAACCAATATATAAACTTTACGAAACCAATATATAAACTTTACGAAACCAATATATAAACTTTACGAAACCAATATATAAACTTTACGAAACCAATATATAAACCTTATGTGAGTTAACTATTCCATCAATGTGTCTGCTGTGAGATGAGAGAAGCTCAATCTCCTAAAATAATAAGCGACATACAATGCAACCAATTATAGATTTGACCAACGAAACCAATATATAAACTTTACGAAACCAATATATAAACCTTATGTGAGTTAACTATTCCATCAATGTGTCTGCTGTGAGATGAGAGAAGCTCAATCTCCTAAAATAATAAGCGACATACAATGCAACCAATTATAGATTTGACCAACGAAACCAATATATAAACTTTACGAAACCAATATATAAACTTTACGAAACCAATATATAAACTTTACGAAACCAATATATAAACTTTACGAAACCAATATATAAACTTTACGAAACCAATATATAAACTTTACGAAACCAATATATAAACCTTATGTGAGTTAACTATTCCATCAATGTGTCTGCTGTGAGATGAGAGAAGCTCAATCTCCTAAAATAATAAGCGACATACAATGCAACCAATTATAGATTTGACCAACGAAACCAATATATAAACTTTACGAAACCAATATATAAACTTTACGAAACCAATATATAAACTTTACGAAACCAATATATAAACCTTATGTGAGTTAACTATTCCATCAATGTGTCTGCTGTGAGATGAGAGAAGCTCAATCTCCTAAAATAATAAGCGACATACAATGCAACCAATTATAGATTTGACCAACGAAACCAATATATAAACTTTACGAAACCAATATATAAACTTTACGAAACCAATATATAAACTTTACGAAACCAATATATAAACTTTACGAAACCAATATATAAACCTTATGTGAGTTAACTATTCCATCAATGTATCTGCTGTGAGATGAGAGAAGCTCAATCTCCTAAAATAATAAGCGACATACAATGCAACCAATTATAGATTTGACCAACGAAACCAATATATAAACTTTACGAAACCAATATATAAACTTTACGAAACCAATATATAAACTTTACGAAACCAATATATAAACTTTACGAAACCAATATATAAACTTTACGAAACCAATATATAAACCTTATGTGAGTTAACTATTCCATCAATGTATCTGCTGTGAGATGAGAGAAGCTCAATCTCCTAAAATAATAAGCGACATACAATGCAACCAATTATAGATTTGACCAACGAAACCAATATATAAACTTTACGAAACCAATATATAAACTTTACGAAACCAATATATAAACTTTACGAAACCAATATATAAACCTTATGTGAGTTAACTATTCCATCAATGTGTCTGCTGTGAGATGAGAGAAGCTCAATCTCCTAAAATAATAAGCGACATACAATGCAACCAATTATAGATTTGACCAACGAAACCAATATATAAACCTTATGTGAGTTAACTATTCCATCAATGTATCTGCTGTGAGATGAGAGCTCAATCTCCTAAAATAATAAGCGACATACAATGCAACCAATTATAGATTTGACCAACGAAACCAATATATAAACTTTACGAAACCAATATATAAACTTTACGAAACCAATATATAAACTTTACGAAACCAATATATAAACTTTACGAAACCAATATATAAACCTTACGAAACCAATATATAAACCTTACGAAACCAATATATAAACCTTACGAAACCAATATATAAACCTTACGAAACCAATATATAAACTTTACGAAACCAATATATAAACCTTATGTGAGTTAACTATTCCATCAATGTGTCTGCTGTGAGATGAGAGAAGCTCAATCTCCTAAAATAATAAGCGACATACAATGCAACCAATTATAGATTTGACCAACGAAACCAATATATAAACTTTACGAAACCAATATATAAACTTTACGAAACCAATATATAAACTTTACGAAACCAATATATAAACTTTACGAAACCAATATATAAACCTTATGTGAGTTAACTATTCCATCAATGTGTCTGCTGTGAGATGAGAGAAGCTCAATCTCCTAAAATAATAAGCGACATACAATGCAACCAATTATAGATTTGACCAACGAAACCAATATATAAACTTTACGAAACCAATATATAAACCTTATGTGAGTTAACTATTCCATCAATGTGTCTGCTGTGAGATGAGAGAAGCTCAATCTCCTAAAATAATAAGCGACATACAATGCAACCAATTATAGATTTGACCAACGAAACCAATATATAAACTTTACGAAACCAATACATAAACTTTACGAAACCAATATATAAACTTTACGAAACCAATATATAAACCTTATGTGAGTTAACTATTCCATCAATGTATCTGCTGTGAGATGAGAGAAGCTCAATCTCCTAAAATAATAAGCGACATACAATGCAACCAATTATAGATTTGACCAACGAAACCAATATATAAACTTTACGAAACCAATATATAAACTTTACGAAACCAATATATAAACTTTACGAAACCAATATATAAACTTTACGAAACCAATATATAAACTTTACGAAACCAATATATAAACCTTATGTGAGTTAACTATTCCATCAATGTGTCTGCTGTGAGATGAGAGAAGCTCAATCTCCTAAAATAATAAGCGACATACAATGCAACCAATTATAGATTTGACCAACGAAACCAATATATAAACTTTACGAAACCAATATATAAACCTTATGTGAGTTAACTATTCCATCAATGTGTCTGCAGTGAGATGAGAGAAGCTCAATCTCCTAAAATAATAAGCGACATACAATGCAACCAATTATAGATTTGACCAACGAAACCAACATATATACTTTACGAAACCAATATATAAACTTTACGAAACCAATATATAAACTTTACGAAACCAATATATAAACTTTACGAAACCAATATATAAACTTTACGAAACCAATATATAAACCTTATGTGAGTTAACTATTCTATCAATGTATCTGCTGTGAGATGAGAGAAGCTCAATCTCCTAAAATAATAAGCGACATACAATGCAACCAATTATAGATTTGACCAACGAAACCAATATATAAACTTTACGAAACCAATATATAAACTTTACGAAACCAATATATAAACTTTACGAAACCAATATATAAACCTTATGTGAGTTAACTATTCCATCAATGTGTCTGCTGTGAGATGAGAGAAGCTCAATCTCCTAAAATAATAAGCGACATACAATGCAACCAATTATAGATTTGACCAACGAAACCAATATATAAACCTTATGTGAGTTAACTATTCCATCAATGTATCTGCTGTGAGATGAGAGCTCAATCTCCTAAAATAATAAGCGACATACAATGCAACCAATTATAGATTTGACCAACGAAACCAATATATAAACTTTACGAAACCAATATATAAACTTTACGAAACCAATATATAAACTTTACGAAACCAATATATAAACTTTACGAAACCAATATATAAACCTTACGAAACCAATATATAAACCTTACGAAACCAATATATAAACTTTACGAAACCAATATATAAACCTTATGTGAGTTAACTATTCCATCAATGTGTCTGCTGTGAGATGAGAGAAGCTCAATCTCCTAAAATAATAAGCGACATACAATGCAACCAATTATAGATTTGACCAACGAAACCAATATATAAACCTTATGTGAGTTAACTATTCCATCAATGTATCTGCTGTGAGATGAGAGAAGCTCAATCTCCTAAAATAATAAGCGACATACAATGCAACCAATTATAGATTTGACCAACGAAACCAATATATAAACTTTACGAAACCAATATATAAACTTTACGAAACCAATATATAAACTTTACGAAACCAATATATAAACCTTACGAAACCAATATATAAACCTTACGAAACCAATATATAAACTTTACGAAACCAATATATAAACCTTATGTGAGTTAACTATTCCATCAATGTGTCTGCTGTGAGATGAGAGAAGCTCAATCTCCTAAAATAATAAGCGACATACAATGCAACCAATTATAGATTTGACCAACGAAACCAACATATATACTTTACGAAACCAATATATAAACTTTACGAAACCAATATATAAACTTTACGAAACCAATATATAATCCTTATGTGAGTTAACTATTCTATCAATGTATCTGCTGTGAGATGAGAGAAGCTCAATCTCCTAAAATAATAAGCGACATACAATGCAACCAATTATAGATTTGACCAACGAAACCAATATATAAACTTTACGAAACCAATATATAAACTTTACGAAACCAATATATAAACTTTACGAAACCAATATATAAACTTTACGAAACCAATATATAAACTTTACGAAACCAATATATAAACTTTACGAAACCAATATATAAACTTTACGAAACCAATATATAAACTTTACGAAACCAATATATAAACTTTACGAAACCAATATATAAACCTTATGTGAGTTAACTATTCCATCAATGTATCTGCTGTGAGATGAGAGAAGCTCAATCTCCTAAAATAATAAGCGACATACAATGCAACCAATTATAGATTTGACCAACGAAACCAATATATAAACTTTACGAAACCAATATATAAACTTTACGAAACCAATATATAAACTTTACGAAACCAATATATAAACCTTATGTGAGTTAACTATTCCATCAATGTGTCTGCTGTGAGATGAGAGAAGCTCAATCTCCTAAAATAATAAGCGACATACAATGCAACCAATTATAGATTTGACCAACGAAACCAATATATAAACCTTATGTGAGTTAACTATTCCATCAATGTATCTGCTGTGAGATGAGAGCTCAATCTCCTAAAATAATAAGCGACATACAATGCAACCAATTATAGATTTGACCAACGAAACCAATATATAAACTTTACGAAACCAATATATAAACTTTACGAAACCAATATATAAACTTTACGAAACCAATATATAAACTTTACGAAACCAATATATAAACCTTACGAAACCAATATATAAACCTTACGAAACCAATATATAAACTTTACGAAACCAATATATAAACCTTATGTGAGTTAACTATTCCATCAATGTGTCTGCTGTGAGATGAGAGAAGCTCAATCTCCTAAAATAATAAGCGACATACAATGCAACCAATTATAGATTTGACCAACGAAACCAATATATAAACCTTATGTGAGTTAACTATTCCATCAATGTATCTGCTGTGAGATGAGAGAAGCTCAATCTCCTAAAATAATAAGCGACATACAATGCAACCAATTATAGATTTGACCAACGAAACCAATATATAAACTTTACGAAACCAATATATAAACTTTACGAAACCAATATATAAACCTTATGTGAGTTAACTATTCCATCAATGTATCTGCTGTGAGATGAGAGAAGCTCAATCTCCTAAAATAATAAGCGACATACAATGCAACCAATTATAGATTTGACCAATGCAACCAATTATAGATTTGACTAACGAAACCAATATATAAACCTTACGAAACCAATATATAAACCTTATGTGAGTTAACTATTCCATCAATGTATCTGCTGTGAGATGAGAGAAGCTCAATCTCCTAAAATAATAAGCGACATACAACCCAACAAGATCAAGATTTGTCCAATGAAAACAATAAATAAATCTTTAGGGAAATAACTATTCCATCAATGTGTCTGCTGGTAAAATCACAAAAACCTAAAGTCACCCGTCTGTTGAGCTAGTAAATTAGTGAATTAGCGGGGTAGAGTAGTGACTCTCTTACCAAACACTGACCAACCAAGTGAAGCATTCGCTATGGTGTGCCATGCCACCTTTTCGAATGCCTGTGTCCCATCTTTTCACTCAATGCACCACTACCACGTCCCCGGAGGTACACTGGGTCCAGAGTCCCGTCCCGGCCACGCGGCAGTCGCTGACTGTAAGGCTTGTTGCCACCTTACAGCGGCACATTGTTTCAGGGTGGCGGGATTGCCTGTGCTGCCCAGTAAGAGCATGCTCGTGAAACACCGGGGTTAAGCCGAGTGCCAGTCGTTACAGTACTCATACGCTGGTACAGCTGCAGGGTCCCAGCTCCTGTTAGAGCCATCGCCACTTGAGTCGGTTCAGTGATGGTTGGATGCCGATATAGCCCTTACATAGGTTCACGGTCCGCAGTGTCTTTTCACCCTTTTCAGAGGGATATGGTTGGGTATACCTCTTCAAGGGTGGTGGAGCGAGAATCCACAAGAGAGTCATACTTACTCCCGCCAATAGACAAATCATAATAAATAAATATTCTACCACAAATCAATAAGTATTCCATCTATGTGTCTGCTGTGAGATGAGAGAAGCTCAATCTCCTAAAATAATAAGCGACATACAATGCAACCAATTATAGATTTGACCAACGAAACCAATATATAAACTTTACGAAACCAATATATAAACTTTACGAAACCAATATATAAACTTTACGAAACCAATATATAAACTTTACGAAACCAATATATAAACCTTATGTGAGTTAACTATTCCATCAATGTATCTGCTGTGAGATGAGAGAAGCTCAATCTCCTAAAATAATAAGCGACATACAATGCAACCAATTATAGATTTGACCAACGAAACCAATATATAAACTTTACGAAACCAATATATAAACTTTACGAAACAAATATATAAACTTTACGAAAGCAATATATAAACCTTATGTGAGTTAACTATTCCATCAATGTGTCTGCTGTGAGATGAGAGAAGCTCAATCTCCTAAAATAATAAGCGACATACAATGCAACCAATTATAGATTTGACCAACGAAACCAATATATAAACTTTACGAAACCAATATATAAACTTTACGAAACCAATATATAAACTTTACGAAACCAATATATAAACCTTATGTGAGTTAACTATTCCATCAATGTATCTGCTGTGAGATGAGAGAAGCTCAATCTCCTAAAATAATAAGCGACATACAATGCAACCAATTATAGATTTGACCAACGAAACCAATATATAAACTTTACGAAACCAATATATAAACTTTACGAAACCAATACATAAACTTTACGAAACCAATATATAAACTTTACGAAACCAATATATAAACTATACGAAACCAATATATAAACTTTACGAAACCAATATATAAACCTTATGTGAGTTAACTATTCCATCAATGTGTCTGCTGTGAGATGAGAGAAGCTCAATCTCCTAAAATAATAAGCGACATACAATGCAACCAATTATAGATTTGACCAACGAAACCAATATATAAACTTTACGAAACCAATATATAAACTTTACGAAACCAATATATAAACTTTACGAAACCAATATATAAACTTTACGAAACCAATATATAAACTTTACGAAACCAATATATAAACTTTACGAAACCAATATATAAACTTTACGAAACCAATATATAAACCTTATGTGAGTTAACTATTCCATCAATGTGTCTGCTGTGAGATGAGAGAAGCTCAATCTCCTAAAATAATAAGCGACATACAATGCAACCAATTATAGATTTGACCAACGAAACCAATATATAAACTTTACGAAACCAATATATAAACCTTATGTGAGTTAACTATTCCATCAATGGGTCTGCTGTGAGATGAGAGAAGCTCAATCTCCTAAAATAATAAGCGACATACAATGCAACCAATTATAGATTTGACCAACGAAACCAATATATAAACTTTACGAAACCAATATATAAACTTTACGAAACCAATATATAAACTTTACGAAACCAATATATAAACTTTACGAAACCAATATATAAACTTTACGAAACCAATATATAAACTTTACGAAACCAATATATAAACCTTATGTGAGTTAACTATTCCATCAATGTGTCTGCTGTGAGATGAGAGAAGCTCAATCTCCTAAAATAATAAGCGACATACAATGCAACCAATTATAGATTTGACCAACGAAACCAATATATAAACTTTACGAAACCAATATATAAACCTTATGTGAGTTAACTATTCCATCAATGTGTCTGCAGTGAGATGAGAGAAGCTCAATCTCCTAAAATAATAAGCGACATACAATGCAACCAATTATAGATTTGACCAACGAAACCAACATATATACTTTACGAAACCAATATATAAACTTTACGAAACCAATATATAAACTTTACGAAACCAATATATAAACTTTACGAAACCAATATATAATCCTTATGTGAGTTAACTATTCTATCAATGTATCTGCTGTGAGATGAGAGAAGCTCAATCTCCTAAAATAATAAGCGACATACAATGCAACCAATTATAGATTTGACCAACGAAACCAATATATAAACTTTACGAAACCAATATATAAACTTTACGAAACCAATATATAAACTTTACGAAACCAATATATAAACTTTACGAAACCAATATATAAACTTTACGAAACCAATATATAAACTTTACGAAACCAATATATAAACTTTACGAAACCAATATATAAACTTTACGAAACCAATATATAAACTTTACGAAACCAATATATAAACTTTACGAAACCAATATATAAACCTTATGTGAGTTAACTATTCCATCAATGTATCTGCTGTGAGATGAGAGAAGCTCAATCTCCTAAAATAATAAGCGACATACAATGCAACCAATTATAGATTTGACCAACGAAACCAATATATAAACTTTACGAAACCAATATATAAACTTTACGAAACCAATATATAAACTTTACGAAACCAATATATAAACCTTACGTGAGTTAACTATTCCATCAATGTGTCTGCTGTGAGATGAGAGAAGCTCAATCTCCTAAAATAATAAGCGACATACAATGCAACCAATTATAGATTTGACCAACGAAACCAATATATAAACCTTATGTGAGTTAACTATTCCATCAATGTATCTGCTGTGAGATGAGAGCTCAATCTCCTAAAATAATAAGCGACATACAATGCAACCAATTATAGATTTGACCAACGAAACCAATATATAAACTTTACGAAACCAATATATAAACTTTACGAAACCAATATATAAACTTTACGAAACCAATATATAAACTTTACGAAACCAATATATAAACTTTACGAAACCAATATATAAACCTTACGAAACCAATATATAAACCTTACGAAACCAATATATAAACTTTACGAAACCAATATATAAACCTTATGTGAGTTAACTATTCCATCAATGTGTCTGCTGTGAGATGAGAGAAGCTCAATCTCCTAAAATAATAAGCGACATACAATGCAACCAATTATAGATTTGACCAACGAAACCAATATATAAACCTTATGTGAGTTAACTATTCCATCAATGTATCTGCTGTGAGATGAGAGAAGCTCAATCTCCTAAAATAATAAGCGACATACAATGCAACCAATTATAGATTTGACCAACGAAACCAATATATAAACTTTACGAAACCAATATATAAACTTTACGAAACCAATATATAAACCTTATGTGAGTTAACTATTCCATCAATGTATCTGCTGTGAGATGAGAGAAGCTCAATCTCCTAAAATAATAAGCGACATACAATGCAACCAATTATAGATTTGACCAATGCAACCAATTATAGATTTGACCAACGAAACCAATATATAAACCTTACGAAACCAATATATAAACCTTATGTGAGTTAACTATTCCATCAATGTATCTGCTGTGAGATGAGAGAAGCTCAATCTCCTAAAATAATAAGCGACATACAACCCAACAAGATCAAGATTTGTCCAATGAAAACAATAAATAAATCTTTAGGGAAATAACTATTCCATCAATGTGTCTGCTGGTAAAATCACAAAAACCTAAAGTCACCCGTCTGTTGAGCTAGTAAATTAGTGAATTAGCGGGGTAGAGTAGTGACTCTCTTACCAAACACTGACCAACCAAGTGAAGCATTCGCTATGGTGTGCCATGCCACCTTTTCGAATGCCTGTGTCCCATCTTTTCACTCAATGCACCACTACCACGTCCCCGGAGGTACACTGGGTCCAGAGTCCCGTCCCGGCCACGCGGCAGTCGCTGACTGTAAGGCTTGTTGCCACCTTACAGCGGCACATTGTTTCAGGGTGGCGGGATTGCCTGTGCTGCCCAGTAAGAGCATGCTCGTGAAACACCGGGGTTAAGCCGAGTGCCAGTCGTTACAGTACTCATACGCTGGTACAGCTGCAGGGTCCCAGCTCCTGTTAGAGCCATCGCCACTTGAGTCGGTTCAGTGATGGTTGGATGCCGATATAGCCCTTACATAGGTTCACGGTCCGCAGTGTCTTTTCACCCTTTTCAGAGGGATATGGTTGGGTATACCTCTTCAAGGGTGGTGGAGCGAGAATCCACAAGAGAGTCATACTTACTCCCGCCAATAGACAAATCATAATAAATAAATATTCTACCACAAATCAATAAGTATTCCATCTATGTGTCTGCTGTGAGATGAGAGAAGCTCAATCTCCTAAAATAATAAGCGACATACAATGCAACCAATTATAGATTTGACCAACGAAACCAATATATAAACTTTACGAAACCAATATATAAACTTTACGAAACCAATATATAAACTTTACGAAACCAATATATAAACTTTACGAAACCAATATATAAACTTTACGAAACCAATATATAAACTTTACGAAACCAATATATAAACTTTACGAAACCAATATATAAACCTTATGTGAGTTAACTATTCCATCAATGTATCTGCTGTGAGATGAGAGAAGCTCAATCTCCTAAAATAATAAGCGACATACAATGCAACCAATTATAGATTTGACCAACGAAACCAATATATAAACTTTACGAAACCAATATATAAACTTTACGAAACAAATATATAAACTTTACGAAAGCAATATATAAACCTTATGTGAGTTAACTATTCCATCAATGTGTCTGCTGTGAGATGAGAGAAGCTCAATCTCCTAAAATAATAAGCGACATACAATGCAACCAATTATAGATTTGACCAACGAAACCAATATATAAACTTTACGAAACCAATATATAAACCTTATGTGAGTTAACTATTCCATCAATGTGTCTGCTGTGAGATGAGAGAAGCTCAATCTCCTAAAATAATAAGCGACATACAATGCAACCAATTATAGATTTGACCAACGAAACCAATATATAAACTTTACGAAACCAATATATAAACTTTACGAAACCAATATATAAACCTTGTGTGAGTTAACTATTCCATCAATGTGTCTGCTGTGAGATGAGAGAAGCTCAATCTCCTAAAATAATAAGCGACATACAATGCAACCAATTATATATTTGACCAACGAAACCAATATATAAACTTTACGAAACCAATATATAAACCTTATGTGAGTTAACTATTCCATCAATGTGTCTGCTGTGAGATGAGAGAAGCTCAATCTCCTAAAATAATAAGCGACATACAATGCAACCAATTATAGATTTGACCAACGAAACCAATATATAAACTTTACGAAACCAATATATAAACTTTACGAAACCAATATATAAACTTTACGAAACCAATATATAAACTTTACGAAACCAATATATAAACCTTATGTGAGTTAACTATTCCATCAATGTATCTGCTGTGAGATGAGAGAAGCTCAATCTCCTAAAATAATAAGCGACATACAATGCAACCAATTATAGATTTGACCAACGAAACCAATATATAAACTTTACGAAACCAATATATAAACTTTACGAAACCAATATATAAACTTTACGAAACCAATATATAAACTTTACGAAACCAATATATAAACTTTACGAAACCAATATATAAACCTTATGTGAGTTAACTATTCCATCAATGTGTCTGCTGTGAGATGAGAGAAGCTCAATCTCCTAAAATAATAAGCGACATACAATGCAACCAATTATAGATTTGACCAACGAAACCAATATATAAACTTTACGAAACCAATATATAAACTTTACGAAACCAATATATAAACTTTACGAAACCAATATATAAACCTTATGTGAGTTAACTATTCCATCAATGTATCTGCTGTGAGATGAGAGAAGCTCAATCTCCTAAAATAATAAGCGACATACAATGCAACCAATTATAGATTTGACCAACGAAACCAATATATAAACTTTACGAAACCAATATATAAACCTTATGTGAGTTAACTATTCCATCAATGTGTCTGCTGTGAGATGAGAGAAGCTCAATCTCCTAAAATAATAAGCGACATACAATGCAACCAATTATAGATTTGACCAACGAAACCAATATATAAACTTTACGAAACCAATATATAAACTTTACGAAACCAATATATAAACTTTACGAAACCAATATATAAACCTTATGTGAGTTAACTATTCCATCAATGTGTCTGCTGTGAGATGAGAGAAGCTCAATCTCCTAAAATAATAAGCGACATACAATGCAACCAATTATATATTTGACCAACGAAACCAATATATAAACTTTACGAAACCAATATATAAACCTTATGTGAGTTAACTATTCCATCAATGTGTCTGCTGTGAGATGAGAGAAGCTCAATCTCCTAAAATAATAAGCGACATACAATGCAACCAATTATAGATTTGACCAACGAAACCAATATATAAACTTTACGAAACCAATATATAAACTTTACGAAACCAATATATAAACTTTACGAAACCAATATATAAACTTTACGAAACCAATATATAAACTTTACGAAACCAATATATAAACCTTATGTGAGTTAACTATTCCATCAATGTGTCTGCTGTGAGATGAGAGAAGCTCAATCTCCTAAAATAATAAGCGACATACAATGCAACCAATTATAGATTTGACCAACGAAACCAATATATAAACTTTACGAAACCAATATATAAACCTTATGTGAGTTAACTATTCCATCAATGTGTCTGCAGTGAGATGAGAGAAGCTCAATCTCCTAAAATAATAAGCGACATACAATGCAACCAATTATAGATTTGACCAACGAAACCAACATATATACTTTACGAAACCAATATATAAACTTTACGAAACCAATATATAAACTTTACGAAACCAATATATAAACTTTACGAAACCAATATATAAACTTTACGAAACCAATATATAATCCTTATGTGAGTTAACTATTCTATCAATGTATCTGCTGTGAGATGAGAGAAGCTCAATCTCCTAAAATAATAAGCGACATACAATGCAACCAATTATAGATTTGACCAACGAAACCAATATATAAACTTTACGAAACCAATATATAAACTTTACGAAACCAATATATAAACTTTACGAAACCAATATATAAACTTTACGAAACCAATATATAAACTTTACGAAACCAATATATAAACTTTACGAAACCAATATATAAACTTTACGAAACCAATATATAAACTTTACGAAACCAATATATAAACCTTATGTGAGTTAACTATTCCATCAATGTATCTGCTGTGAGATGAGAGAAGCTCAATCTCCTAAAATAATAAGCGACATACAATGCAACCAATTATAGATTTGACCAACGAAACCAACATATAAACTTTACGAAACCAATATATAAACTTTACGAAACCAATATATAAACTTTACGAAACCAATATATAAACCTTATGTGAGTTAACTATTCCATCAATGTGTCTGCTGTGAGATGAGAGAAGCTCAATCTCCTAAAATAATAAGCGACATACAATGCAACCAATTATAGATTTGACCAACGAAACCAATATATAAACCTTATGTGAGTTAACTATTCCATCAATGTATCTGCTGTGAGATGAGAGCTCAATCTCCTAAAATAATAAGCGACATACAATGCAACCAATTATAGATTTGACCAACGAAACCAATATATAAACTTTACGAAACCAATATATAAACTTTACGAAACCAATATATAAACTTTACGAAACCAATATATAAACTTTACGAAACCAATATATAAACCTTACGAAACCAATATATAAACCTTACGAAACCAATATATAAACTTTACGAAACCAATATATAAACCTTATGTGAGTTAACTATTCCATCAATGTGTCTGCTGTGAGATGAGAGAAGCTCAATCTCCTAAAATAATAAGCGACATACAATGCAACCAATTATAGATTTGACCAACGAAACCAATATATAAACCTTATGTGAGTTAACTATTCCATCAATGTATCTGCTGTGAGATGAGAGAAGCTCAATCTCCTAAAATAATAAGCGACATACAATGCAACCAATTATAGATTTGACCAACGAAACCAATATATAAACCTTACGAAACCAATATATAAACCTTATGTGAGTTAACTATTCCATCAATGTATCTGCTGTGAGATGAGAGAAGCTCAATCTCCTAAAATAATAAGCGACATACAACCCAACAAGATCAAGATTTGTCCAATGAAAACAATAAATAAATCTTTAGGGAAATAACTATTCCATCAATGTGTCTGCTGGTAAAATCACAAAAACCTAAAGTCACCCGTCTGTTGAGCTAGTAAATTAGTGAATTAGCGGGGTAGAGTAGTGACTCTCTTACCAAACACTGACCAACCAAGTGAAGCATTCGCTATGGTGTGCCATGCCACCTTTTCGAATGCCTGTGTCCCATCTTTTCACTCAATGCACCACTACCACGTCCCCGGAGGTACACTGGGTCCAGAGTCCCGTCCCGGCCACGCGGCAGTCGCTGACTGTAAGGCTTGTTGCCACCTTACAGCGGCACATTGTTTCAGGGTGGCGGGATTGCCTGTGCTGCCCAGTAAGAGCATGCTCGTGAAACACCGGGGTTAAGCCGAGTGCCAGTCGTTACAGTACTCATACGCTGGTACAGCTGCAGGGTCCCAGCTCCTGTTAGAGCCATCGCCACTTGAGTCGGTTCAGTGATGGTTGGATGCCGATATAGCCCTTACATAGGTTCACGGTCCGCAGTGTCTTTTCACCCTTTTCAGAGGGATATGGTTGGGTATACCTCTTCAAGGGTGGTGGAGCGAGAATCCACAAGAGAGTCATACTTACTCCCGCCAATAGACAAATCATAATAAATAAATATTCTACCACAAATCAATAAGTATTCCATCTATGTGTCTGCTGTGAGATGAGAGAAGCTCAATCTCCTAAAATAATAAGCGACATACAATGCAACCAATTATAGATTTGACCAACGAAACCAATATATAAACTTTACGAAACCAATATATAAACTTTACGAAACCAATATATAAACTTTACGAAACCAATATATAAACTTTACGAAACCAATATATAAACTTTACGAAACCAATATATAAACCTTATGTGAGTTAACTATTCCATCAATGTGTCTGCTGTGAGATGAGAGAAGCTCAATCTCCTAAAATAATAAGCGACATACAATGCAACCAATTATAGATTTGACCAACGAAACCAATATATAAACTTTACGAAACCAATATATAAACCTTATGTGAGTTAACTATTCCATCAATGTGTCTGCTGTGAGATGAGAGAAGCTCAATCTCCTAAAATAATAAGCGACATACAATGCAACCAATTATAGATTTGACCAACGAAACCAATATATAAACTTTACGAAACCAATATATAAACTTTACGAAACCAATATATAAACTTTACGAAACCAATATATAAACTTTACGAAACCAATATATAAACTTTACGAAACCAATATATAAACTTTACGAAACCAATATATAAACTTTACGAAACCAATATATAAACCTTATGTGAGTTAACTATTCCATCAATGTGTCTGCTGTGAGATGAGAGAAGCTCAATCTCCTAAAATAATAAGCGACATACAATGCAACCAATTATAGATTTGACCAACGAAACCAATATATAAACTTTACGAAACCAATATATAAACTTTACGAAACCAATATATAAACCTTATGTGAGTTAACTATTCCATCAATGTGTCTGCTGTGAGATGAGAGAAGCTCAATCTCCTAAAATAATAAGCGACATACAATGCAACCAATTATAGATTTGACCAACGAAACCAATATATAAACTTTACGAAACCAATATATAAACTTTACGAAACCAATATATAAACTTTACGAAACCAATATATAAACTTTACGAAACCAATATATAAACTTTACGAAACCAATATATAAACCTTATGTGAGTTAACTATTCCATCAATGTATCTGCTGTGAGATGAGAGAAGCTCAATCTCCTAAAATAATAAGCGACATACAATGCAACCAATTATAGATTTGACCAACGAAACCAATATATAAACTTTACGAAACCAATATATAAACTTTACGAAACCAATATATAAACTTTACGAAACCAATATATAAACTTTACGAAACCAATATATAAACTTTACGAAACCAATATATAAACTTTACGAAACCAATATATAAACTTTACGAAACCAATATATAAACCTTATGTGAGTTAACTATTCCATCAATGTATCTGCTGTGAGATGAGAGAAGCTCAATCTCCTAAAATAATAAGCGACATACAATGCAACCAATTATAGATTTGACCAACGAAACCAATATATAAACTTTACGAAACCAATATATAAACTTTACGAAACCAATATATAAACTTTACGAAACCAATATATAAACCTTATGTGAGTTAACTATTCCATCAATGTGTCTGCTGTGAGATGAGAGAAGCTCAATCTCCTAAAATAATAAGCGACATACAATGCAACCAATTATAGATTTGACCAACGAAACCAATATATAAACCTTATGTGAGTTAACTATTCCATCAATGTATCTGCTGTGAGATGAGAGCTCAATCTCCTAAAATAATAAGCGACATACAATGCAACCAATTATAGATTTGACCAACGAAACCAATATATAAACTTTACGAAACCAATATATAAACTTTACGAAACCAATATATAAACTTTACGAAACCAATATATAAACTTTACGAAACCAATATATAAACCTTACGAAACCAATATATAAACCTTACGAAACCAATATATAAACCTTACGAAACCAATATATAAACTTTACGAAACCAATATATAAACCTTATGTGAGTTAACTATTCCATCAATGTGTCTGCTGTGAGATGAGAGAAGCTCAATCTCCTAAAATAATAAGCGACATACAATGCAACCAATTATAGATTTGACCAACGAAACCAATATATAAACTTTACGAAACCAATATATAAACTTTACGAAACCAATATATAAACTTTACGAAACCAATATATAAACTTTACGAAACCAATATATAAACCTTATGTGAGTTAACTATTCCATCAATGTGTCTGCTGTGAGATGAGAGAAGCTCAATCTCCTAAAATAATAAGCGACATACAATGCAACCAATTATAGATTTGACCAACGAAACCAATATATAAACTTTACGAAACCAATATATAAACCTTATGTGAGTTAACTATTCCATCAATGTGTCTGCTGTGAGATGAGAGAAGCTCAATCTCCTAAAATAATAAGCGACATACAATGCAACCAATTATAGATTTGACCAACGAAACCAATATATAAACTTTACGAAACCAATACATAAACTTTACGAAACCAATATATAAACTTTACGAAACCAATATATAAACCTTATGTGAGTTAACTATTCCATCAATGTATCTGCTGTGAGATGAGAGAAGCTCAATCTCCTAAAATAATAAGCGACATACAATGCAACCAATTATAGATTTGACCAACGAAACCAATATATAAACTTTACGAAACCAATATATAAACTTTACGAAACCAATATATAAACTTTACGAAACCAATATATAAACTTTACGAAACCAATATATAAACCTTATGTGAGTTAACTATTCCATCAATGTGTCTGCTGTGAGATGAGAGAAGCTCAATCTCCTAAAATAATAAGCGACATACAATGCAACCAATTATAGATTTGACCAACGAAACCAATATATAAACTTTACGAAACCAATATATAAACCTTATGTGAGTTAACTATTCCATCAATGTGTCTGCTGTGAGATGAGAGAAGCTCAATCTCCTAAAATAATAAGCGACATACAATGCAACCAATTATAGATTTGACCAACGAAACCAATATATAAACTTTACGAAACCAATATATAAACTTTACGAAACCAATATATAAACTTTACGAAACCAATATATAAACTTTACGAAACCAATATATAAACCTTATGTGAGTTAACTATTCCATCAATGTATCTGCTGTGAGATGAGAGAAGCTCAATCTCCTAAAATAATAAGCGACATACAATGCAACCAATTATAGATTTGACCAACGAAACCAATATATAAACTTTACGAAACCAATATATAAACTTTACGAAACCAATATATAAACTTTACGAAACCAATATATAAACCTTATGTGAGTTAACTATTCCATCAATGTGTCTGCTGTGAGATGAGAGAAGCTCAATCTCCTAAAATAATAAGCGACATACAATGCAACCAATTATAGATTTGACCAACGAAACCAATATATAAACCTTATGTGAGTTAACTATTCCATCAATGTATCTGCTGTGAGATGAGAGAAGCTCAATCTCCTAAAATAATAAGCGACATACAACCCAACAAGATCAAGATTTGTCCAATGAAAACAATAAATAAATCTTTAGGGAAATAACTATTCCATCAATGTGTCTGCTGGTAAAATCACAAAAACCTAAAGTCACCCGTCTGTTGAGCTAGTAAATTAGTGAATTAGCGGGGTAGAGTAGTGACTCTCTTACCAAACACTGACCAACCAAGTGAAGCATTCGCTATGGTGTGCCATGCCACCTTTTCGAATGCCTGTGTCCCATCTTTTCACTCAATGCACCACTACCACGTCCCCGGAGGTACACTGGGTCCAGAGTCCCGTCCCGGCCACGCGGCAGTCGCTGACTGTAAGGCTTGTTGCCACCTTACAGCGGCACATTGTTTCAGGGTGGCGGGATTGCCTGTGCTGCCCAGTAAGAGCATGCTCGTGAAACACCGGGGTTAAGCCGAGTGCCAGTCGTTACAGTACTCATACGCTGGTACAGCTGCAGGGTCCCAGCTCCTGTTAGAGCCATCGCCACTTGAGTCGGTTCAGTGATGGTTGGATGCCGATATAGCCCTTACATAGGTTCACGGTCCGCAGTGTCTTTTCACCCTTTTCAGAGGGATATGGTTGGGTATACCTCTTCAAGGGTGGTGGAGCGAGAATCCACAAGAGAGTCATACTTACTCCCGCCAATAGACAAATCATAATAAATAAATATTCTACCACAAATCAATAAGTATTCCATCTATGTGTCTGCTGTGAGATGAGAGAAGCTCAATCTCCTAAAATAATAAGCGACATACAATGCAACCAATTATAGATTTGACCAACGAAACCAATATATAAACTTTACGAAACCAATATATAAACTTTACGAAACCAATATATAAACTTTACGAAACCAATATATAAACCTTATGTGAGTTAACTATTCCATCAATGTGTCTGCTGTGAGATGAGAGAAGCTCAATCTCCTAAAATAATAAGCGACATACAATGCAACCAATTATAGATTTGACCAACGAAACCAATATATAAACTTTACGAAACCAATATATAAACCTTATGTGAGTTAACTATTCCATCAATGTGTCTGCTGTGAGATGAGAGAAGCTCAATCTCCTAAAATAATAAGCGACATACAATGCAACCAATTATAGATTTGACCAACGAAACCAATATATAAACTTTACGAAACCAATATATAAACTTTACGAAACCAATATATAAACTTTACGAAACCAATATATAAACTTTACGAAACCAATATATAAACTTTACGAAACCAATATATAAACTTTACGAAACCAATATATAAACCTTATGTGAGTTAACTATTCCATCAATGTGTCTGCTGTGAGATGAGAGAAGCTCAATCTCCTAAAATAATAAGCGACATACAATGCAACCAATTATAGATTTGACCAACGAAACCAATATATAAACTTTACGAAACCAATATATAAACTTTACGAAACCAATATATAAACTTTACGAAACCAATATATAAACCTTATGTGAGTTAACTATTCCATCAATGTGTCTGCTGTGAGATGAGAGAAGCTCAATCTCCTAAAATAATAAGCGACATACAATGCAACCAATTATAGATTTGACCAACGAAACCAATATATAAACTTTACGAAACCAATATATAAACTTTACGAAACCAATATATAAACTTTACGAAACCAATATATAAACTTTACGAAACCAATATATAAACCTTATGTGAGTTAACTATTCCATCAATGTATCTGCTGTGAGATGAGAGAAGCTCAATCTCCTAAAATAATAAGCGACATACAATGCAACCAATTATAGATTTGACCAACGAAACCAATATATAAACTTTACGAAACCAATATATAAACTTTACGAAACCAATATATAAACTTTACGAAACCAATATATAAACTTTACGAAACCAATATATAAACTTTACGAAACCAATATATAAACCTTATGTGAGTTAACTATTCCATCAATGTATCTGCTGTGAGATGAGAGAAGCTCAATCTCCTAAAATAATAAGCGACATACAATGCAACCAATTATAGATTTGACCAACGAAACCAATATATAAACTTTACGAAACCAATATATAAACTTTACGAAACCAATATATAAACTTTACGAAACCAATATATAAACCTTATGTGAGTTAACTATTCCATCAATGTGTCTGCTGTGAGATGAGAGAAGCTCAATCTCCTAAAATAATAAGCGACATACAATGCAACCAATTATAGATTTGACCAACGAAACCAATATATAAACCTTATGTGAGTTAACTATTCCATCAATGTATCTGCTGTGAGATGAGAGCTCAATCTCCTAAAATAATAAGCGACATACAATGCAACCAATTATAGATTTGACCAACGAAACCAATATATAAACTTTACGAAACCAATATATAAACTTTACGAAACCAATATATAAACTTTACGAAACCAATATATAAACTTTACGAAACCAATATATAAACCTTACGAAACCAATATATAAACCTTACGAAACCAATATATAAACCTTACGAAACCAATATATAAACCTTACGAAACCAATATATAAACTTTACGAAACCAATATATAAACCTTATGTGAGTTAACTATTCCATCAATGTGTCTGCTGTGAGATGAGAGAAGCTCAATCTCCTAAAATAATAAGCGACATACAATGCAACCAATTATAGATTTGACCAACGAAACCAATATATAAACTTTACGAAACCAATATATAAACTTTACGAAACCAATATATAAACTTTACGAAACCAATATATAAACTTTACGAAACCAATATATAAACCTTATGTGAGTTAACTATTCCATCAATGTGTCTGCTGTGAGATGAGAGAAGCTCAATCTCCTAAAATAATAAGCGACATACAATGCAACCAATTATAGATTTGACCAACGAAACCAATATATAAACTTTACGAAACCAATATATAAACCTTATGTGAGTTAACTATTCCATCAATGTGTCTGCTGTGAGATGAGAGAAGCTCAATCTCCTAAAATAATAAGCGACATACAATGCAACCAATTATAGATTTGACCAACGAAACCAATATATAAACTTTACGAAACCAATACATAAACTTTACGAAACCAATATATAAACTTTACGAAACCAATATATAAACCTTATGTGAGTTAACTATTCCATCAATGTATCTGCTGTGAGATGAGAGAAGCTCAATCTCCTAAAATAATAAGCGACATACAATGCAACCAATTATAGATTTGACCAACGAAACCAATATATAAACTTTACGAAACCAATATATAAACTTTACGAAACCAATATATAAACTTTACGAAACCAATATATAAACTTTACGAAACCAATATATAAACTTCACGAAACCAATATATAAACCTTATGTGAGTTAACTATTCCATCAATGTGTCTGCTGTGAGATGAGAGAAGCTCAATCTCCTAAAATAATAAGCGACATACAATGCAACCAATTATAGATTTGACCAACGAAACCAATATATAAACTTTACGAAACCAATATATAAACCTTATGTGAGTTAACTATTCCATCAATGTGTCTGCAGTGAGATGAGAGAAGCTCAATCTCCTAAAATAATAAGCGACATACAATGCAACCAATTATAGATTTGACCAACGAAACCAACATATATACTTTACGAAACCAATATATAAACTTTACGAAACCAATATATAAACTTTACGAAACCAATATATAAACTTTACGAAACCAATATATAAACTTTACGAAACCAATATATAAACCTTATGTGAGTTAACTATTCTATCAATGTATCTGCTGTGAGATGAGAGAAGCTCAATCTCCTAAAATAATAAGCGACATACAATGCAACCAATTATAGATTTGACCAACGAAACCAATATATAAACTTTACGAAACCAATATATAAACTTTACGAAACCAATATATAAACTTTACGAAACCAATATATAAACCTTATGTGAGTTAACTATTCCATCAATGTGTCTGCTGTGAGATGAGAGAAGCTCAATCTCCTAAAATAATAAGCGACATACAATGCAACCAATTATAGATTTGACCAACGAAACCAATATATAAACCTTATGTGAGTTAACTATTCCATCAATGTATCTGCTGTGAGATGAGAGCTCAATCTCCTAAAATAATAAGCGACATACAATGCAACCAATTATAGATTTGACCAACGAAACCAATATATAAACTTTACGAAACCAATATATAAACTTTACGAAACCAATATATAAACTTTACGAAACCAATATATAAACTTTACGAAACCAATATATAAACCTTACGAAACCAATATATAAACCTTACGAAACCAATATATAAACTTTACGAAACCAATATATAAACCTTATGTGAGTTAACTATTCCATCAATGTGTCTGCTGTGAGATGAGAGAAGCTCAATCTCCTAAAATAATAAGCGACATACAATGCAACCAATTATAGATTTGACCAACGAAACCAATATATAAACCTTATGTGAGTTAACTATTCCATCAATGTATCTGCTGTGAGATGAGAGAAGCTCAATCTCCTAAAATAATAAGCGACATACAATGCAACCAATTATAGATTTGACCAACGAAACCAATATATAAACTTTACGAAACCAATATATAAACTTTACGAAACCAATATATAAACTTTACGAAACCAATATATAAACCTTACGAAACCAATATATAAACCTTACGAAACCAATATATAAACTTTACGAAACCAATATATAAACCTTATGTGAGTTAACTATTCCATCAATGTGTCTGCTGTGAGATGAGAGAAGCTCAATCTCCTAAAATAATAAGCGACATACAATGCAACCAATTATAGATTTGACCAACGAAACCAACATATATACTTTACGAAACCAATATATAAACTTTACGAAACCAATATATAAACTTTACGAAACCAATATATAATCCTTATGTGAGTTAACTATTCTATCAATGTATCTGCTGTGAGATGAGAGAAGCTCAATCTCCTAAAATAATAAGCGACATACAATGCAACCAATTATAGATTTGACCAACGAAACCAATATATAAACTTTACGAAACCAATATATAAACTTTACGAAACCAATATATAAACTTTACGAAACCAATATATAAACTTTACGAAACCAATATATAAACTTTACGAAACCAATATATAAACTTTACGAAACCAATATATAAACTTTACGAAACCAATATATAAACTTTACGAAACCAATATATAAACTTTACGAAACCAATATATAAACCTTATGTGAGTTAACTATTCCATCAATGTATCTGCTGTGAGATGAGAGAAGCTCAATCTCCTAAAATAATAAGCGACATACAATGCAACCAATTATAGATTTGACCAACGAAACCAATATATAAACTTTACGAAACCAATATATAAACTTTACGAAACCAATATATAAACTTTACGAAACCAATATATAAACCTTATGTGAGTTAACTATTCCATCAATGTGTCTGCTGTGAGATGAGAGAAGCTCAATCTCCTAAAATAATAAGCGACATACAATGCAACCAATTATAGATTTGACCAACGAAACCAATATATAAACCTTATGTGAGTTAACTATTCCATCAATGTATCTGCTGTGAGATGAGAGCTCAATCTCCTAAAATAATAAGCGACATACAATGCAACCAATTATAGATTTGACCAACGAAACCAATATATAAACTTTACGAAACCAATATATAAACTTTACGAAACCAATATATAAACTTTACGAAACCAATATATAAACTTTACGAAACCAATATATAAACCTTACGAAACCAATATATAAACCTTACGAAACCAATATATAAACTTTACGAAACCAATATATAAACCTTATGTGAGTTAACTATTCCATCAATGTGTCTGCTGTGAGATGAGAGAAGCTCAATCTCCTAAAATAATAAGCGACATACAATGCAACCAATTATAGATTTGACCAACGAAACCAATATATAAACCTTATGTGAGTTAACTATTCCATCAATGTATCTGCTGTGAGATGAGAGAAGCTCAATCTCCTAAAATAATAAGCGACATACAATGCAACCAATTATAGATTTGACCAACGAAACCAATATATAAACTTTACGAAACCAATATATAAACTTTACGAAACCAATATATAAACCTTATGTGAGTTAACTATTCCATCAATGTATCTGCTGTGAGATGAGAGAAGCTCAATCTCCTAAAATAATAAGCGACATACAATGCAACCAATTATAGATTTGACCAATGCAACCAATTATAGATTTGACTAACGAAACCAATATATAAACCTTACGAAACCAATATATAAACCTTATGTGAGTTAACTATTCCATCAATGTATCTGCTGTGAGATGAGAGAAGCTCAATCTCCTAAAATAATAAGCGACATACAACCCAACAAGATCAAGATTTGTCCAATGAAAACAATAAATAAATCTTTAGGGAAATAACTATTCCATCAATGTGTCTGCTGGTAAAATCACAAAAACCTAAAGTCACCCGTCTGTTGAGCTAGTAAATTAGTGAATTAGCGGGGTAGAGTAGTGACTCTCTTACCAAACACTGACCAACCAAGTGAAGCATTCGCTATGGTGTGCCATGCCACCTTTTCGAATGCCTGTGTCCCATCTTTTCACTCAATGCACCACTACCACGTCCCCGGAGGTACACTGGGTCCAGAGTCCCGTCCCGGCCACGCGGCAGTCGCTGACTGTAAGGCTTGTTGCCACCTTACAGCGGCACATTGTTTCAGGGTGGCGGGATTGCCTGTGCTGCCCAGTAAGAGCATGCTCGTGAAACACCGGGGTTAAGCCGAGTGCCAGTCGTTACAGTACTCATACGCTGGTACAGCTGCAGGGTCCCAGCTCCTGTTAGAGCCATCGCCACTTGAGTCGGTTCAGTGATGGTTGGATGCCGATATAGCCCTTACATAGGTTCACGGTCCGCAGTGTCTTTTCACCCTTTTCAGAGGGATATGGTTGGGTATACCTCTTCAAGGGTGGTGGAGCGAGAATCCACAAGAGAGTCATACTTACTCCCGCCAATAGACAAATCATAATAAATAAATATTCTACCACAAATCAATAAGTATTCCATCTATGTGTCTGCTGTGAGATGAGAGAAGCTCAATCTCCTAAAATAATAAGCGACATACAATGCAACCAATTATAGATTTGACCAACGAAACCAATATATAAACTTTACGAAACCAATATATAAACTTTACGAAACCAATATATAAACCTTATGTGAGTTAACTATTCCATCAATGTATCTGCTGTGAGATGAGAGAAGCTCAATCTCCTAAAATAATAAGCGACATACAATGCAACCAATTATAGATTTGACCAACGAAACCAATATATAAACTTTACGAAACCAATATATAAACTTTACGAAACAAATATATAAACTTTACGAAAGCAATATATAAACCTTATGTGAGTTAACTATTCCATCAATGTGTCTGCTGTGAGATGAGAGAAGCTCAATCTCCTAAAATAATAAGCGACATACAATGCAACCAATTATAGATTTGACCAACGAAACCAATATATAAACTTTACGAAACCAATATATAAACCTTATGTGAGTTAACTATTCCATCAATGTGTCTGCTGTGAGATGAGAGAAGCTCAATCTCCTAAAATAATAAGCGACATACAATGCAACCAATTATAGATTTGACCAACGAAACCAATATATAAACTTTACGAAACCAATATATAAACTTTACGAAACCAATATATAAACTTTACGAAACCAATATATAAACCTTGTGTGAGTTAACTATTCCATCAATGTGTCTGCTGTGAGATGAGAGAAGCTCAATCTCCTAAAATAATAAGCGACATACAATGCAACCAATTATAGATTTGACCAACGAAACCAATATATAAACTTTACGAAACCAATATATAAACTTTACGAAACCAATATATAAACTTTACGAAACCAATATATAAACCTTATGTGAGTTAACTATTCCATCAATGTGTCTGCTGTGAGATGAGAGAAGCTCAATCTCCTAAAATAATAAGCGACATACAATGCAACCAATTATAGATTTGACCAACGAAACCAATATATAAACTTTACGAAACCAATATATAAACTTTACGAAACCAATATATAAACTTTACGAAACCAATATATAAACCTTATGTGAGTTAACTATTCCATCAATGTGTCTGCTGTGAGATGAGAGAAGCTCAATCTCCTAAAATAATAAGCGACATACAATGCAACCAATTATAGATTTGACCAACGAAACCAATATATAAACCTTATGTGAGTTAACTATTCCATCAATGTATCTGCTGTGAGATGAGAGAAGCTCAATCTCCTAAAATAATAAGCGACATACAATGCAACCAATTATAGATTTGACCAACGAAACCAATATATAAACTTTACGAAACCAATATATAAACTTTACGAAACCAATATATAAACCTTATGTGAGTTAACTATTCCATCAATGTATCTGCTGTGAGATGAGAGAAGCTCAATCTCCTAAAATAATAAGCGACATACAACCCAACAAGATCAAGATTTGTCCAATGAAAACTATAAATAAATCTTTAGTGAAGTAACTATTCCATCTATGTCTTTGCTGTGAGATGAGAGAAGCTCAATCTCCTAAAATGATAAGCGACATACAACCCAACAAGATCAAGATTTGTCCAATGAAAACTATAAATAAATCTTTAGTGAAGTAACTATTCCATCTATGTCTTTGCTGTGAGATGAGAGAAGCTCAATCTCCTAAAATGATAAGCGACATACAACCCAACAAGATCAAGATTTGTCCAATGAAAACTATAAATAAATCTTTAGTGAAGTAACTATTCCATCTATGTCTTTGCTGTGAGATGAGAGAAGCTCAATCTCCTAAAATGATAAGCGACATACAACCCAACAAGATCAAGATTTGTCCAATGAAAACTATAAATAAATCTTTAGTGAAGTAACTATTCCATCTATGTCTTTGCTGTGAGATGAGAGAAGCTCAATCTCCTAAAATGATAAGCGACATACAACCCAACAAGATCAAGATTTGTCCAATGAAAACTATAAATAAATCTTTAGTGAAGTAACTATTCCATCTATGTCTTTGCTGTGAGATGAGAGAAGCTCAATCTCCTAAAATGATAAGCGACATACAACCCAACAAGATCAAGATTTGTCCAATGAAAACTATAAATAAATCTTTAGTGAAGTAACTATTCCATCTATGTCTTTGCTGTGAGATGAGAGAAGCTCAATCTCCTAAAATGATAAGCGACATACAACCCAACAAGATCAAGATTTGTCCAATGAAAACTATAAATAAATCTTTAGTGAAGTAACTATTCCATCTATGTCTTTGCTGTGAGATGAGAGAAGCTCAATCTCCTAAAATGATAAGCGACATACAACCCAACAAGATCAAGAATTGTCAAATGAAAACTATAAATAAATCTTTAGTGAAGTAACTATTCCATCTATGTCTTTGCTGTGAGATGAGAGAAGCTCAATCTCCTAAAATGATAAGCGACATACAACCCAACAAGATCAAGAATTGTCAAATGAAAACTATAAATAAATCTTTAGTGAAGTAACTATTCCATCTATGTCTTTGCTGTGAGATGAGAGAAGCTCAATCTCCTAAAATGATAAGCGACATACAACCCAACAAGATCAAGAATTGTCAAATGAAAACTATAAATAAATCTTTAGTGAAGTAACTATTCCATCTATGTCTTTGCTGTGAGATGAGAGAAGCTCAATCTCCTAAAATGATAAGCGACATACAACCCAACAAGATCAAGATTTGTCAAATGAAAACTATAAATAAATCTTTAGTGAAGTAACTATTCCATCTATGTCTTTGCTGTGAGATGAGAGAAGCTCAATCTCCTAAAATGATAAGCGACATACAACCCAACAAGATCAATATTTGTCAAATGAAAACTATAAATAAATCTTTAGTGAAGTAACTATTCCATCTATGTCTTTGCTGTGAGATGAGAGAAGCTCAATCTCCTAAAATGAAAAGCGACATACAACCCAACAAGATCTAGATTTGTCCAATGAAAACTATAAATAAATCTTTAGTGAAGTAACTATTCCATCTATGTCTTTGCTGTGAGATGAGAGAAGCTCAATCTCCTAAAATGATAAGCGACATACAACCCAACAAGATCAAGAATTGTCAAATGAAAACTATAAATAAATCTTTAGTGAAGTAACTATTCCATCTATGTCTCTGCTGTGAGATGAGAGAAGCTCAATCTCCTAAAATGATAAGCGACATACAACCCAACAAGATCAAGATTTGTCAAATGAAAACTATAAATAAATCTTTAGTGAAGTAACTATTCCATCTATGTCTTTGCTGTGAGATGAGAGAAGCTCAATCTCCTAAAATGATAAGCGACATACAACCCAACAAGATCAAGAATTGTCAAATGAAAACTATAAATAAATCTTTAGTGAAGTAACTATTCCATCTATGTCTTTGCTGTGAGATGAGAGAAGCTCAATCTCCTAAAATGATAAGCGACATACAACCCAACAAGATCAAGAATTGTCAAATGAAAACTATAAATAAATCTTTAGTGAAGTAACTATTCCATCTATGTCTTTGCTGTGAGATGAGAGAAGCTCAATCTCCTAAAATGAAAAGCGACATACAACCCAACAAGATCTAGATTTGTCCAATGAAAACTATAAATAAATCTTTAGTGAAGTAACTATTCCATCTATGTCTTTGCTGTGAGATGAGAGAAGCTCAATCTCCTAAAATGATAAGCGACATACAACCCAACAAGATCAAGAATTGTCAAATGAAAACAATAAATAAATCTTTAGTTAAGTAACTATTCCATCTATGTCTTTGCTGTGAGATGAGAGAAGCTCAATCTCCTAAAAAGATAAGCGACATACAACCCAACAAGATCAAGAATTGTCAAATGAAAACTATAAATAAATCTTTAGTGAAGTAACTATTCCATCTATGTCTTTGCTGTGAGATGAGAGAAGCTCAATCTCCTAAAATGATAAGCGACATACAACCCAACAAGATCAAGAATTGTCAAATGAAAACTATAAATAAATCTTTAGTGAAGTAACTATTCCATCTATGTCTTTGCTGTGAGATGAGAGAAGCTCAATCTCCTAAAATGATAAGCGACATACAACCCAACAAGATCAAGAATTGTCAAATGAAAACTATAAATAAATCTTTAGTGAAGTAACTATTCCATCTATGTCTTTGCTGTGAGATGAGAGAAGCTCAATCTCCTAAAATGATAAGCGACATACAACCCAACAAGATCAAGAATTGTCAAATGAAAACTATAAATAAATCTTTAGTGAAGTAACTATTCCATCTATGTCTTTGCTGTGAGATGAGAGAAGCTCAATCTCCTAAAATGATAAGCGACATACAACCCAACAAGATCAAGAATTGTCAAATGAAAACTATAAATAAATCTTTAGTGAAGTAACTATTCCATCTATGTCTTTGCTGTGAGATGAGAGAAGCTCAATCTCCTAAAATGATAAGCGACATACAACCCAACAAGATCAAGAATTGTCAAATGAAAACTATAAATAAATCTTTAGTGAAGTAACTATTCCAACTATGTCTTTGCTGTGAGATGAGAGAAGCTCAATCTCCTAAAATGATAAGCGACATACAACCCAACAAGATCAAGAATTGTCAAATGAAAACTATATATAAATCTTTAGTGAAGTAACTATTCCAACTATGTCTTTGCTGTGAGATGAGAGAAGCTCAATCTCCTAAAATGATAAGCGACATACAACCCAACAAGATCAAGAATTGTCAAATGAAAACTATAAATAAATCTTTAGTGAAGTAACTATTCCATCTATGTCTTTGCTGTGAGATGAGAGAAGCTCAATCTCCTAAAATGATAAGCGACATACAACCCAACAAGATCAAGAATTGTCAAATGAAAACTATAAATAAATCTTTAGTGAAGTAACTATTCCATCTATGTCTTTGCTGTGAGATGAGAGAAGCTCAATCTCCTAAAATGATAAGCGACATACAACCCAACAAGATCAAGAATTGTCAAATGAAAACTATAAATAAATCTTTAGTGAAGTAACTATTCCATCTATGTCTTTGCTGTGAGATGAGAGAAGCTCAATCTCCTAAAATGATAAGCGACATACAACCCAACAAGATCAAGAATTGTCAAATGAAAACTATAAATAAATCTTTAGTGAAGTAACTATTCCATCTATGTCTTTGCTGTGAGATGAGAGAAGCTCAATCTCCTAAAATGATAAGCGACATACAACCCAACAAGATCAAGAATTGTCAAATGAAAACTATAAATAAATCTTTAGTGAAGTAACTATTCCATCTATGTCTTTGCTGTGAGATGAGAGAAGCTCAATCTCCTAAAATAATAAGCGACATACAACCCAACAAGATCAAGAATTGTCAAATGAAAACTATAAATAAATCTTTAGTGAAGTAACTATTCCATCTATGTCTTTGCTGTGAGATGAGAGAAGCTCAATCTCCTAAAATGATAAGCGACATACAACCCAACAAGATCAAGAATTGTCAAATGAAAACTATAAATAAATCTTTAGTGAAGTAACTATTCCATCTATGTCTTTGCTGTGAGATGAGAGAAGCTCAATCTCCTAAAATGATAAGCGACATACAACCCAACAAGATCAAGAATTGTCAAATGAAAACTATAAATAAATCTTTAGTGAAGTAACTATTCCATCTATGTCTTTGCTGTGAGATGAGAGAAGCTCAATCTCCTAAAATGATAAGCGACATACAACCCAACAAGATCAAGAATTGTCAAATGAAAACTATAAATAAATCTTTAGTGAAGTAACTATTCCATCTATGTCTTTGCTGTGAGATGAGAGAAGCTCAATCTCCTAAAATGATAAGCGACATACAACCCAACAAGATCAAGAATTGTCAAATGAAAACTATAAATAAATCTTTAGTGAAGTAACTATTCCAACTATGTCTTTGCTGTGAGATGAGAGAAGCTCAATCTCCTAAAATGATAAGCGACATACAACCCAACAAGATCAAGAATTGTCAAATGAAAACTATATATAAATCTTTAGTGAAGTAACTATTCCAACTATGTCTTTGCTGTGAGATGAGAGAAGCTCAATCTCCTAAAATGATAAGCGACATACAACCCAACAAGATCAAGAATTGTCAAATGAAAACTATAAATAAATCTTTAGTGAAGTAACTATTCCATCTATGTCTTTGCTGTGAGATGAGAGAAGCTCAATCTCCTAAAATGATAAGCGACATACAACCCAACAAGATCAAGAATTGTCAAATGAAAACTATAAATAAATCTTTAGTGAAGTAACTATTCCATCTATGTCTTTGCTGTGAGATGAGAGAAGCTCAATCTCCTAAAATGATAAGCGACATACAACCCAACAAGATCAAGAATTGTCAAATGAAAACTATAAATAAATCTTTAGTGAAGTAACTATTCCAACTATGTCTTTGCTGTGAGATGAGAGAAGCTCAATCTCCTAAAATGATAAGCGACATACAACCCAACAAGATCAAGAATTGTCAAATGAAAACTATAAATAAATCTTTAGTGAAGTAACTATTCCATCTATGTCTTTGCTGTGAGATGAGAGAAGCTCAATCTCCTAAAATGATAAGCGACATACAACCCAACAAGATCAAGAATTGTCAAATGAAAACTATAAATAAATCTTTAGTGAAGTAACTATTCCATCTATGTCTTTGCTGTGAGATGAGAGAAGCTCAATCTCCTAAAATGATAAGCGACATACAACCCAACAAGATCAAGAATTGTCAAATGAAAACTATAAATAAATCTTTAGTGAAGTAACTATTCCAACTATGTCTTTGCTGTGAGATGAGAGAAGCTCAATCTCCTAAAATGATAAGCGACATACAACCCAACAAGATCAAGAATTGTCAAATGAAAACTATAAATAAATCTTTAGTGAAGTAACTATTCCATCTATGTCTTTGCTGTGAGATGAGAGAAGCTCAATCTCCTAAAATGATAAGCGACATACAACCCAACAAGATCAAGAATTGTCAAATGAAAACTATATATAAATCTTTAGTGAAGTAACTATTCCAACTATGTCTTTGCTGTGAGATGAGAGAAGCTCAATCTCCTAAAATGATAAGCGACATACAACCCAACAAGATCAAGAATTGTCAAATGAAAACTATAAATAAATCTTTAGTGAAGTAACTATTCCATCTATGTCTTTGCTGTGAGATGAGAGAAGCTCAATCTCCTAAAATGATAAGCGACATACAACCCAACAAGATCAAGAATTGTCAAATGAAAACTATAAATAAATCTTTAGTGAAGTAACTATTCCATCTATGTCTTTGCTGTGAGATGAGAGAAGCTCAATCTCCTAAAATGATAAGCGACATACAACCCAACAAGATCAAGAATTGTCAAATGAAAACTATAAATAAATCTTTAGTGAAGTAACTATTCCATCTATGTCTTTGCTGTGAGATGAGAGAAGCTCAATCTCCTAAAATGATAAGCGACATACAACCCAACAAGATCAAGAATTGTCAAATGAAAACTATAAATAAATCTTTAGTGAAGTAACTATTCCATCTATGTCTTTGCTGTGAGATGAGAGAAGCTCAATCTCCTAAAATGATAAGCGACATACAACCCAACAAGATCAAGAATTGTCAAATGAAAACTATAAATAAATCTTTAGTGAAGTAACTATTCCAACTATGTCTTTGCTGTGAGATGAGAGAAGCTCAATCTCCTAAAATGATAAGCGACATACAACCCAACAAGATCAAGAATTGTCAAATGAAAACTATAAATAAATCTTTAGTGAAGTAACTATTCCATCTATGTCTTTGCTGTGAGATGAGAGAAGCTCAATCTCCTAAAATGATAAGCGACATACAACCCAACAAGATCAAGAATTGTCAAATGAAAACTATAAATAAATCTTTAGTGAAGTAACTATTCCAACTATGTCTTTGCTGTGAGATGAGAGAAGCTCAATCTCCTAAAATGATAAGCGACATACAACCCAACAAGATCAAGAATTGTCAAATGAAAACTATAAATAAATCTTTAGTGAAGTAACTATTCCATCTATGTCTTTGCTGTGAGATGAGAGAAGCTCAATCTCCTAAAATGATAAGCGACATACAACCCAACAAGATCAAGAATTGTCAAATGAAAACTATAAATAAATCTTTAGTGAAGTAACTATTCCAACTATGTCTTTGCTGTGAGATGAGAGAAGCTCAATCTCCTAAAATGATAAGCGACATACAACCCAACAAGATCAAGAATTGTCAAATGAAAACTATATATAAATCTTTAGTGAAGTAACTATTCCAACTATGTCTTTGCTGTGAGATGAGAGAAGCTCAATCTCCTAAAATGATAAGCGACATACAACCCAACAAGATCAAGAATTGTCAAATGAAAACTATAAATAAATCTTTAGTGAAGTAACTATTCCATCTATGTCTTTGCTGTGAGATGAGAGAAGCTCAATCTCCTAAAATGATAAGCGACATACAACCCAACAAGATCAAGAATTGTCAAATGAAAACTATAAATAAATCTTTAGTGAAGTAACTATTCCATCTATGTCTTTGCTGTGAGATGAGAGAAGCTCAATCTCCTAAAATGATAAGCGACATACAACCCAACAAGATCAAGAATTGTCAAATGAAAACTATAAATAAATCTTTAGTGAAGTAACTATTCCATCTATGTCTTTGCTGTGAGATGAGAGAAGCTCAATCTCCTAAAATGATAAGCGACATACAACCCAACAAGATCAAGAATTGTCAAATGAAAACTATAAATAAATCTTTAGTGAAGTAACTATTCCAACTATGTCTTTGCTGTGAGATGAGAGAAGCTCAATCTCCTAAAATGATAAGCGACATACAACCCAACAAGATCAAGAATTGTCAAATGAAAACTATATATAAATCTTTAGTGAAGTAACTATTCCAACTATGTCTTTGCTGTGAGATGAGAGAAGCTCAATCTCCTAAAATGATAAGCGACATACAACCCAACAAGATCAAGAATTGTCAAATGAAAACTATAAATAAATCTTTAGTGAAGTAACTATTCCATCTATGTCTTTGCTGTGAGATGAGAGAAGCTCAATCTCCTAAAATGATAAGCGACATACAACCCAACAAGATCAAGAATTGTCAAATGAAAACTATAAATAAATCTTTAGTGAAGTAACTATTCCATCTATGTCTTTGCTGTGAGATGAGAGAAGCTCAATCTCCTAAAATGATAAGCGACATACAACCCAACAAGATCAAGAATTGTCAAATGAAAACTATAAATAAATCTTTAGTGAAGTAACTATTCCATCTATGTCTTTGCTGTGAGATGAGAGAAGCTCAATCTCCTAAAATGATAAGCGACATACAACCCAACAAGATCAAGAATTGTCAAATGAAAACTATAAATAAATCTTTAGTGAAGTAACTATTCCATCTATGTCTTTGCTGTGAGATGAGAGAAGCTCAATCTCCTAAAATGATAAGCGACATACAACCCAACAAGATCAAGAATTGTCAAATGAAAACTATAAATAAATCTTTAGTGAAGTAACTATTCCATCTATGTCTTTGCTGTGAGATGAGAGAAGCTCAATCTCCTAAAATAATAAGCGACATACAACCCAACAAGATCAAGAATTGTCAAATGAAAACTATAAATAAATCTTTAGTGAAGTAACTATTCCATCTATGTCTTTGCTGTGAGATGAGAGAAGCTCAATCTCCTAAAATGATAAGCGACATACAACCCAACAAGATCAAGAATTGTCAAATGAAAACTATAAATAAATCTTTAGTGAAGTAACTATTCCATCTATGTCTTTGCTGTGAGATGAGAGAAGCTCAATCTCCTAAAATGATAAGCGACATACAACCCAACAAGATCAAGAATTGTCAAATGAAAACTATAAATAAATCTTTAGTGAAGTAACTATTCCATCTATGTCTTTGCTGTGAGATGAGAGAAGCTCAATCTCCTAAAATGATAAGCGACATACAACCCAACAAGATCAAGAATTGTCAAATGAAAACTATAAATAAATCTTTAGTGAAGTAACTATTCCATCTATGTCTTTGCTGTGAGATGAGAGAAGCTCAATCTCCTAAAATGATAAGCGACATACAACCCAACAAGATCAAGAATTGTCAAATGAAAACTATAAATAAATCTTTAGTGAAGTAACTATTCCAACTATGTCTTTGCTGTGAGATGAGAGAAGCTCAATCTCCTAAAATGATAAGCGACATACAACCCAACAAGATCAAGAATTGTCAAATGAAAACTATATATAAATCTTTAGTGAAGTAACTATTCCAACTATGTCTTTGCTGTGAGATGAGAGAAGCTCAATCTCCTAAAATGATAAGCGACATACAACCCAACAAGATCAAGAATTGTCAAATGAAAACTATATATAAATCTTTAGTGAAGTAACTATTCCATCTATGTCTTTGCTGTGAGATGAGAGAAGCTCAATCTCCTAAAATAATAAGCGACATACAACCCAACAAGATCAAGAATTGTCAAATGAAAACTATATATAAATCTTTAGTGAAGTAACTATTCCATCTATGTCTTTGCTGTGAGATGAGAGAAGCTCAATCTCCTAAAATGATAAGCGACATACAACCCAACAAGATCAAGATTTGTCCAATGAAAACTATAAATAAATCTTTAGTGAAGTAACTATTCCATCTATGTCTTTGCTGTGAGATGAGAGAAGCTCAATCTCCTAAAATGATAAGCGACATACAACCCAACAAGATCAAGATTTGTCCAATGAAAACTATAAATAAATCTTTAGTGAAGTAACTATTCCATCTATGTCTTTGCTGTGAGATGAGAGAAGCTCAATCTCCTAAAATGATAAGCGACATACAACCCAACAAGATCAAGAATTGTCAAATGAAAACTATAAATAAATCTTTAGTGAAGTAACTATTCCATCTATGTCTTTGCTGTGAGATGAGAGAAGCTCAATCTCCTAAAATGATAAGCGACATACAACCCAACAAGATCAAGATTTGATCATCAATGAAAACAAGAAATAAATCCAGAATATTAAATAAAACCCAATGACATATTATAAACCAATGCAATAAAAAAATTAAAAATCAAATAATTAATGAATGCCCAAATAATAATTACATATCTCAACGACCATATAATAAATATCAATAATTAATAATAATTAAAAACCAACAAATAATATAATCGCCAATTAAAAATAAAAACCCAAGACTAAATGACCAATTAATAAGGAACCCCATAATATTAAATAAAACCCAATGACATATTATAAAACAATGCAATAAAAAAATTAAAATTCAAATAATTGATGAATGGCCAAATAATAATTAAATATCCCAACGACCAAATAATAAATATCAACAATTAAATAATAATTAAAAACCCACAAATAAAATAAACACCAATTAAAAATAAAAACCCAAGACTAAATAACCAATTAATAAGAAAACCCATAATATTAAATAAAACCCAATGACATATTATAAACCAATGCAATAAAAAAAATTAAAAATCAAATAATTAATGAATGCCGAAATAATAATTAAATATCTCAACGACCATATAATAAATATCAATAATTAATAATAATTAAAAACCAACAAATAATATAATCGCCAATTAAAAATAAAAACCCAAGACTAAATGACCAATTAATAAGAAACCCCATAATATTAAATAAACCCCAATGACATATTATAAAACAATGAAATAAAAAAATTAAAAATCAAATAATTGATGAATGCCCAAATAATAATTAAATATCTTAACGACCAAATAATAAATATCAACAATTAATAATAATTAAAAACCAACAAATAAAATAATCGCCAATTAAAAACAAAAACCCAAAACTAAATGACCAATTAATAAGAAAACCCATAATATTAAATAAAACCCAATGACATATTATAAACCAATGCAATAAAAAAATTAAAAATCAATTAATTGATGAATGCCCAAATAATAATTGAATATCTCAACGACCAAATACTAAATATCAACAATTAATAATTATTAAAAACCAACAAATACAATAAACGACAATAAACAACGAAAACCCAAGACTAAACGACCAATTAATGAGAAAACAACCCAAAATATTATAAAAAACCAATAAAATATTACGAAACAACGAAATAAACAACCAAAAACCAAATAAAACAACAATTAATTGTTGAAGAATTGAATAACTGCCGAAGAAAGTGTTGTTGTTATGAAAAACGACTTCGAACAAAGGAAATTCCCCATTTTGTAAACCGTTACTAAACAGCGAACAAAGAATAATTGAATATTACAACAATACAAACGATATCAACAAAAATATTATTACCAAACTATATATGACAACGTAATGCAACAAATTATTAACAATTTAAGTATTGATCGACGTTATTTCAACGAATAATTAAGAGATTATTACGAGCAAAATATGACGCGGTTTCACCCGACAACAACACAGCAGTTATTGACGATCGATTTCGACAAGAAACACAGGATTGGTTTAGAGCTGACCACGTGACTCTAGTAGTCAAATAAAATCTACTTTCATAAAATTATTTTGTATTAAATACTAATTATTTTCAATATATTATTAGCTGTTAATTAATAGATAATTATATTATATTAATGTTGAATATGTGGGAATTTTACGTAACGTATTAACAAAAATAAATTTTAAAAGCGGAACATAGTATTTTTGTAAGGTTATGTTTATCGTTCTGTACAGCGAAATTGGACTAAATGGGAGGTATTTATGTGTAAAATAACAATTTGGTTTAATTACTTAGTTTACAGGTATTATACATATCTAAAAACATTTAATGGAACAAATTACTCAATATATATACAATACAACATGTCTGGAACAATGAAAATGTTGTTTTTATAGCGATTGGATAAATTCGTACAAGGTCTTGCGTTGAAAATTCTTGATTAAAACACGAATAGAACAGGTTTTAACAGGTAAATTAAGTATATATTAATTGTAGATAGAGTATTTATTAATTATATTACAGGTAGAGTACATGGCATGTAATATATATCGAAATATCTACAGATGTTTGTGGTGGAACTTGCACAATTTTCTTTGCTCCAACTTTGTTGGACTGTGGGGCCCTGAAAACACTATGTCATCTTTATAATTGTACAAATATAGTTACAATAATTCATCAAAAGACTATTTATATAGTTTGAAAGGTACAAATATGTTTGAATTTTAAGTAATATATAGATTTGTGTTTATCTTTTAGGTTAGATTTTGTCCAAACGTCCATTTCATTTACAACTGGATTAAATCGTCGGAAAATATTAATTATCTCTTGGAAATGTTATTAAAACGATTTGGGGACATCAATATAAGTTTGAACAGTGTTTTTTCTTGATAAAACTTTAATAAATACTTACGAAAGTATCAAATTGTTGTACGATTTTATTTTAGTTTTTCAGCTAGATATTTATTAAAATAAGTACAAAAACATCGTTAAATATATAAAATTTGTTTAGATTTTAGTGAATAAGCACGATATAAGGTCAGTAGAACTCTATTTTAACATTTTTACAGTGATGTCTGTCTGTGCGTGTGTGTGAATGTAGTAGACACAGTTTCACAAATTCCTCAAAAACTATTAGTTTAAAGACGAATTTAGCAACGGATTTCTTAATTTGACATTAATAGGAAGAGCTGAAAAGGTTTTGGTAACAATTGGACAACCGGAAGTAGTAGTTTCTTAAAAAATGTATGTAATTGTATCAAAAATTTTTATTAATAACTTTTGAACCACTCAACTGTAAGTGATAAAAATTGGTATACATATGAAAAAAACATGGCTGATTATGAATCTGGAAGAATTACAGTCATATCTTTAACCGTGTCTGAGTTATTGTACGTTAAACTTGGTCAATTTTAGCAAAAAATTCCAACCCGGATTTTTACGCTTAAACCGCGTTTTAATAAGTTTATATATTAAATGAACCCTTCTGAGTTCATTTTTGACGGAATTATCGAGATATCTGTAACCGTGTCCGAGATATTTTACAATAAACAGTCATGTTTTGGATTAAATTTTTGACAAGATTTCGACCCGGATTAAATGTATTTTTAAACTGTTTTGGACCACTTTTAAAATGTTTATATACTAAATCAAGTCTCTAAAGTTCGTTTTTGAGGGAATTATTACGATATTTTTAGCCGTGTCCGAGATATTCAACGATAAACACAATCATGTTTTGGCTGAAATTTTGTCAATTTTTAGCTGATTTCGACCCGGAATAAATGCATTTCTAAACAGTTTTTAACAACTTTTATGATGTTTATATACTAAATAAAGTCTCTAGAGTTCATTTTTCAAGGAATTGAAGCCCTATATTTAACCGTGTCCAAGATATTCAACAATAAACATAGTCATGTTTTGGCTAAAATTTTGTCAATTTTTTTATAAGATTTCGACCCGGATTAAATGCATTTCTAAACCATGTTTAACCACTTTTAAAATCTTTTATTCTAAACGGGTAGATTCACTATCTATATATATTTCTATATTGAATTCATCAAGACGATCGGGGAAATTTTATTCGCCTGTACAGACTAAACGGTAAGAGCGATTTTAATGAAAATTTTTCCAAGATGTAGAGAATAATTCAACTTGATTTCCTGGTAATAGGTCATTTTTCTGTACGGTGCATAGTTTTTGTGTAAAAAATTTTTAAAGGTCGTATTTTAGCTTTTTGAAACAATTTGAAATCAAAAATTTAGTCTTCTTTGAAAAATTTAAGACGAAGAACGTTTCTTTGACATGTCAATCAAAACATTTAAATGGCATTATTTATAAAATAAGGACATTTTGAAAAAATTTAAATTCATAAATACACATTATGGCAATGGGCGGTTATTCCATAGTAGTTTAAAAGACCTAAAACATTATATTTAAAAATTAAATTTTTTGAAGGTTCATTTCCGTGATTCATGTACATTTCCAAAGTGTTGCCAAACATCCCATAAATAACTAAGTAAAAAACAAATATTCCAATGTCAGGAATTTCAAAGCCCCATCGTCTTTTGTTTTTTTGTTTAAAGTTGTCAGAACCAAGTCGTGTTTGGTATCAAATGAAAGGTAACATCAAGGGCTGTCATGCAGAAATATCAAAAATTTGACAGCTCGATCGGCTTTTGTTTTTTGCTTAAAGTTGTCAGAACCATGTCGTGTTTGGTATCAAATCAAAGGTAACGTCAAGGGCTGTCATGCAGAAATGTCAAAAATTTGACAGCTCGATCGGCATTTGTTTTTTGCTTAAAGTTGTTAGAACCATGTCGTGTTTGATATCAAATGAGAGGGTTCGTCAAGGGCTGCTATGCAGAAATGTCAAAAATTTGACAGCTCCATCGGCTTTTGTTTTTTGCTATAAAGTTGTCAGAACCATATCGTGTTTGGTATCAAATGAAAGGTAACGTCACGGGCTGTCATGCAAAAATGTCAAAAATTTGACAGCTCGATCGGCTTTTGTTTTTTGCTTAAAGTTGTCAGAACCATGTCGTGTTTGGTATCAAATGAGAGTGTTCGTCAAGGGCTGCCATGCAGAAATGTCAAAAATTTGACAGCTCGATTAGATTTTGTTTTTTGCTTAAAGTTGTCAGAACTATGTCGTGTTTGGTATCAAATGAGAGGTATCGACAAGGGCTGCCATGCAGAAATGTAAATAAATTGACAGCTCGATCGGCTTTTGTTTTTTGCTTAAAGTTGTCAGAACCATGTCGTGTTTGGTATCAAATGAGAGTGTTCGTCAAGGGCTGCCATGCAGAAATGTCAAAAATTTGACAGCTCGATTGGCTTTTGTTTTTTCCTTAAAGTTGTCAGAATTATGTCGTGTTTGGTATCAAATGAAAGGTAACGTCAAGAGCTGCCATGCAGAAATGTCAAAAATTTGACAGCTCGATTGGCTTTTGTTTTTTACTTTAAGTTGTCAGAAACATGTCGTGTTTGGTATCAAATGAAAGGTAACAATAAGGGCTGTCATGCAGAAATGTCAAAATTTTGACAGCTCGATCGGCTTTTGTTTTTTGTTTAAAGTTGTCAGAATTATGTCGTGTTTAGTATCAAATGAAAGGTAAGCAGGTTGAGTGGGCATTTTGGGTGGGCAGGTTGCGTGGGCAGTTTGAGTGGGCAGGTTGGGTGGGCAGGTTGCGTGGGCACTTTGGGTGGGCAGATTGCGTGGGCAGTTTGGGTGGACAGGTTGCGTGGGCTGTTTGGGTGGGCGGGAAAAAAATATTTTGAAAAACTCTTAGCGGTAGCACTTTGCATTTAAATTGTTCCTAGACGGATTGGACATACGTACAACTATTATAAAACACTATCGGCGGAGCCCTAGGGAATACTCGGCGTAGCCGAGTTTTCGCTAGTGTTTATATACTAAATCAAGTCTGTAGAGTTCATTTTTGAAGGAATTATTGCAATATTTTTAACCTTGTCCGAGATATTTACTAGTAAACTACAGTTCTGAATAAATTTGTTTACTAATCATAGGATTTTCTGTCCAATACATTGAACATTTTTATTATATCTTCTATACATTTAGAGATAGAGACTCATAAATACATGTAAAATAATCCGTTACAATCAAATAATGTTTATATCTCTACCTACTTTTGAATTATTGCCCCAAAAGTCAATATACCCCACATTTAGATAAAAATTTTCAAAAATCTAATTTTTATGTATCTAGATACTTCTCAATGCGCTGATTCCAAATTTTGAAACCGCAGGTCAATATCTCTTTTCGTTCTCGAGATATTTAGATTCAAAGTTTTGCTCAAAACTGCCCATTTTTGGGTAATAACCCAAAAATGGGTCGAGATATGAATTTGGCGACATCACCATTCGATTCTACTGGCAAAATTACATAAGTATACCAATTTTCATAATTTTTGTCCAACCGGTTCATTTTTTATGAATAAAAGTTTGAAAATGGCCAAAATCTGAAAAAATCCTAAGGGGTACCCCTTAGGATTTTTTCGATTTTTGGCCATTTTCAGTTATTTTGCTTTAGAGATTGTATGCGGTGTTCAAAAATTATGAAAATTGGTACACTTATGTAATTTTGCCCGTAGAATCGAATGGTGGTGTCGCCAAATTCATATCTCGACCCATTTTTGGGTTATTACCCAAAAATGGGCAGTTTTGAGCAAAATTTTAAATCTAAATATCTCGGAAACGAAAAGAGATATCGACCTGCGGTTTCAAAATTTGGAATCAGGGCATTGAGAAGTATCTAGATACATAAAAATTAGATTTTTGAAATTTTGAAGTTTTTATCTGTAAATGGGGTATATTGACTTTTGGGGCAATAATTCAAAAATGGATAGAGATATAAACTTGGTAGTAATATTATTTGATTGTAAAGAGAATGTTCCGTAAGTGTACGCATTTTTAGAAATAAAAGCCTTAAAAGAAACAATTGATGTGGCAAATCATCACCTCCCGTCAATTTCATGTTTAGAATGGCAGTGACCTTTAAGTAAAGTATCACTTCCGGTTGATCGTTTGTAAATAAAATCTAATATGTTGTCAATAACAACAATATAGAACAATAAATAGAAAAGTCTAGTTTCCAATTAATTTTAGACTAAATGTTTTGAAATAAGTGTTACAGATAATTATATTCTACGCCTAAATCAGTAAACAGTTTTAATTTTGCACGTTTGGTAACTTGTAAAATATAATTTGAAATTGTATAAAAATATTGCTCATTTCTAGCGATAGCCATGAAATTGAAACAAAATTACAGACAAATGCGTATCATTTAAAAAGTGAGAAATTCAGTTTTCAATTAAAAATTTCAGATAATTCAATTCTGTATTATTTTTAAAATCTAACACTTAAATTACTTTTATTATTATTATTTTTTCACATTCTGTAATCTATAAAATTAAATTTCTGATAGTTCAAACGAAAATAATTTTGTTTCAATTTCATGGGTATCGCTACAAATGAGCAATATTTATACAATTTCAAATTAGATTTTACAAATTACTAAACGTAAAATATTAAATCTGTTTAGTAATTTAATATATATATATATATATATATCTGCGTATAAATAGTTTAAAATTCCTGGCTTCGCGATATAGTTGCTCAGAGATTTTTTTAAGTATTTTTTCCGTAATCTACGCATACGGTTTAATGTAGTAAGCTAGTTTTCAAGGCAAAATAAATTAATTTAATATTTCAGTCCTGGAGCACTAGGTGTAACTAGTTTAAAATTCTTGGCTTCGCGATATAGTTGCTCTGAGATTTTTTTAAGTATTTTTTCCGTAATCTACGTATACGGTTTAATGTAGTAAGCTAGTTTTCAAGGCGAAATAAATTAATTTAATATTTCACATATATATATATATATATACAGGGTGTCCCAAATTTAAACGGCCAAACTTAAACCATGGATTAAACACTTAAAAATAAGGTCCCAAGTTCATTTGAGTAAATGTCGGGAAATGCTTCGTTTCAGAGATATAAATGTTTTCCTTATTGGAGCAGCGTTACTTTAAAAATCAACTTCATAACAGAATATCAAATATTATTTTATTAAGTAGTGATATAATAATTAAATTAATTATAATGATTCGGTTATTATCTAATTTCAATGCAACATTTAGTTTGCTTGTGATTATTGGACAAAATGCCTCGTTTTTACACAAATAGTGAATATGCCGACATGGTATTTATTTATGGTTTTTGTAATGGTAGTACGCATAGGGCTCGTCGTGAATATTCGCGACGATTCCCTAACAGAAGATTACCACATAGGACTGTTTTCTCTAAAACATTTCAGCGACTTAGAGATACAGGTTCGTTTGCTTCTGTGCCACGTGCTGATGGTGTATTTGCGCCTTTACAAAACGAAAGACGAGCTGTAATGATATTACAACATTTTGATGAGAATCCATCGACAAGTGTCCGACGTGCTTCGGCAGTATTAAATTCAAGCCGAATGGAAGTGTGGAGAACACTGAAATCAGATGGACGTCATCCGTACCATATTCAAAAAGTACACCAGTTATTACCGCGAGACTTGAGGCGAAGGAGAGAATTTTGTGATTGGTTTTTAAATAAAATGAATAATGAAACTCAGTTCCCTTCATACATTTTGTGGACTGATGAAGCCATATTTACACGGCGTGGAATTTTAAATCAAAGAAATTCTCATCTTTGGACACATGAAAATCCTCATGCAATTAAAGAGAACAATTTCCAATATGAATTTCATTGTAATGTTTGGCTGGGTATTATTGGAAATACTTTAGTAGGCCCTTTCTTTTTACCTCCACGTTTAAATTCAGAGAGATTCTACAATTTTCTCAATAATGATTTGTATAATTTAATGGAAGAAGTTAACTTAGCAGTAAGAAGAAACTCTTGGCTACAGTTGGGTGGCTGCCCTGCACATTATGGGAGACAACCAAGGGAGTGGTTAAATTTTCATTATCCACAACGGTGGATTGGCCGGGGAGGACCTGTACCGTGGCCAGCACGTTCGCCCGATCTAACACAGTTAGATTTTTTTGCTTGGGGTGCCATAAAACAAAAAGTTTATGATGAACCGATAGATAATTTGGACACTCTACGTAGAAAAATTATTCAAGTTTGTGAAACCATATCTCCCGAGCAATGTCAAGCAGCAACCAATGCAGTGGTAGATCGTTGTCGTGCCTGTCTGCATGCTGCAGGTGAACATTTTAAACAAATGTTATAAAAAAATAGTAGATTATGATATGTTATTAGATTATTGTAAATAATAAATTTGTTTGAATTCAATGATAATTTTTATTTTTCCACCGACAAATCAGTGTAACAAACTAATTTTAGTATTGAAATTAGATAATAATCAAATCATTTATAATTAATTTAATCATTATATCACACTTCAATAAAATAATATTTGATATTTTGTTACGAAGATGATTCTTTTAAGTAATGTTGCTGCAATAAGAAAAACAGGAATATCTCTGAAACGAAGCATTTCCCGACATTTACTCAAATGAACTTGGGACCTTATTTTTAAGTGTTTAATCCATGGTTTAAGTTTGGCCGTTTAAATTTGGGACACCCTGTATATATATATATATATATATATATATATATATATATATATATATATATACGTATAAATAGTTTAAAATTCCTGGCTTCGCGATATAGTTGCTCAGAGATTTTTTTTAAGTATTTTTTCCGTAATCTACGCATACGGTTTAATGTAGTGAGCTAGTTTTCAAGGGGAAATAAATTAATTTAATATTTCAGTCCTGGAGCACTAGGTGTAACTAGTTTAAAATTCTTGGCTTCGCGATATAGTTGCTCAGAGATTTTTTTAAGTATTTTTTCCGTAATCTACGCATCCGGTTTAATGTAGTAAGCTAGTTTTCAAGGCGAAATAAATTAATTTAATATTTCACATATATATATATATATATATATATATATATATATACGTATAAATAGTTTAATATTCTTGGCTTCGCGATATAGTTGCTCAGAGATTTTTTTAAGTATTTTTTCCGTAATCTACGCATCCGGTTTAATGTAGTAAGCTAGTTTTCAAGGCGAAATAAATTAATTTAATATTTCACATATATATATATATATATATATATATATATATATATATATATATATATATATATATATATATATATACGTATAAATAGTTTAATATTCTTGGCTTCGCGATATAGTTGCTCAGAGATTTTTTTAAGTATTTTTTCCGTAATCTACGCATCCGATATAATGTAGTAAGCTAGTTTTCAAGGCGAAATAAATTAATTTAATATTTCACATATATATATATATATATATATATATATATATATATATATATATATACGTATAAATAGTTTAATATTCTTGGCTTCGCGATATAGTTGCTCAGAGATTTTTTTAAGTATTTTTTCCGTAATCTACGCATACGGTTTAATGTAGTAAGCTAGTTTTCAAGGCGAAATAAATTAATTTAATATTTCAGTCCTAGAGCACTAGGTGTAACTAGTTTAAAATTCTTGGCTTCGCGATATAGTTGCTCAGAGATTTTTTTAAGTATTTTTTCCGTAATCTACGCATCCGAATTAATGTAGTAAGCTAGTTTTCAAGGCAAAATAAATTAATTTAATATTTCAGTCTTAGAGCACTAGGTGTAACTAGTTTAAAATTCTTGGCTTCGCGATATAGTTGCTCAGAGATTTTTTTAAGTATTTTTTCCGTAATCTACGCATCCGGTTTAATGTAGTAAGCTAGTTTTCAAGGCGAAATAAATTAATTTAATATTTCACATATATATATATATATATATATATATATATATATATATATATATATATATATATATATATATATATATATACGTATAAATAGTTTAATATTCTTGGCTTCGCGATATAGTTGCTCAGAGATTTTTTTAAGTATTTTTTCCGTAATCTACGCATCCGGATTAATGTAGTAAGCTAGTTTTCAAGGCGAAATAAATTAATTTAATATTTCAGTCCTAGAGCACTAGGTGTAACTAGTTTAAAATTCTTGGCTTCGCGATATAGTTGCTCAGAGATTTTTTTAAGTATTTTTTCCGTAATCTACGCATCCGATTTAATGTAGTAAGCTAGTTTTCAAGGCGAAATAAATTAATTTAATATTTCAGTCCTAGAGCACTAGGTGTAACTAGTTTAAAATTCTTGGCTTCGCGATATAGTTGCTCAGAGATTTTTTTAAGTATTTTTTCCGTAATCTACGCATCCGATTTAATGTAGTAAGCTAGTTTTCAAGGCGAAATAAATTAATTTAATATTTCAGTCCTGGAGCACTAGGTGTAACTAGTTTAAAATTCTTGGCTTCGCGATATAGTTGCTCAGAGATTTTTTTAAGTATTTTTTCCTTAATCTACGCATCCGATTTAATGTAGTAAGCTAGTTTTCAAGGCGAAATAAATTAATTTAATATTTCAGTCCTAGAGCACTAGGTGTAACTAGTTTAAAATTCTTGGCTTCGCGATATAGTTGCTCAGAGATTTTTTTAAGTATTTTTTCCGTAATCTACGCATCTGATTTAATGTAGTAAGCTAGTTTTCAAGGCGAAATAAATTAATTTAATATTTCAGTCCTAGAGCACTAGGTGTAACTAGTTTAAAATTCTTGGCTTCGCGATATAGTTGCTCAGAGATTTTTTTAAGTATTTTTTCCTTAATCTACGCATCCGATTTAATGTAGTAAGCTAGTTTTCAAGGCGAAATAAATTAATTTAATATTTCAGTCCTAGAGCACTAGGTGTAACTAGTTTAAAATTCTTGGCTTCCGATATAGTTGCTCAGAGATTTTTTTAAGTATTTTTTCCTTAATCTACGCATCCGATTTAATGTAGTAAGCTAGTTTTCAAGGCGAAATAAATTAATTTAATATTTCAGTCCTAGAGCACTAGGTGTAACTAGTTTAAAATTCTTGGCTTCGCGATATAGTTGCTCAGAGATTTTTTTAAGTATTTTTTCCTTAATCTACGCATCCGATTTAATGTAGTAAGCTAGTTTTCAAGGCGAAATAAATTAATTTAATATTTCAGTCCTAGAGCACTAGGTGTAACTAGTTTAAAATTCTTGGCTTCGCGATATAGTTGCTCAGAGATTTTTTTAAGTATTTTTTCCGTAATCTACGCATCTGATTTAATGTAGTAAGCTAGTTTTCAAGGCGAAATAAATTAATTTAATATTTCAGTCCTAGAGCACTAGGTGTAACTAGTTTAAAATTCTTGGCTTCGCGATATAGTTGCTCAGAGATTTTTTTAAGTATTTTTTCCGTAATCTACGCATCCGGATTAATGTAGTAAGCTAGTTTTCAAGGCGAAATAAATTAATTTAATATTTCAGTCCTAGAGCACTAGGTGTAACTAGTTTAATATTCTTGGCTTCGCGATATAGTTGCTCAGAGATTTTTTTAAGTATTTTTTCCGTAATCTACGCATCCGATTTAATGTAGTAAGCTAGTTTTCAAGGCGAAATAAATTAATTTAATATTTCAGTCCTAGAGCACTAGGTGTAACTAGTTTAATATTCTTGGCTTCGCGATATAGTTGCTCAGAGATTTTTTTAAGTATTTTTTCCGTAATCTACGCATCCGATTTAATGTAGTAAGCTAGTTTTCAAGGCGAAATAAATTAATTTAATATTTCAGTCCTAGAGCACTAGGTGTAACTAGTTTAATATTCTTGGCTTCGCGATATAGTTGCTCAGAGATTTTTTTAAGTATTTTTTCCTTAATCTACGCATCCGATTTAATGTAGTAAGCTAGTTTTCAAGGCGAAATAAATTAATTTAATATTTCAGTCCTAGAGCACTAGGTGTAACTAGTTTAAAATTCTTGGCTTCGCGATATAGTTGCTCAGAGATTTTTTTAAGTATTTTTTCCTTAATCTACGCATCCGATTTAATGTAGTAAGCTAGTTTTCAAGGCGAAATAAATTAATTTAATATTTCAGTCCTAGAGCACTAGGTGTAACTAGTTTAAAATTCTTGGCTTCGCGATATAGTTGCTCAGAGATTTTTTTAAGTATTTTTTCCTTAATCTACGCATCCGATTTAATGTAGTAAGCTAGTTTTCAAGGCGAAATAAATTAATTTAATATTTCAGTCCTAGAGCACTAGGTGTAACTAGTTTAAAATTCTTGGCTTCGCGATATAGTTGCTCAGAGATTTTTTTAAGTATTTTTTCCTTAATCTACGCATCCGATTTAATGTAGTAAGCTAGTTTTCAAGGCGAAATAAATTAATTTAATATTTCAGTCCTAGAGCACTAGGTGTAACTAGTTTAAAATTCTTGGCTTCGCGATATAGTTGCTCAGAGATTTTTTTAAGTATTTTTTCCGTAATCTACGCATCTGATTTAATGTAGTAAGCTAGTTTTCAAGGCGAAATAAATTAATTTAATATTTCAGTCCTAGAGCACTAGGTGTAACTAGTTTAAAATTCTTGGCTTCGCGATATAGTTGCTCAGAGATTTTTTTAAGTATTTTTTCCGTAATCTACGCATCCGGATTAATGTAGTAAGCTAGTTTTCAAGGCGAAATAAATTAATTTAATATTTCAGTCCTAGAGCACTAGGTGTAACTAGTTTAATATTCTTGGCTTCGCGATATAGTTGCTCAGAGATTTTTTTAAGTATTTTTTCCGTAATCTACGCATCTGATTTAATGTAGTAAGCTAGTTTTCAAGGCGAAATAAATTAATTTAATATTTCAGTCCTAGAGCACTAGGTGTAACTAGTTTAAAATTCTTGGCTTCGCGATATAGTTGCTCAGAGATTTTTTTAAGTATTTTTTCCTTAATCTACGCATCCGATTTAATGTAGTAAGCTAGTTTTCAAGGCGAAATAAATTAATTTAATATTTCAGTCCTAGAGCACTAGGTGTAACTAGTTTAAAATTCTTGGCTTCGCGATATAGTTGCTCAGAGATTTTTTTAAGTATTTTTTCCTTAATCTACGCATCCGATTTAATGTAGTAAGCTAGTTTTCAAGGCGAAATAAATTAATTTAATATTTCAGTCCTAGAGCACTAGGTGTAACTAGTTTAAAATTCTTGGCTTCGCGATATAGTTGCTCAGAGATTTTTTTAAGTATTTTTTCCTTAATCTACGCATCCGATTTAATGTAGTAAGCTAGTTTTCAAGGCGAAATAAATTAATTTAATATTTCAGTCCTAGAGCACTAGGTGTAACTAGTTTAAAATTCTTGGCTTCGCGATATAGTTGCTCAGAGATTTTTTTAAGTATTTTTTCCGTAATCTACGCATCTGATTTAATGTAGTAAGCTAGTTTTCAAGGCGAAATAAATTAATTTAATATTTCAGTCCTAGAGCACTAGGTGTAACTAGTTTAAAATTCTTGGCTTCGCGATATAGTTGTTCAGAGATTTTTTTATGTATTTTTTCCGTAATCTACGCATCCGGTTTAATGTAGTAAGCTAGTTTTCAAGGCGAAATAAATTAATTTAATATTTCAGTCCTAGAGCACTAGGTGTAACTAGTTTAAAATTCTTGGCTTCGCGATATAGTTGCTCAGAGATTTTTTTAAGTATTTTTTCCGTAATCTACGCATCCGATTTAATGTAGTAAGCTAGTTTTCAAGGCGAAATAAATTAATTTAATATTTCAGTCCTAGAGCACTAGGTGTAACTAGTTTAAAATTCTTGGCTTCGCGATATAGTTGCTCAGAGATTTTTTTAGGTATTTTTTCCGTAATCTACGCATCCGGTTTAATGTAGTAAGCTAGTCTTCAAGGCGAAATAAATTAATTTAATATTTCAGTCCTAGAGCACTAGGTGTAACTAGTTTAAAATTCTTGGCTTCGCGATATAGTTGTTCAGAGATTTTTTTATGTATTTTTTCCGTAATCTACGCATCCGGTTTAATGTAGTAAGCTAGTTTTCAAGGCGAAATAAATTAATTTAATATTTCAGTCCTAGAGCACTAGGTGTAACTAGTTTAAAATTCTTGGCTTCGCGATATAGTTGTTCAGAGATTTTTTTATGTATTTTTTCCGTAATCTACGCATCCGGTTTAATGTAGTAAGCTAGTTTTCAAGGCGAAATAAATTAATTTAATATTTCAGTCCTAGAGCACTAGGTGTAACTAGTTTAAAATTCTTGGCTTCGCGATATAGTTGTTCAGAGATTTTTTTATGTATTTTTTCCGTAATCTACGCATCCGGTTTAATGTAGTAAGCTAGTTTTCAAGGCGAAATAAATTAATTTAATATTTCAGTCCTAGAGCACTAGGTGTAACTAGTTTAAAATTCTTGGCTTCGCGATATAGTTGCTCAGAGATTTTTTTAGGTATTTTTTCCGTAATCTACGCATCCGGTTTAATGTAGTAAGCTAGTCTTCAAGGCGAAATAAATTAATTTAATATTTCAGTCCTAGAGCACTAGGTGTAACTAGTTTAAAATTCTTGGCTTCGCGATATAGTTGTTCAGAGATTTTTTTATGTATTTTTTCCGTAATCTACGCATCCGGTTTAATGTAGTAAGCTAGTTTTCAAGGCGAAATAAATTAATTTAATATTTCAGTCCTAGAGCACTAGGTGTAACTAGTTTAAAATTCTTGGCTTCGCGATATAGTTGCTCAGAGATTTTTTTAAGTATTTTTTCCGTAATCTACGCATCCGATTTAATGTAGTAAGCTAGTTTTCAAGGCGAAATAAATTAATTTAATATTTCAGTCCTAGAGCACTAGGTGTAACTAGTTTAAAATTCTTGGCTTCGCGATATAGTTGCTCAGAGATTTTTTTAAGTATTTTTTCCATAATCTACGCATCTGATTTAATGTAGTAAGCTAGTTTTCAAGGCGAAATAAATTAATTTAATATTTCAGTCCTGGAGCACTAGGTGTAACTAGTTTAAAATTCTTGGCTTCGCGATATAGTTGCTCAGAGATTTTTTTAAGTATTTTTTCCGTAATCTACGCATCTGATTTAATGTAGTAAGCTAGTTTTCAAGGCGAAATAAATTAATTTAATATTTCAGTCCTAGAGCACTAGGTGTAACTAGTTTAAAATTCTTGGCATCGCGATATAGTTGCTCAGAGATTTTTTTAAGTATTTTTTCCTTAATCTACGCATCCGATTTAATGTAGTAAGCTAGTTTTCAAGGCGAAATAAATTAATTTAATATTTCAGTCCTAGAGCACTAGGTGTAACTAGTTTAAAATTCTTGGCTTCGCGATATAGTTGCTCAGAGATTTTTTTAAGTATTTTTTCCGTAATCTACGCATCTGATTTAATGTAGTAAGCTAGTTTTCAAGGCGAAATAAATTAATTTAATATTTCAGTCCTAGAGCACTAGGTGTAACTAGTTTAAAATTCTTGGCTTCGCGATATAGTTGCTCAGAGATTTTTTTAAGTATTTTTTCCGTAATCTACGCATCTGATTTAATGTAGTAAGCTAGTTTTCAAGGCGAAATAAATTAATTTAATATTTCAGTCCTAGAGCACTAGGTGTAACTAGTTTAAAATTCTTGGCTTCGCGATATAGTTGCTCAGAGATTTTTTTAAGTATTTTTTCCGTAATCTACGCATCCGATTTAATGTAGTAAGCTAGTTTTCAAGGCGAAATAAATTAATTTAATATTTCAGTCCTGGAGCACTAGGTGTAACTAGTTTAAAATTCTTGGCTTCGCGATATAGTTGCTCAGAGATTTTTTTAAGTATTTTTTCCTTAATCTACGCATCCGATTTAATGTAGTAAGCTAGTTTTCAAGGCGAAATAAATTAATTTAATATTTCAGTCTTAGAGCACTAGGTGTAACTAGTTTAAAATTCTTGGCTTCGCGATATAGTTGCTCAGAGATTTTTTTAAGTATTTTTTCCGTAATCTACGCATCCGATTTAATGTAGTAAGCTAGTTTTCAAGGCGAAATAAATTAATTTAATATTTCAGTCCTGGAGCACTAGGTGTAACTAGTTTAAAATTCTTGGCTTCGCGATATAGTTGCTCAGAGATTTTTTTAAGTATTTTTTCCTTAATCTACGCATCCGATTTAATGTAGTAAGCTAGTTTTCAAGGCGAAATAAATTAATTTAATATTTCAGTCTTAGAGCACTAGGTGTAACTAGTTTAAAATTCTTGGCTTCGCGATATAGTTGCTCAGAGATTTTTTTAAGTATTTTTTCCGTAATCTACGCATCCGATTTAATGTAGTAAGCTAGTTTTCAAGGCGAAATAAATTAATTTAATATTTCAGTCTTAGAGCACTAGGTGTAACTAGTTTAAAATTCTTGGCTTCGCGATATAGTTGCTCAGAGATTTTTTTAAGTATTTTTTCCGTAATCTACGCATCCGGTTTAATGTAGTAAGCTAGTTTTCAAGGCGAAATAAATTAATTTAATATTTCACATATATATATATATATATATATATATATATATATATATATATATATATATATATATACGTATAAATAGTTTAATATTCTTGGCTTCGCGATATAGTTGCTCAGAGATTTTTTTAAGTATTTTTTCCGTAATCTACGCATCCGGATTAATGTAGTAAGCTAGTTTTCAAGGCGAAATAAATTAATTTAATATTTCAGTCCTAGAGCACTAGGTGTAACTAGTTTAAAATTCTTGGCTTCGCGATATAGTTGCTCAGAGATTTTTTTAAGTATTTTTTCCGTAATCTACGCATCTGATTTAATGTAGTAAGCTAGTTTTCAAGGCGAAATAAATTAATTTAATATTTCAGTCCTAGAGCACTAGGTGTAACTAGTTTAAAATTCTTGGCTTCGCGATATAGTTGCTCAGAGATTTTTTTAAGTATTTTTTCCGTAATCTACGCATCCGATTTAATGTAGTAAGCTAGTTTTCAAGGCGAAATAAATTAATTTAATATTTCAGTCCTAGAGCACTAGGTGTAACTAGTTTAAAATTCTTGGCATCGCGATATAGTTGCTCAGAGATTTTTTTAAGTATTTTTTCCGTAATCTACGCATCTGATTTAATGTAGTAAGCTAGTTTTCAAGGCGAAATAAATTAATTTAATATTTCAGTCCTAGAGCACTAGGTGTAACTAGTTTAAAATTCTTGGCTTCGCGATATAGTTGCTCAGAGATTTTTTTAAGTATTTTTTCCTTAATCTACGCATCCGATTTAATGTAGTAAGCTAGTTTTCAAGGCGAAATAAATTAATTTAATATTTCAGTCCTAGAGCACTAGGTGTAACTAGTTTAAAATTCTTGGCTTCGCGATATAGTTGCTCAGAGATTTTTTTAAGTATTTTTTCCTTAATCTACGCATCCGATTTAATGTAGTAAGCTAGTTTTCAAGGCGAAATAAATTAATTTAATATTTCAGTCCTAGAGCACTAGGTGTAACTAGTTTAAAATTCTTGGCTTCGCGATATAGTTGCTCAGAGATTTTTTTAAGTATTTTTTCCGTAATCTACGCATCTGATTTAATGTAGTAAGCTAGTTTTCAAGGCGAAATAAATTAATTTAATATTTCAGTCCTAGAGCACTAGGTGTAACTAGTTTAAAATTCTTGGCTTCGCGATATAGTTGCTCAGAGATTTTTTTAAGTATTTTTTCCTTAATCTACGCATCCGATTTAATGTAGTAAGCTAGTTTTCAAGGCGAAATAAATTAATTTAATATTTCAGTCCTAGAGCACTAGGTGTAACTAGTTTAAAATTCTTGGCTTCGCGATATAGTTGCTCAGAGATTTTTTTAAGTATTTTTTCCGTAATCTACGCATCTGATTTAATGTAGTAAGCTAGTTTTCAAGGCGAAATAAATTAATTTAATATTTCAGTCCTAGAGCACTAGGTGTAACTAGTTTAAAATTCTTGGCTTCGCGATATAGTTGCTCAGAGATTTTTTTAAGTATTTTTTCCGTAATCTACGCATCCGAATTAATGTAGTAAGCTAGTTTTCAAGGCGAAATAAATTAATTTAATATTTCAGTCCTAGAGCACTAGGTGTAACTAGTTTAAAATTCTTGGCTTCGCGATATAGTTGCTCAGAGATTTTTTTAAGTATTTTTTCCGTAATCTACGCATCTGATTTAATGTAGTAAGCTAGTTTTCAAGGCGAAATAAATTAATTTAATATTTCAGTCCTGGAGCACTAGGTGTAACTAGTTTAAAATTCTTGGCTTCGCGATATAGTTGCTCAGAGATTTTTTTAAGTATTTTTTCCGTAATCTACGCATCCGATTTAATGTAGTAAGCTAGTTTTCAAGGCGAAATAAATTAATTTAATATTTCAGTCCTAGAGCACTAGGTGTAACTAGTTTAAAATTCTTGGCTTCGCGATATAGTTGCTCAGAGATTTTTTTAAGTATTTTTTCCGTAATCTACGCATCCGATTTAATGTAGTAAGCTAGTTTTCAAGGCGAAATAAATTAATTTAATATTTCAGTCCTAGAGCACTAGGTGTAACTAGTTTAAAATTCTTGGCTTCGCGATATAGTTGCTCAGAGATTTTTTTAAGTATTTTTTCCGTAATCTACGCATCTGATTTAATGTAGTAAGCTAGTTTTCAAGGCGAAATAAATTAATTTAATATTTCAGTCCTGGAGCACTAGGTGTAACTAGTTTAAAATTCTTGGCTTCGCGATATAGTTGCTCAGAGATTTTTTTAAGTATTTTTTCCTTAATCTACGCATCCGATTTAATGTAGTAAGCTAGTTTTCAAGGCGAAATAAATTAATTTAATATTTCAGTCCTAGAGCACTAGGTGTAACTAGTTTAAAATTCTTGGCTTCGCGATATAGTTGCTCAGAGATTTTTTTAAGTATTTTTTCCGTAATCTACGCATCTGATTTAATGTAGTAAGCTAGTTTTCAAGGCGAAATAAATTAATTTAATATTTCAGTCCTAGAGCACTAGGTGTAACTAGTTTAAAATTCTTGGCTTCGCGATATAGTTGCTCAGAGATTTTTTTAAGTATTTTTTCCTTAATCTACGCATCCGATTTAATGTAGTAAGCTAGTTTTCAAGGCGAAATAAATTAATTTAATATTTCAGTCCTAGAGCACTAGGTGTAACTAGTTTAAAATTCTTGGCTTCGCGATATAGTTGCTCAGAGATTTTTTTAAGTATTTTTTCCGTAATCTACGCATCTGATTTAATGTAGTAAGCTAGTTTTCAAGGCGAAATAAATTAATTTAATATTTCAGTCCTAGAGCACTAGGTGTAACTAGTTTAAAATTCTTGGCTTCGCGATATAGTTGCTCAGAGATTTTTTTAAGTATTTTTTCCGTAATCTACGCATCCGAATTAATGTAGTAAGCTAGTTTTCAAGGCGAAATAAATTAATTTAATATTTCAGTCCTAGAGCACTAGGTGTAACTAGTTTAAAATTCTTGGCTTCGCGATATAGTTGCTCAGAGATTTTTTTAAGTATTTTTTCCGTAATCTACGCATCTGATTTAATGTAGTAAGCTAGTTTTCAAGGCGAAATAAATTAATTTAATATTTCAGTCCTGGAGCACTAGGTGTAACTAGTTTAAAATTCTTGGCTTCGCGATATAGTTGCTCAGAGATTTTTTTAAGTATTTTTTCCGTAATCTACGCATCCGATTTAATGTAGTAAGCTAGTTTTCAAGGCGAAATAAATTAATTTAATATTTCAGTCCTAGAGCACTAGGTGTAACTAGTTTAAAATTCTTGGCTTCGCGATATAGTTGCTCAGAGATTTTTTTAAGTATTTTTTCCGTAATCTACGCATCCGATTTAATGTAGTAAGCTAGTTTTCAAGGCGAAATAAATTAATTTAATATTTCAGTCCTAGAGCACTAGGTGTAACTAGTTTAAAATTCTTGGCTTCGCGATATAGTTGCTCAGAGATTTTTTTAAGTATTTTTTCCGTAATCTACGCATCTGATTTAATGTAGTAAGCTAGTTTTCAAGGCGAAATAAATTAATTTAATATTTCAGTCCTGGAGCACTAGGTGTAACTAGTTTAAAATTCTTGGCTTCGCGATATAGTTGCTCAGAGATTTTTTTAAGTATTTTTTCCGTAATCTACGCATCTGATTTAATGTAGTAAGCTAGTTTTCAAGGCGAAATAAATTAATTTAATATTTCAGTCCTAGAGCACTAGGTGTAACTAGTTTAAAATTCTTGGCTTCGCGATATAGTTGCTCAGAGATTTTTTTAAGTATTTTTTCCGTAATCTACGCATCTGATTTAATGTAGTAAGCTAGTTTTCAAGGCGAAATAAATTAATTTAATATTTCAGTCCTAGAGCACTAGGTGTAACTAGTTTAAAATTCTTGGCTTCGCGATATAGTTGCTCAGAGATTTTTTTAAGTATTTTTTCCGTAATCTACGCATCTGATTTAATGTAGTAAGCTAGTTTTCAAGGCGAAATAAATTAATTTAATATTTCAGTCCTAGAGCACTAGGTGTAACTAGTTTAAAATTCTTGGCTTCGCGATATAGTTGCTCAGAGATTTTTTTAAGTATTTTTTCCGTAATCTACGCATCTGATTTAATGTAGTAAGCTAGTTTTCAAGGCGAAATAAATTAATTTAATATTTCAGTCCTAGAGCACTAGGTGTAACTAGTTTAAAATTCTTGGCTTCGCGATATAGTTGCTCAGAGATTTTTTTAAGTATTTTTTCCGTAATCTACGCATCTGATTTAATGTAGTAAGCTAGTTTTCAAGGCGAAATAAATTAATTTAATATTTCAGTCCTAGAGCACTAGGTGTAACTAGTTTAAAATTCTTGGCTTCGCGATATAGTTGCTCAGAGATTTTTTTAAGTATTTTTTCCGTAATCTACGCATCTGATTTAATGTAGTAAGCTAGTTTTCAAGGCGAAATAAATTAATTTAATATTTCAGTCCTAGAGCACTAGGTGTAACTAGTTTAAAATTCTTGGCTTCGCGATATAGTTGCTCAGAGATTTTTTTAAGTATTTTTTCCGTAATCTACGCATCCGGTTTAATGTAGTAAGCTAGTTTTCAAGGCGAAATAAATTAATTTAATATTTCAGTCCTAGAGCACTAGGTGTAACTAGTTTAAAATTCTTGGCTTCGCGATATAGTTGCTCAGAGATTTTTTTAAGTATTTTTTCCGTAATCTACGCATCTGATTTAATGTAGTAAGCTAGTTTTCAAGGCGAAATAAATTAATTTAATATTTCAGTCCTAGAGCACTAGGTGTAACTAGTTTAAAATTCTTGGCTTCGCGATATAGTTGCTCAGAGATTTTTTTAAGTATTTTTTCCGTAATCTACGCATCTGATTTAATGTAGTAAGCTAGTTTTCAAGGCGAAATAAATTAATTTAATATTTCAGTCCTAGAGCACTAGGTGTAACTAGTTTAAAATTCTTGGCTTCGCGATATAGTTGCTCAGAGATTTTTTTAAGTATTTTTTCCTTAATCTACGCATCCGATTTAATGTAGTAAGCTAGTTTTCAAGGCGAAATAAATTAATTTAATATTTCAGTCCTAGAGCACTAGGTGTAACTAGTTTAAAATTCTTGGCTTCGCGATATAGTTGCTCAGAGATTTTTTTAAGTATTTTTTCCGTAATCTACGCATCTGATTTAATGTAGTAAGCTAGTTTTCAAGGCGAAATAAATTAATTTAATATTTCAGTCCTAGAGCACTAGGTGTAACTAGTTTAAAATTCTTGGCTTCGCGATATAGTTGCTCAGAGATTTTTTTAAGTATTTTTTCCGTAATCTACGCATCCGATTTAATGTAGTAAGCTAGTTTTCAAGGCGAAATAAATTAATTTAATATTTCAGTCCTAGAGCACTAGGTGTAACTAGTTTAAAATTCTTGGCTTCGCGATATAGTTGCTCAGAGATTTTTTTAAGTATTTTTTCCGTAATCTACGCATCCGGTTTAATGTAGTAAGCTAGTTTTCAAGGCGAAATAAATTAATTTAATATTTCAGTCCTAGAGCACTAGGTGTAACTAGTTTAAAATTCTTGGCTTCGCGATATAGTTGCTCAGAGATTTTTTTAAGTATTTTTTCCGTAATCTACGCATCTGATTTAATGTAGTAAGCTAGTTTTCAAGGCGAAATAAATTAATTTAATATTTCAGTCCTAGAGCACTAGGTGTAACTAGTTTAAAATTCTTGGCTTCGCGATATAGTTGCTCAGAGATTTTTTTAAGTATTTTTTCCTTAATCTACGCATCCGATTTAATGTAGTAAGCTAGTTTTCAAGGCGAAATAAATTAATTTAATATTTCAGTCCTAGAGCACTAGGTGTAACTAGTTTAAAATTCTTGGCTTCGCGATATAGTTGCTCAGAGATTTTTTTAAGTATTTTTTCCGTAATCTACGCATCTGATTTAATGTAGTAAGCTAGTTTTCAAGGCGAAATAAATTAATTTAATATTTCAGTCCTAGAGCACTAGGTGTAACTAGTTTAAAATTCTTGGCTTCGCGATATAGTTGCTCAGAGATTTTTTTAAGTATTTTTTCCGTAATCTACGCATCTGATTTAATGTAGTAAGCTAGTTTTCAAGGCGAAATAAATTAATTTAATATTTCAGTCCTAGAGCACTAGGTGTAACTAGTTTAAAATTCTTGGCTTCGCGATATAGTTGCTCAGAGATTTTTTTAAGTATTTTTTCCGTAATCTACGCATCTGATTTAATGTAGTAAGCTAGTTTTCAAGGCGAAATAAATTAATTTAATATTTCAGTCCTAGAGCACTAGGTGTAACTAGTTTAAAATTCTTGGCTTCGCGATATAGTTGCTCAGAGATTTTTTTAAGTATTTTTTCCGTAATCTACGCATCCGGTTTAATGTAGTAAGCTAGTTTTCAAGGCGAAATAAATTAATTTAATATTTCAGTCCTAGAGCACTAGGTGTAACTAGTTTAAAATTCTTGGCTTCGCGATATAGTTGCTCAGAGATTTTTTTAAGTATTTTTTCCGTAATCTACGCATCCGATTTAATGTAGTAAGCTAGTTTTCAAGGCGAAATAAATTAATTTAATATTTCAGTCCTAGAGCACTAGGTGTAACTAGTTTAAAATTCTTGGCTTCGCGATATAGTTGCTCAGAGATTTTTTTAAGTATTTTTTCCGTAATCTACGCATCCGGTTTAATGTAGTAAGCTAGTTTTCAAGGCGAAATAAATTAATTTAATATTTCAGTCCTAGAGCACTAGGTGTAACTAGTTTAAAATTCTTGGCTTCGCGATATAGTTGCTCAGAGATTTTTTTAAGTATTTTTTCCGTAATCTACGCATCTGATTTAATGTAGTAAGCTAGTTTTCAAGGCGAAATAAATTAATTTAATATTTCAGTCCTAGAGCACTAGGTGTAACTAGTTTAAAATTCTTGGCTTCGCGATATAGTTGCTCAGAGATTTTTTTAAGTATTTTTTCCGTAATCTACGCATCCGGTTTAATGTAGTAAGCTAGTTTTCAAGGCGAAATAAATTAATTTAATATTTCAGTCCTAGAGCACTAGGTGTAACTAGTTTAAAATTCTTGGCTTCGCGATATAGTTGCTCAGAGATTTTTTTAAGTATTTTTTCCGTAATCTACGCATCTGATTTAATGTAGTAAGCTAGTTTTCAAGGCGAAATAAATTAATTTAATATTTCAGTCCTAGAGCACTAGGTGTAACTAGTTTAAAATTCTTGGCTTCGCGATATAGTTGCTCAGAGATTTTTTTAAGTATTTTTTCCGTAATCTACGCATCCGAATTAATGTAGTAAGCTAGTTTTCAAGGCGAAATAAATTAATTTAATATTTCAGTCCTAGAGCACTAGGTGTAACTAGTTTAAAATTCTTGGCTTCGCGATATAGTTGCTCAGAGATTTTTTTAAGTATTTTTTCCTTAATCTACGCATCCGATTTAATGTAGTAAGCTAGTTTTCAAGGCGAAATAAATTAATTTAATATTTCAGTCCTAGAGCACTAGGTGTAACTAGTTTAAAATTCTTGGCTTCGCGATATAGTTGCTCAGAGATTTTTTTAAGTATTTTTTCCGTAATCTACGCATCTGATTTAATGTAGTAAGCTAGTTTTCAAGGCGAAATAAATTAATTTAATATTTCAGTCCTAGAGCACTAGGTGTAACTAGTTTAAAATTCTTGGCTTCGCGATATAGTTGCTCAGAGATTTTTTTAAGTATTTTTTCCGTAATCTACGCATCCGGTTTAATGTAGTAAGCTAGTTTTCAAGGCGAAATAAATTAATTTAATATTTCAGTCCTAGAGCACTAGGTGTAACTAGTTTAAAATTCTTGGCTTCGCGATATAGTTGCTCAGAGATTTTTTTAAGTATTTTTTCCGTAATCTACGCATCTGATTTAATGTAGTAAGCTAGTTTTCAAGGCGAAATAAATTAATTTAATATTTCAGTCCTAGAGCACTAGGTGTAACTAGTTTAAAATTCTTGGCTTCGCGATATAGTTGCTCAGAGATTTTTTTAAGTATTTTTTCCGTAATCTACGCATCCGATTTAATGTAGTAAGCTAGTTTTCAAGGCGAAATAAATTAATTTAATATTTCAGTCCTAGAGCACTAGGTGTAACTAGTTTAAAATTCTTGGCTTCGCGATATAGTTGCTCAGAGATTTTTTTAAGTATTTTTTCCTTAATCTACGCATCCGATTTAATGTAGTAAGCTAGTTTTCAAGGCGAAATAAATTAATTTAATATTTCAGTCCTAGAGCACTAGGTGTAACTAGTTTAAAATTCTTGGCTTCGCGATATAGTTGCTCAGAGATTTTTTTAAGTATTTTTTCCGTAATCTACGCATCTGATTTAATGTAGTAAGCTAGTTTTCAAGGCGAAATAAATTAATTTAATATTTCAGTCCTGGAGCACTAGGTGTAACTAGTTTAAAATTCTTGGCTTCGCGATATAGTTGTTCAGAGATTTTTTTATGTATTTTTTCCGTAATCTACGCATCCGGTTTAATGTAGTAAGCTAGTTTTCAAGGCGAAATAAATTAATTTAATATTTCAGTCCTAGAGCACTAGGTGTAACTAGTTTAAAATTCTTGGCTTCGCGATATAGTTGTTCAGAGATTTTTTTAGGTATTTTTTCCGTAATCTACGCATCCGGTTTAATGTAGTAAGCTAGTTTTCAAGGCGAAATAAATTAATTTAATATTTCAGTCCTAGAGCACTAGGTGTAACTAGTTTAAAATTCTTGGCTTCGCGATATAGTTGCTCAGAGATTTTTTTAGGTATTTTTTCCGTAATCTACGCATCCGGTTTAATGTAGTAAGCTAGTCTTCAAGGCGAAATAAATTAATTTAATATTTCAGTCCTAGAGCACTAGGTGTAACTAGTTTAAAATTCTTGGCTTCGCGATATAGTTGTTCAGAGATTTTTTTATGTATTTTTTCCGTAATCTACGCATCCGGTTTAATGTAGTAAGCTAGTTTTCAAGGCGAAATAAATTAATTTAATATTTCAGTCCTAGAGCACTAGGTGTAACTAGTTTAAAATTCTTGGCTTCGCGATATAGTTGTTCAGAGATTTTTTTATGTATTTTTTCCGTAATCTACGCATCCGGTTTAATGTAGTAAGCTAGTTTTCAAGGCGAAATAAATTAATTTAATATTTCAGTCCTAGAGCACTAGGTGTAACTAGTTTAAAATTCTTGGCTTCGCGATATAGTTGTTCAGAGATTTTTTTATGTATTTTTTCCGTAATCTACGCATCCGGTTTAATGTAGTAAGCTAGTTTTCAAGGCGAAATAAATTAATTTAATATTTCAGTCCTAGAGCACTAGGTGTAACTAGTTTAAAATTCTTGGCTTCGCGATATAGTTGCTCAGAGATTTTTTTAGGTATTTTTTCCGTAATCTACGCATCCGGTTTAATGTAGTAAGCTAGTCTTCAAGGCGAAATAAATTAATTTAATATTTCAGTCCTAGAGCACTAGGTGTAACTAGTTTAAAATTCTTGGCTTCGCGATATAGTTGTTCAGAGATTTTTTTATGTATTTTTTCCGTAATCTACGCATCCGGTTTAATGTAGTAAGCTAGTTTTCAAGGCGAAATAAATTAATTTAATATTTCAGTCCTAGAGCACTAGGTGTAACTAGTTTAAAATTCTTGGCTTCGCGATATAGTTGTTCAGAGATTTTTTTAGGTATTTTTTCCGTAATCTACGCATCCGGTTTAATGTAGTAAGCTAGTTTTCAAGGCGAAATAAATTAATTTAATATTTCAGTCCTAGAGCACTAGGTGTAACTAGTTTAAAATTCTTGGCTTCGCGATATAGTTGCTCAGAGATTTTTTTAGGTATTTTTTCCGTAATCTACGCATCCGGTTTAATGTAGTAAGCTAGTTTTCAAGGCGAAATAAATTAATTTAATATTTCAGTCCTAGAGCACTAGGTGTAACTAGTTTAAAATTCTTGGCTTCGCGATATAGTTGTTCAGAGATTTTTTTATGTATTTTTTCCGTAATCTACGCATCCGGTTTAATGTAGTAAGCTAGTTTTCAAGGCGAAATAAATTAATTTAATATTTCAGTCCTAGAGCACTAGGTGTAACTAGTTTAAAATTCTTGGCTTCGCGATATAGTTGTTCAGAGATTTTTTTATGTATTTTTTCCGTAATCTACGCATCCGGTTTAATGTAGTAAGCTAGTTTTCAAGGCGAAATAAATTAATTTAATATTTCAGTCCTAGAGCACTAGGTGTAACTAGTTTAAAATTCTTGGCTTCGCGATATAGTTGCTCAGAGATTTTTTTAGGTATTTTTTCCGTAATCTACGCATCCGGTTTAATGTAGTAAGCTAGTCTTCAAGGCGAAATAAATTAATTTAATATTTCAGTCCTAGAGCACTAGGTGTAACTAGTTTAAAATTCTTGGCTTCGCGATATAGTTGTTCAGAGATTTTTTTATGTATTTTTTCCGTAATCTACGCATCCGGTTTAATGTAGTAAGCTAGTTTTCAAGGCGAAATAAATTAATTTAATATTTCAGTCCTAGAGCACTAGGTGTAACTAGTTTAAAATTCTTGGCTTCGCGATATAGTTGTTCAGAGATTTTTTTATGTATTTTTTCCGTAATCTACGCATCCGGTTTAATGTAGTAAGCTAGTTTTCAAGGCGAAATAAATTAATTTAATATTTCAGTCCTAGAGCACTAGGTGTAACTAGTTTAAAATTCTTGGCTTCGCGATATAGTTGTTCAGAGATTTTTTTAGGTATTTTTTCCGTAATCTACGCATCCGGTTTAATGTAGTAAGCTAGTTTTCAAGGCGAAATAAATTAATTTAATATTTCAGTCCTAGAGCACTAGGTGTAACTAGTTTAAAATTCTTGGCTTCGCGATATAGTTGCTCAGAGATTTTTTTAGGTATTTTTTCCGTAATCTACGCATCCGGTTTAATGTAGTAAGCTAGTTTTCAAGGCGAAATAAATTAATTTAATATTTCAGTCCTAGAGCACTAGGTGTAACTAGTTTAAAATTCTTGGCTTCGCGATATAGTTGCTCAGAGATTTTTTTAGGTATTTTTTCCGTAATCTACGCATCCGGTTTAATGTAGTAAGCTAGTCTTCAAGGCGAAATAAATTAATTTAATATTTCAGTCCTAGAGCACTAGGTGTAACTAGTTTAAAATTCTTGGCTTCGCGATATAGTTGTTCAGAGATTTTTTTATGTATTTTTTCCGTAATCTACGCATCCGGTTTAATGTAGTAAGCTAGTTTTCAAGGCGAAATAAATTAATTTAATATTTCAGTCCTAGAGCACTAGGTGTAACTAGTTTAAAATTCTTGGCTTCGCGATATAGTTGTTCAGAGATTTTTTTATGTATTTTTTCCGTAATCTACGCATCCGGTTTAATGTAGTAAGCTAGTTTTCAAGGCGAAATAAATTAATTTAATATTTCAGTCCTAGAGCACTAGGTGTAACTAGTTTAAAATTCTTGGCTTCGCGATATAGTTGTTCAGAGATTTTTTTAGGTATTTTTTCCGTAATCTACGCATCCGGTTTAATGTAGTAAGCTAGTTTTCAAGGCGAAATAAATTAATTTAATATTTCAGTCCTAGAGCACTAGGTGTAACTAGTTTAAAATTCTTGGCTTCGCGATATAGTTGCTCAGAGATTTTTTTAGGTATTTTTTCCGTAATCTACGCATCCGGTTTAATGTAGTAAGCTAGTTTTCAAGGCGAAATAAATTAATTTAATATTTCAGTCCTAGAGCACTAGGTGTAACTAGTTTAAAATTCTTGGCTTCGCGATATAGTTGCTCAGAGATTTTTTTAGGTATTTTTTCCGTAATCTACGCATCCGGTTTAATGTAGTAAGCTAGTCTTCAAGGCGAAATAAATTAATTTAATATTTCAGTCCTAGAGCACTAGGTGTAACTAGTTTAAAATTCTTGGCTTCGCGATATAGTTGTTCAGAGATTTTTTTATGTATTTTTTCCGTAATCTACGCATCCGGTTTAATGTAGTAAGCTAGTTTTCAAGGCGAAATAAATTAATTTAATATTTCAGTCCTAGAGCACTAGGTGTAACTAGTTTAAAATTCTTGGCTTCGCGATATAGTTGTTCAGAGATTTTTTTAGGTATTTTTTCCGTAATCTACGCATCCGGTTTAATGTAGTAAGCTAGTTTTCAAGGCGAAATAAATTAATTTAATATTTCAGTCCTAGAGCACTAGGTGTAACTAGTTTAAAATTCTTGGCTTCGCGATATAGTTGCTCAGAGATTTTTTTAGGTATTTTTTCCGTAATCTACGCATCCGGTTTAATGTAGTAAGCTAGTCTTCAAGGCGAAATAAATTAATTTAATATTTCAGTCCTAGAGCACTAGGTGTAACTAGTTTAAAATTCTTGGCTTCGCGATATAGTTGTTCAGAGATTTTTTTATGTATTTTTTCCGTAATCTACGCATCCGGTTTAATGTAGTAAGCTAGTTTTCAAGGCGAAATAAATTAATTTAATATTTCAGTCCTAGAGCACTAGGTGTAACTAGTTTAAAATTCTTGGCTTCGCGATATAGTTGTTCAGAGATTTTTTTATGTATTTTTTCCGTAATCTACGCATCCGGTTTAATGTAGTAAGCTAGTTTTCAAGGCGAAATAAATTAATTTAATATTTCAGTCCTAGAGCACTAGGTGTAACTAGTTTAAAATTCTTGGCTTCGCGATATAGTTGTTCAGAGATTTTTTTAGGTATTTTTTCCGTAATCTACGCATCCGGTTTAATGTAGTAAGCTAGTTTTCAAGGCGAAATAAATTAATTTAATATTTCAGTCCTAGAGCACTAGGTGTAACTAGTTTAAAATTCTTGGCTTCGCGATATAGTTGTTCAGAGATTTTTTTATGTATTTTTTCCGTAATCTACGCATCCGGTTTAATGTAGTAAGCTAGTTTTCAAGGCGAAATAAATTAATTTAATATTTCAGTCCTAGAGCACTAGGTGTAACTAGTTTAAAATTCTTGGCTTCGCGATATAGTTGTTCAGAGATTTTTTTATGTATTTTTTCCGTAATCTACGCATCCGGTTTAATGTAGTAAGCTAGTTTTCAAGGCGAAATAAATTAATTTAATATTTCAGTCCTAGAGCACTAGGTGTAACTAGTTTAAAATTCTTGGCTTCGCGATATAGTTGTTCAGAGATTTTTTTATGTATTTTTTCCGTAATCTACGCATCCGGTTTAATGTAGTAAGCTAGTTTTCAAGGCGAAATAAATTAATTTAATATTTCAGTCCTAGAGCACTAGGTGTAACTAGTTTAAAATTCTTGGCTTCGCGATATAGTTGTTCAGAGATTTTTTTAGGTATTTTTTCCGTAATCTACGCATCCGGTTTAATGTAGTAAGCTAGTTTTCAAGGCGAAATAAATTAATTTAATATTTCAGTCCTAGAGCACTAGGTGTAACTAGTTTAAAATTCTTGGCTTCGCGATATAGTTGCTCAGAGATTTTTTTAAGTATTTTTTCCGTAATCTACGCATCCGATTTAATGTAGTAAGCTAGTTTTCAAGGCGAAATAAATTAATTTAATATTTCAGTCCTAGAGCACTAGGTGTAACTAGTTTAAAATTCTTGGCTTCGCGATATAGTTGTTCAGAGATTTTTTTAGGTATTTTTTCCGTAATCTACGCATCCGGTTTAATGTAGTAAGCTAGTTTTCAAGGCGAAATAAATTAATTTAATATTTCAGTCCTAGAGCACTAGGTGTAACTAGTTTAAAATTCTTGGCTTCGCGATATAGTTGTTCAGAGATTTTTTTAGGTATTTTTTCCGTAATCTACGCATCCGGTTTAATGTAGTAAGCTAGTTTTCAAGGCGAAATAAATTAATTTAATATTTCAGTCCTAGAGCACTAGGTGTAACTAGTTTAAAATTCTTGGCTTCGCGATATAGTTGTTCAGAGATTTTTTTATGTATTTTTTCCGTAATCTACGCATCCGGTTTAATGTAGTAAGCTAGTTTTCAAGGCGAAATAAATTAATTTAATATTTCAGTCCTAGAGCACTAGGTGTAACTAGTTTAAAATTCTTGGCTTCGCGATATAGTTGTTCAGAGATTTTTTTAGGTATTTTTTCCGTAATCTACGCATCCGGTTTAATGTAGTAAGCTAGTTTTCAAGGCGAAATAAATTAATTTAATATTTCAGTCCTAGAGCACTAGGTGTAACTAGTTTAAAATTCTTGGCTTCGCGATATAGTTGTTCAGAGATTTTTTTAAGTATTTTTTCCGTAATCTACGCATCCGATTTAATGTAGTAAGCTAGTTTTCAAGGCGAAATAAATTAATTTAATATTTCAGTCCTAGAGCACTAGGTGTAACTAGTTTAAAATTCTTGGCTTCGCGATATAGTTGCTCAGAGATTTTTTTAAGTATTTTTTCCGTAATCTACGCATCCGATTTAATGTAGTAAGCTAGTTTTCAAGGCGAAATAAATTAATTTAATATTTCAGTCCTAGAGCACTAGGTGTAACTAGTTTAAAATTCTTGGCTTCGCGATATAGTTGTTCAGAGATTTTTTTATATATTTTTTCCGTAATCTACGCATCCGGTTTAATGTAGTAAGCTAGTTTTCAAGGCGAAATAAATTAATTTAATATTTCAGTCCTAGAGCACTAGGTGTAACTAGTTTAAAATTCTTGGCTTCGCGATATAGTTGCTCAGAGATTTTTTTAAGTATTTTTTCCGTAATCTACGCATCCGATTTAATGTAGTAAGCTAGTTTTCAAGGCGAAATAAATTAATTTAATATTTCAGTCCTAGAGCACTAGGTGTAACTAGTTTAAAATTCTTGGCTTCGCGATATAGTTGCTCAGAGATTTTTTTAAGTATTTTTTCCGTAATCTACGCATCCGGTTTAATGTAGTAAGCTAGTTTTCAAGGCGAAATAAATTAATTTAATATTTCAGTCCTAGAGCACTAGGTGTAACTAGTTTAAAATTCTTGGCTTCGCGATATAGTTGCTCAGAGATTTTTTTAAGTATTTTTTCCGTAATCTACGCATCCGATTTAATGTAGTAAGCTAGTTTTCAAGGCGAAATAAATTAATTTAATATTTCAGTCCTAGAGCACTAGGTGTAACTAGTTTAAAATTCTTGGCTTCGCGATATAGTTGCTCAGAGATTTTTTTAGGTATTTTTTCCGTAATCTACGCATCCGGTTTAATGTAGTAAGCTAGTCTTCAAGGCGAAATAAATTAATTTAATATTTCAGTCCTAGAGCACTAGGTGTAACTAGTTTAAAATTCTTGGCTTCGCGATATAGTTGCTCAGAGATTTTTTTAGGTATTTTTTCCGTAATCTACGCATCCGGTTTAATGTAGTAAGCTAGTCTTCAAGGCGAAATAAATTAATTTAATATTTCAGTCCTAGAGCACTAGGTGTAACTAGTTTAAAATTCTTGGCTTCGCGATATAGTTGTTCAGAGATTTTTTTATGTATTTTTTCCGTAATCTACGCATCCGGTTTAATGTAGTAAGCTAGTTTTCAAGGCGAAATAAATTAATTTAATATTTCAGTCCTAGAGCACTAGGTGTAACTAGTTTAAAATTCTTGGCTTCGCGATATAGTTGTTCAGAGATTTTTTTATGTATTTTTTCCGTAATCTACGCATCCGGTTTAATGTAGTAAGCTAGTTTTCAAGGCGAAATAAATTAATTTAATATTTCAGTCCTAGAGCACTAGGTGTAACTAGTTTAAAATTCTTGGCTTCGCGATATAGTTGCTCAGAGATTTTTTTAGGTATTTTTTCCGTAATCTACGCATCCGGTTTAATGTAGTAAGCTAGTCTTCAAGGCGAAATAAATTAATTTAATATTTCAGTCCTAGAGCACTAGGTGTAACTAGTTTAAATTCTTGGCTTCGCGATATAGTTGTTCAGAGATTTTTTTATGTATTTTTTCCGTAATCTACGCATCCGGTTTAATGTAGTAAGCTAGTTTTCAAGGCGAAATAAATTAATTTAATATTTCAGTCCTAGAGCACTAGGTGTAACTAGTTTAAAATTCTTGGCTTCGCGATATAGTTGTTCAGAGATTTTTTTATGTATTTTTTCCGTAATCTACGCATCCGGTTTAATGTAGTAAGCTAGTTTTCAAGGCGAAATAAATTAATTTAATATTTCAGTCCTAGAGCACTAGGTGTAACTAGTTTAAAATTCTTGGCTTCGCGATATAGTTGTTCAGAGATTTTTTTATGTATTTTTTCCGTAATCTACGCATCCGGTTTAATGTAGTAAGCTAGTTTTCAAGGCGAAATAAATTAATTTAATATTTCAGTCCTAGAGCACTAGGTGTAACTAGTTTAAAATTCTTGGCTTCGCGATATAGTTGCTCAGAGATTTTTTTAGGTAT